>JAULUF010000024.1:630000-675000 GCA_031834385.1 Semotilus atromaculatus
GAAAGAGAGTACCGGTTTGTTGGAAATATTAATAGTTGTCTGCATATATGTCTGTCACACAGAAACACGAGCTGCCCTTCGCCAGCAGGAGGCGCTGTAATCCCGTCCAACGCAGAGATTAAATGTTCCCGAGACTTGTTTTCAAACTATATAGATCTTACCAGCATTATACATTATGGACTGCAACGTTGAACATTTGCCTTTTACACTTTTTACACTTTACCCGACAGCAATCAACCCATAATCAGCGTTCCGCGATCGCAGGTTCAGGTTCAGTCATGCTTTCGTTTAGGCCTACATCCTTTGTTCAATTTTAAGGTGAAACTATTATAATTGGGAACCAATCCAATGAGAGTCATTTGAGAATAATCTAATAGTCTCATCAGTGAATATCCTTCTAGAAATATTGAATTAGAATTTTTTGGTTATCCGTGATCTCATTGTATTCTCATTCGATTTGTATTGTATTGTTTTATTTTATTTTATGTTATTATGTCGTAAGAAATTATTGAGTTATTTGTAGCCTATATTATGCATCTCATTATCTTGTGACTTGGTGTGAATTCTGTCATGTATTCCCGAAACATGACTTTATTTCTTCTTTGAACACAAGAGGTTATTTTGAAGAACGATGATAGAAAAGCCGAGGCTTCTTCTTTTGTGTTATAAAGAAGACATAACTGCATTCTGGTTTAGAACGATATGATGTGGGATCTTTTTAAGCTTTTGTGCTTCAGATTCCATTTCAGTTACACCAAACATTTATGAAAGATCGTCCATGTCTGATATCTAACATTCATATATTTTAAATAATCATTCCCCCTCCGCTGTTTTTGTTTTGACAAAGAACAGTGGGAGTTTTCTTCACCTCGATAGATTTCGACTATTACTGTATTGTTTTGATAGACAATATTAATCAAACAGCTCAGAATCCACTGATGCTTAATTGATAGGCTAGGCCTATATTATAGTCTTTCGTGACTTTATTAGCATTGCTTGTTGTAAATGAACTCCTTCATAGACTATTAATGAAAGACACGTTTAATAGCCAGTTTTTTCAGGCGAGTCCTGAGAACATGTTTGCATGCGTGTCTGACCTGTCCTTTGCTCTTTGACCGCTGGGTGGCGCTATCTCGAGTTCCCCTCAGCGCGACTCAGACGTGTAATAAACACGAGTCTGATAACAGAGGCGCCAGGTGAGCAATAGAAGCAGTAATTGCGATAGTTTACACGCTGTTTACCACTGTTCTTCAGCGCCAATGCCGTTACTGATTAACCTTACTTTATACAAATAAAGATACACTCCTGATAAACTCTGACTCGAGGCTCCAGAGAGTGAGTTTTACATTCTTTCAGGTTCACATCGATCTAATAAACACGCACGACGGGCCTTATGAAGCTTAATGTACAGGGAAGAGTTCATTCTGTGACAGGTTCAGATTTTTTTCACTAACAAGGAAAGACTCTTATCAACATTTGAACGAATTATTTTATTATGAGTAGAATCGCATTCTGATTAGTGCGTTTATTTGAACGCACTATGGGAATTAATGAAAGCGATCGCTTCTGTTATATGCTATGATCGCATATAACTGTTAGCAATAACAGAAGCGATCAGTTTTATTTGGTTAAAAATACGCAGTTGCAATCGTGCTTTTCAAAATGTTAGAGAAATATATAAAGTTTAATAATCGTGTTTTATCATCAGATCGATTCAAATGAAGCAAGTTGGAGTCCGAACACAATGGAAAACCTTTATTTCCTTGCGCTTTTCTGCACTTTTTGGCAGTTTAGGCTCATAGGTCACAAAAAGTCAATTCAAACACACACTTTGACTAAAGCATTCTCAGTTGATGTGAAAGAAAAGTGTCATTGCTTTCAAGCCATTGATGCATTGTGTTATCGCCTTTAATTTGTCTGAACCAAAGCACTTAAACACACAACATTAATCAAAACGATGGCACATTATTTTTTCCGCTGTGGTGTTACGGGTGAAATAATCAACATGGAAAATGCTCACAAACTATTTTACACATATGTCAACAATAAATTAAATTAAGCTCCCTCAAAAAACAAAAACAAACAAACAAAGATCCTCAGTTATATTTACAAGCAATATTCATATGAAATAATTACATAAATATGTTATATATATATCGTTATTTACATTTGTATTTATTATAATCATATGATCCATTTTTGATCCATGATCCCTTTTCCCAGTTTATCTCGAAGCTGGATTTTATGAGCAGTTTTAGTACCGCGTCTGTTAATTAATAAGTGATCGCTGGAAAGATTGACACATTTGGACAGATTAAAATAACATAAATGTTTGACTAGACTGCCTTCCTCAATTTACGAAAACAAAATAAATAAAACAATGATGTATATATATATATATATATATATATATATATATATAGTATATATATATACTAGGTAACGATACTTACGGGTTTACTGTGAAATCTTATTTAATGTTCTTAAAACAATTATGCAGATTTCAGAGAATTTGCGCTTAGAACAAAACAGTGATCTTAAAAAAACAGCAGTCTTGATTATGTCTGGTCTTTGACATGCAATATGCCTCCGGTAAATTTAAATTATGAGTCTGTTTTCAAACACATCCGATAAATTAATATCATATTCAAATAAAGCAATAACCTATCAGAGTGCATATTAAATTAAATCACAGTCAACCTGACGTATACAACACACAGAGGAGCAGCAGCTTTATTCGTTTATTCAGTCTCTTGCCAAACTGGTCGCTGTTCAATACTTCTGGTATTTAAATTTTTGGGAGGGGAAAGAAAAACCCAAAAGCTGAATCCGACATCGCCCCTGTTCCCTCGGACAGGGCTGTGTCGAGGCCATGGCGCACTGCTTTGGAACAATCTATAGTACTGTTAAAAGCGCTATAGCCTATATATGAGGGTGACTTGACTGGTGAGTGCACTTATTCAATTCCACATTGCACTACAGTAACGAGTGTAGGCTACTGCTTATTTTCAGTCCGAATTCACTCACTCGTTTTCAATAATTCCTTCAAGTGAACAGTAGGCTATTAGTGGGATAGTAGTGAATGATGGTTTAGGGTGTGATTTCGGATTCAGCCAAAGTTATTGTTTTAATTTAACAAAATAACATGTCACGTGTTTATTTTAGTTTCACCAAAGTGCATTTAGAGTCTAAGCGTGATCCTCCGATGCAGGTCCGTGTTGTGAACGGGAACGGGACCGGGAACGGGAGCGGGAACGGGAGCGGGTGGGTCTACGGAGAGACACTGCGAGCGCGGTCCGGTTTGGACTCGAGTCCGCTGACCAGTCGCTGGATGCTCTGTAACTCGGAGCTCGAGTCCCGGTCTCCGCAGGGCTTCGGTGAACCGGGCGAGCGGCTGGTGACCTCGGAGTCCAGGCTCGTGTTCTTCGGGTCCACGGTACCGCTCGGCATGGCTGGGATGGCCGTCGTGAGGAGAGTGCTGTCGGGGACGCTCGCGAGAGAGTACGGGCTGTACCGTAACCGGGGCCGAACCGCGTTCAGGAACGGGTGCCGGTGAACCGAGGAGGAGGACTGAGCAGCGGCCGCGGCGGCCATGTATGTGTACGGGTACGGGAACAGACCTCCGAACGGGGACATAGCCAAACCCTGCAGAGAGAGCGAGAGAGAGAGAGAGAGAGAGAGAGAGAGAGAATCAGCAATGCGCTCACACACACACTCATACACACACGCTCAAACATTCACTGGATTCTAAATTGTTCATAGAATTCCGAAATGGTGATGAATTGTTCTAGTTTACCTTTCACTTTAAAAAATGCTGGGTTGTTTCAACCAAATTTGGGTCAAATATGGACAAACCCAGCCGTTGTGTTATATTTTTAAATTACATTTTTAACCCAATGTTTGGGTTTGTTGATATTCATTTATCTATTAATTTATTTTATTTATGTATATGTATGATGATTGGAAATGGTTTGGCAATACATTTAAATAATTCTCATGCCAATAAAGCACATTTTAATTTAATTTAATTTAGAGAGAGAGAGAGAGAGAGAGAGAAGCTTAACACGACTTTATTATAACATTAACTTTTTCAAAATACCAGATTTCTTAACTGATCATATAATCCAAAAATTAAATAAATACAATAAAAAATATATACACATATAACATTTATACTTCAAACATCTTTAAAATTGTGGAAAACCAACATGTAATCCAAAACCTCACACAAAACTCCTTCCACAGACCATATTTCGGCGAACCTTTGAATATCAGTAATCAATTGAAAATATGTGTATTCAATTTTAATTCTAGCAGTCACCATGCCTTTAAAAACATTTTCTGCATACCTATACCCAATAACTTTTTATTTGTGTGTGTGTGTGTGTGTGTGTGTGTGTGTGTGTGAGAGAGAGAGAGAGAGAGAGAGAGAGAGAGAGAGAGAGAGATTAACTAAATACACACGCTCTCCTCTAGCTAAGTGCAATATGCAAACGAACTTATTTAGGATCAACACGGGAACTTATGCGTCAATGGTGACGAACATTGGATTGCCTATTTAAAGTGACGTTTTCAGAGGTCAAAAATTTGCAATTAAAAATTCACAGTTCAACAACTCTGTGATTAAAAGAAAATCAGAATATAGCCTCTTTATTGTATCAAGCTTTTTCGTTTTCCTAAACCTATAGATATGTATTTTCACACACACACACACACACACACACACACACACACACACACACACACACACACACACACACACACACACACAGGTTTGTTTTTGTGATTTATGAGGACAACACACACACACACACACACACACACTCACACATACACACACACACACACACACACACACACATACACACACACACACACACACACACACACCGCACACACACACACACACACACCGCACACACACACACACATTAGTTGAGAAAGATATGAACTAATAAGTGCAACCTGCACTTATGTTAAATATATATTCCTGATTAACCCACAAAACTTGTTTTGTTGATTCAGTGGTACTAAATGATAGTTTTGACTTAATAATAATTTTAATGCTACTATTATTTGAAGATTAATCTTTTCATATATAGGTGTAACCGCGAGGTGTATCAAGGTTTATACTTTTTGACGTGGGTCAAAAAAGTTAATCAAAGTTGTTCTATAAGACAAGAACTGGTATTGTTCAAAATGCATGTATAACTTTGATAAAAGGTTTTGATCCTCTTCGAATGTTGACTACTGTATATATATATATACAGTAGTCAACATGTATATATAGCCTCACATATAGATATATATATAGAGAGAGAAAATAGGCGTGAACATCTTTCTCTTTTTTATGAATTAATCGCTGTCTGCACACATCCGTCCAGGACATATTTACTGCTAATCTCGAGCAACAGTTGTCAGTAGTTCTATATTTGCTGACAATTTATGGACTGTGCAACAAAGACACTTAAACACTGCAAGATATGCCACGGCTCGTTTTTTTTCTCCAAAACTCCTAAATGCACCAACAAAAAGCGCTAAAATACTTCATAAACATCCTGGCAGGGTTATGATCACTGAAGCATGCATGTAAAATGCATTTATCATATGCACGTAAAAAAAAAAAAATCTTATAAATTGCACGATAAATGCAATTCGTGCTATAGACACGCATTTGCATGCGCTCAGCATGTCTGTCTTACCTGAGTCGCGAGCACGTGCTGCTGCAGATGGAAGGGCATCGGGGGGCCCGTGGGGGAAGACATGCTCCCGGGGTCCATCGCACTGACCCCTCCCGAGGACACTGCGGCCAGTAAAGGGCCCATCCCAGCGGCCATGCTGGAGAACGCGCCTCCCATGCTGAACTGGCTCGGGTGTAAGAGGAAAGGATGGGTCATTGAACCGCCCAAGTGATTGAAAAACTGCTGCCCGGCCAAACCCTGCGGAAATCCGAAACTGTGCAAGTGGTTTTGATTCAAGTGCGCGGCGCCATCTGTTTGGACAGTCAATGGCATGTAGTTTTCTTTGCTGGCTGTCCGGGATTCGTCCGCTTTGGCCTGTTCTCGGGCTGTCGGACTCTTGAGCTCGTCCCCGGAGCGAGTGGTGCTCGAGATCAGCGTGACGGGACTCTCTTTCTCAGTCCTCTCACTTTCCCCAAACACACCTTTGCTCAAACTCGCATCGGGATCCTTCGAGTCCTCCGTCGTGGTGGAGATTTTACTCGAGTCTGGCACGTCTTTCACGTTCCCATCTTTGTCTTCGTCATCACTGTCTTCATCGCTGTCACAAAAATCTGCGAGAGGAAAAATCAGGAAAGCAAACTCGAATTAGCCACATTTTACTCACTCGCATTCGTGCGAATTGGTGTGAGATAGCGTTTTTATACAGACAACGGTGGCAACACGAAATGCACACTAAATAAATACTAATTTGGTGTCTTAAACGTAGTAAAACGTGGGGAAATATGGCACATTTTAATTAAATAGGTACAAGCAATAAATGGACAAAAGCTATAGTCTCGCAGTGTTTGTATCGGAATATTCGATTGTCATTGAGTCAAATTTCTTAAGACATTCCAAAGGAGAAAATGTTTATTTTATCAGTATTAAAAATATAATTAAAATGATACCTTTTAAGTTGTTCTGTCCAACAGTCGAGACCGCAGGAGAAGAGTCCTGGCGAAAGCACTTGAAGGACGCCTGTTCCCCAGAGGAATCGTCGGACGTGCCGTTCTCCTTCTTCTGCTCCTCGTAGGAACGCATGGACTGCAGAGCCAGCTGTTTCCTGCAGGAACCGTGTCGGAGACAGAACATCGAGGGAAACATTTCAGGGCAAACAAACTAACAATTGCATAGGAGAAAATCATGTTCGTGAGTTTTTAATTAGCGACTTTTTCTTTCTTTCTTTCTTTCTTTCTTTCTTTCTTTCTTTCTTTCTTTCTTTCTTTCTTTCTTTCTTTCTTTCTTTTACGAATAAAATGCTTTCATGCAAAATGCAAGAAAACCGAAATTGCATCTATAATAAGTAACAGTGTTCTGATTCAGAATGTTCTGGAATGCTATAAGCAGCTCGTGCTCTCATACCTTTTTTCGCGTCTCCCATTTCCAGTGTCACGAAATCCTTTTGCAAAAGGATTGTGATCAATTTTCAGTTGTGTTATCTGAAATGCAATGACAGGTAATCGGTATAGCTTGAATAAAGATATCTTGCATGTTTTTCAGTTTCATCAACCTATTGGATCTCTTTTTTTGCACGTATTTACAGCATATGAAGAAACGTATTCAACAGGCACTTTAGGTCTCTATGACTCATTGCGATCAGCTTTGATATTTTATACTTTAATATGCTGGCCTATAAGCTTGTTTTCTTTTAAGATACAAATATTATGCATGCAGTGACTTGTCTAAAACCTTTTAAGTTATTTTCACAGAGGCATCACTGGGATTTTTAGGGGAAAAAATGGAGGCATTTCCAGCTCATAAATATTGGAAACCTTTTTTATGTCTACAACCCCACAACATGAATTCAATCTCTCCTCCTTGTCACCCCATAAACATTCGTGTTGTAACATTTCCTGGAGTTTGGACACACACACGCGCGCGCGCGCACACACACACACAGAGACACACACACACACACACACACACACACAGAGACACACACACACACACACACACACACATTTTGTTTCCATGAACAAACTTTTAAATAACTATAATTAAATGTAAGATAAATTAAAGATAAGGTGTGTGTATAAAGATAATGTTTTCTGCATTATTGTCCATGGGTGAAGGCTTTGCAATATGATATAGGCCTCACAGTGATACATCTAATAATTACAGAGAACAAATGCACTGATTATAATAAGAACGTTTATGACAAAAGTACAGAAAACACCTTCTGAAATGTACTTTTTGTAGGTAAACATTTAGTGTAAAGTCACCTTGTCGTTCTGGTAGGCAGTGACCGCGATGAAGTCCGTCTCAGGGAACACGTATGTTCTGAAGGTGCTGTACGGCAGTTTCAGGATATCGTTGGCTCTCACGATGTGAAATCTCGGCTGGTATTTGTGCATGGAGTTTAGTATCGTCTGGATTATAAATAAAGCAGAAGTTGACTTCCAAAAAACATTTTCATGACGGGTAAAGAAATCGTTTTTATGAGGCTGCATAGTTTGTGTCCACTAACACGTTGAAGCATGCGATCCCACCCCCTTTATCAACGTTTTTTCCCTGCTCGGATAGTATTTACATGCACATATTTTAAATTAAATTTCCCTGACAGTGCAAAGTCTTTAAAATATCAACATGCATAAAAATAGTACATGCAAGCAGTGAACACACGTATTTGAACAAAAACAATAATTATAATAATTGATAAAGACGTAGCTAACTTACGAATCCATGCTTGTCGGAGATGTTATTCGTCAGTTTAAGTTTGTGGAAATTGACGACTTTAGACATCCATTGCTCTCCAGTGGCCGGACTGTCGGGGTGAATGTACATGCGTTTTGGCATTTCGGGGTCAGCTTTTCCTGCCACCATCCAGCGAGAGTTATGAAACTTATACCTGCAGTCGTCAGCCGCAACAATATCCATCAACAGAATATATTTGGCCTTTTTGTCCAATCCCGAGCATCTGACTTTAAACGGAGGGAACATTCGCCTACAGAGAGGATAGTTGAGTTATATTTCTATATTTCAGATTGTGCATGAGGCTAAAATCTGCACAACTCCTCGACTGGATTTTGCTTGAGAGAAACAGTAATTTCAGACATCTGAGATGTTTATGTTGTGTGTGTGTAAATTAGGCCCAGCCATTAGCCTTATATCCAACATTTAAACGGCAAAACTAAGTTACAATCAAAACGTGCTATTTCGACACCATTGCATAGGCTATATTTTTTTAATACAAGCTGTGAATTTCACTGTTCATAATCAACTTTTTTGGAGCACAATTCGCATATGCACTACACTCTAAAAAATACTGGGTTGTTTTAACCCAATTTTGGGTCAAATATGGAAAAACCCAAACGTGTGGTTAAAAAATGTAAAATTAAAAATGTATCCAAACGCCTGGGTTTGTCCATATTTGACCCCAGCTTGAGTTGAAACGATCAGAATTATTTTTAGTGTAAGCTAAAATGATCAAACCAGCGAGGAATTTTCGATTCTAAAACAATTCTGGGTTGTTTCAACCCATGTTCGGGTCAAAGTTTGACAAACCAAACCGTTGGGTTAAAAAATTTAATTTAAAAATGTATCTCAACGCCTGGGTTTGTCCATATTTGATCCAAATTTGGGTTGAAACAACCCAGCATTTGTTTAGAGTGTAAGCTAAAACGATTAAACAGGTGATGAATATTCTCGGTTGTTTCAACCCCAAAACCAAAACGTTGGGTAAAAGTGTAATTAAAAATCTAAACCAATGGTTTTGATTGTCCATATCTGTCCCAAATTTGGGTTGAAACAACCCAGCATTTTTTAGAGTGTGAGCTAAAATTATTAAACCAGCGAGGAATTTTTTATTACAGTCTAAAAAAATAATAATAGCTAATGCTGGGTTGTTTTAACCCATGTTTGACCCAAACATGGGTTGAAACAACTCAGCATTTTAGGCCTATTCAAGTTGGGTTGTATTTTAGAAACAGTTGCATCTCCCCAAACAGAAATAAAAGAAACAATAAAAAGCCCATCCCGTGTCCCAATTGCTTTTCTAAAGAAACCCATGAGTTACTCAAATCAATAAAACAATTATATCTGATATGGGCTATAATCTCGGTGTTTAGCTAGGATATTTGAATTGATTGAATTGAAAGCACGGCTCGTTTATTGAATAATTCCAAGTTTACCTTCCAGATTTCGTGATGACCATTTCTGTGCCGCGCTTGTGAAACAGATCCCAGAGTTCCTTGGCTTCCAGGTGCACTTTCGGGTCGTCGTCCACCTCCTCCTCGGGCTCGAGTGTCTTCAGAGGCCGGAGATGCGAGGCCTGGTGTCCCAGAGAGGAGAAGTGGAGGCCGGTCTCTGCGGTCATCAGCTGCTCCATGATCGGCTTGCCCAGCGCCAGCGAGCCCGAGGGTGGCAGTGCCAGGGCCGGGAAGAAGGGCGGCTGGTGACCCAGCATCGCGCTCATGGCAAACTCCGGACTCCGGTGAGGTAAAAACGGGTGATATGCCATACTGGATCCTTGAATAACTGGATCTCTCATTCGGAAAGCTCATCCAAGTCCAGATTGCAGAGGTGACGCGGTGTTCCTTAAAAACGAGAAATCAGAAATCAGCCAGAATAAAATCAGCGCTGGAGAAGTGCTTCACTCGGCGCGCGAGACTCTTAATTGTCCCACTAGCTGGATTCCAAAAAAAAAAAAGTGTGTAAAAGAGAAAGTGAGAAACAGCTATCCATTAATCTGTCGCTTGTCTGTGAAATCGAGAAGAAAAAAAATAAAAGATGAAATAAATTAAAGACGCGGTGTGTATCGGTTTCCTTCTGCTTTCTTCAAAACAGACATTCCTGTGATGATAATAATAATGAGATCGTCCCGAGTCCTGCCAAAGAGATGTGTTGAAATATTTCGTTGCCTCGGAATAATTCCTCTGTCTTTACTTGTTGGAGGGATACACCTTCACACGCGCGCACACACTCGTCCTCTCGCGCGCACACACACACATCTCACACACGATCCGCGGAGAACGGGGTCCAGCACGGAGATGTTCCCAGTGCTTCTGAACTCCATGGGCTTCGGTGTGTGTGGATGTGTTGCGTGTTTCGAGCTCCAGCTCTCTGTTGATTGGCTCTTTCACGCTTTCGGACCAATTGTGTCGCTCCGTAGGCGTGGTTTTAACAGGTCGGGTGGAGGGGAAAGACTTCAGACTTATAAAAAGGTGTTTGAGAACTCTATTGCTGCCGCGAAACAGCGCTGTTGTGTGAAGATGTCAACATCATTAGGACTCGCATCTGTCGGGCTGTGGGACCCGGAGATCCACATGAACTTCCAGCACTCGCGCGCACAGCGTCACTGTTGGCCTCGTTTCGCGCACACAACACCATGTTTCTCTCCGCACGAGCGCTATTATACCTGGGAAAACACAAGGGCGTCAAAATACTATGCATAGGCTACTATTAATCTGGAGATATTGCAGTTCATCAGCGATTAATGTTATGTGGGAAATCACATTTTTTCAGCAAACCGCTGTGCCACGAATAGACTATGGTGTCCGAACGGATACATTATGCTTTCATTATTATTTTTTTTTATTATAATTTGAACACTTTCAGAGCTACTGACTGTTAGAGACAATTGGATATCAGAACGAAGTCAGCGACAGTGTGACTAAACAGGGTGTACAATAAATTATTAGATAGAAAAGGAGATGCAAAATATTTATCCTAACAGATACCGATCACTGTGTTGCAACGCCGGAGATTTAATGTGCTAAAGTTTATTTTATAATAGCATTTCTATCGCCTTATCACTTTTTATTCAGGAACCATTTTTATTCAACTCACACACACACACACTTCTCTCTCTCACACGCACGCACACACACACACACACACACTTCTCTCTCACACACGCACACACACACACACACTTCTCTCTCTCAATTTCAAGACTTTGCAAGAATTTGCTCGTGACGCTTGAACGCGATATAAATATTCCCCTGATGTGAGTCTCACTATATTGTTCAAGACACAAAGAACATATCGAATATCTAAAGAGTGTGATTTTTAAATCACTGACGAACACCCTTGACCTTCTTAAAGTATAAATGTATCTTTTTTTTTGGGGGGGGGGGTGATTAGATTAAAAAAAGCAGTGTGTAATGAGAACAGGCTGTTGTTTTCACTGAATTATCAGTGTGTTGCTCAATTGTGTGTGTGAGTGCCTCAGACATGTTGATAACTGAACGCATCTGTCTGTCCGGCGACACAAACACTGGATTAATTCACACGTAAACAACAGAAGCCCGTGGTCAGTTAAACAGCCCTGAAAAGCTCGATTATCTGGTCAACAGAGCAGAGCACCAGTGAGCTTTATCACCCTCCATCGAGTGCACAAACACTGCCTCATCTCAGGGGCATATCTGTCCCGCATCGGGTCTAATACACAATGACTTATTAAAAAGTCAGTTTTTTAGCTATAGGAAAAGATAATTAAATTAAAGCATGTATATTTAGTTTTTGCGTCCGTGTGCATTTTTACTATAGGCTATTGTGTGTATAGTGTACAATGTAGTGCTAACTGATGACGGATTGTTCATGAAAATAGCACTGAATGCAGTGATGTCCCACACACTCCTTATTTAAAATAATCAGCATGGGTTTTTGAAATACTCTTTCCGCTACAAGTACGCGCATTCTGTATGGCATTATATTTGTGAATGTGATCCTATAAAAATGTATTTATTTATTAATATTTATTGATTGACTCTAGAAATTGCAATCTTTCCAAAACATGACAAAATTGCTCTATATTCACGACTGTTCATCGCTGCTTCTCCGACTTCTTCATCTGTTGATTTCTATGTCTTTTGCATGAGTTAAAACATTTTTAAATAATCATCTCTAATTCAATTCCTTTTTAAGGTGTTAGGAGTTATGTGAAAAGGAGTCAGTGTTATAGTGGTGTCTTTCTTCCTTCAGTGACCAAGTTAATTTAAAAGCAACTTACAGATCGGCCTATATTTAAAGCTTTACAGGATCACACAAAAAAAAAAAAAAAAAAAAAAAAAAAAACGCAAGATAGATTTTAGTCCTGCCAGTCATTTTTATGAGCGTGAACCCAACATTTGCTCGATTTGTGCAGATATTTGAGCATTGTTGATGAATCAAATGTCATTGAGGTCTAAGAGATGCACAAGGCGACATATTCAAGCGATCGGTCTGCAAACCAGGGGATTCTCGATGCACAGCGATGCAGTCTCTATAACACAGGTTCCTGAATCTGGGAGGAATGTACACACAAGGCAAATCCTTTGCATTCTCCTGAGGTATTCAGCAGTTTCCCCAATGACAGAGGTTTAACGCATTGGCACACCGCAGTCTTAGCTTAGAACTGGATTGTTAGACTCTAAAAAATGCAGGGTTGTTTTAACCCAAATGTGGGTCAAATATGGACAAACCCAACCGTTGGGTTAAACATTTTTAATTTTAAAATGGGTTTGTCCATATTTGACCCACATTTGGTTTGAAACAACCCAGCATTTTTTTAGAGTGATGCAGTGAAACATAATTGTTATATTCAGGAAGAGAATATATCGGTCTTGCTGACCTTGAAGTCATTCAAGTCTGAGACTTTCCTCCATATACACACACAAACACACACTCTAAAAAATGCTGGGTTGTTTCAACCAAATTTGGGTAAAATATGGACAAACCCAGCCGTTGGGTTACATTTTTAAATTACATTTTTAACCCAATGTTGGGGTTTGTTCATATTTTACCCAAAATTGGGTTAAAACAACCCAACATTTTCTAGAGTGCAGGCATATCATTTCATGTGGTGCTTTATAACAAGTTTACAACACTTGAAGTTTTGACAAATCATTACACAGCAAATAACATTAAGATTTTAGGTTAAAAAAAGAGTTCCTCTAAGTGTCCACAATAAAAAAAAATTGCACCATTTTAACTAATTCATTTAAACGTTCCTGGGGTTATTTTTGAATAATATCCCATGTAGCCTCTCAAAAAATATGAGTTCACAAAATAAATCAGCAAAATATGTTTAAAATGTGTACTAGGCCTATTCCATGTCACTCGGTGGGACATATCAACTTCCCAAAAGCATTTCATATCAACTTCCCGAAAGCGTGTGCCAAGCGCTCTCAGAAGCCTGGATGAGCCGCGGTCTGGAGGGCTAGATCTGGCCTGGGCCTGGAGGGCTAGATCTGGCCTGGGTCTGAAGGGCTAGATCTGGCCTGGGTCTGGAGGGCTAGATCTGGCCTGGGTCTGGAGGGCTAGATCTGGCCTGGGCCTGGGGGGCTAGATCTGGCCTGGGTCTGGAGGGCTAGATCTGGCCTGGGCCTGGAGGGCTAGATCTGGCCTGGGTCTGGAGGGCTAGATCTGACCTGGGCCTGGGGGGCTAGATCTGGCCTGGGTCTGGGGGGCTAGATCTTGCCTGGGTCTGGGGGGCTAGATCTGGCCTGGGTCTGGAGGGCTAGATCTGGCCTGGGCCTGGGGGGCTAGATCTGGCCTGGGTCTGGAGGGCTAGATCTGGCCTGGGCCTGGGGGGCTAGATCTGGCCTGGGTCTGGAGGGCTAGATCTGGCCTGGGCCTGGAGGGCTAGATCTGGCCTGGGTCTGGAGGGCTAGATCTGGCCTGGGCCTGGGGGGCTAGATCTGGCCTGGGTCTGGAGGGCTAGATCTTGCCTGGGTCTGGGGGGCTAGATCTGGCCTTGGCCTGGAGGGCTAGATCTGGCCTGGGTCTGGAGGGCTAGATCTGGCCTGGGTCTGGAGGGCTAGATCTGGCCTGGGCCTGGGGGGCTAGATCTGGCCTGGGTCTGGAGGGCTAGATCTGGCCTGGGCCTGGAGGGCTAGATCTGGCCTGGGTCTGGAGGGCTAGATCTGGCCTGGGCCTGGGGGGCTAGATCTGGCCTGGGTCTGGAGGGCTAGATCTTGCCTGGGTCTGGGGGGCTAGATCTGGCCTTGGCCTGGAGGGCTAGATCTGGCCTGGGTCTGGAGGGCTAGATCTGGCCTGGGCCTGGAGGGCTAGATCTGGCCTGGGTCTGGGGGGCTAGATCTGGCCTGGGCCTGGAGGGCTAGATCTGGCCTGGGTCTGGAGGGCTAGATCTGGCCTGGGTCTGGAGAGCTAGATCTGGCCTAGGCCTGGAGGGCTAGATCTGGCCCGGGTCTGGGGGGCTAGATCTGGCCTTGGTCTGGAGGGCTAGATCTGACCTGGGCCTGGAGGGCTAGATCTGGCCTGGGTCTGGAGAGCTAGATCTGGCCTGGGTCTGGAGAGCTAGATCTGGCCTGGGTCTGGGGGGCTAGATCTGGCCTGGGGCTGGAGGGCTAGATCTGGCCTGGGTCTGAAGGGCTAGATCTGGCCTGGGTCTGGGGGGCTAGATCTGGCCTGGGCCTGAAGGGCTAGATCTGGCCTGGGTCTGAAGGGCTAGATCTGGCCTGGTCCTCTGACATGTGCAGAGAGAATTCAGAGTGCAGAGTGTAAATTCACTGCAAACCTGTCCAGATTTAATTTCTTTCCAGCATTAGCAGATTTCTATTTAATGAAAGCCAATGTTGAGGTGAGGATCTTTTCCTTCAGAGCACATTTTATGAACGTGAACCCAACATTTGCTCAATTTGTGCAGATATTTGAGGATATGATGTATTGTATTTCAGTAATTGTAGCTAAATCAATGCTAATTTCTTCACACCATTAAAGAAAAAAAATCATGTTGGTCTGTGTTTTATTATCTGCATAATCTCTGCATATATGCTGGAATATAAATAATTCTGAACTATGTTTATCAGCAACTGGTTCAAGAAAACTAAATTATGGATGAACTAAATTTGAATTTCAGGCTATACATTCTATACATTGTGTATTTGTAAAGTAAATGTTATTTTACGAGATTCTGTCTCTGACACATTGCAATTATTGCACTGATTAAAATTTAAGAGCAGAAACATCTAATCTTGTTATTCTGTAATGAAACTTCTTGAGGCTGTAATAACCATATTCATGATCACTGTTCTGTATGTTGTATTGTCAGATAGTTAGTTGCCACACAGGTATATCCAGTATAACTCTGTCTATCAATGAAAACACCAATAAATCTGATATATATAGTCACATAGGAATCCATCAATTACTTTCCACACCATTAAAATAACTAAAATAAAATAAATAGTTTAAATATTTGTGGTCTTTAATTTATTTTCCAAAAGTAAAACAATATAGTCCCTCTTAACTAGACAATTAACTGTCGATGCTTATGTATATTTACGAAACGATGATTATATACAGAATAACATTCACATTTCACATTAAAGCACACGTGGCGCTTGTTTCGGAAGCGTGCAGACAGATATTATAATTGATTCTTGAAGTATTTAAAGAAAGTTTCTAGAAGTTTCTCATTTTAATTGATAACGTGAGCACTTGTGTGTATGGGAATAGCCCATGGCGAGGTGATCTGTGGATAAGGCGTGTTAGAGGAGCAATATCAAACGCTCGGTGTTCTGAAGGGTTTCTGTTTTCAGTAACCGGTTTACGTAAAGTGACTTCTTGAAAACAAAAGGAAGTCGATTGCGGTTTTGAGCTTTCATCCAAGTTCCCACAGATGTTTTGCATGAAGAGAGGGGGGGGGGGGGGGGGGGGTGTTTCTGAGTCCAGGGAAGCTGATTGGAGCAGAAAGCGGCAAATAAGATGGACGTGAACTAAAGAAATAACTGCACTTTCCTAAACGTGTAATATAAACAGGCGATCTGGTGATATGAAGACTTCTCGCTTTCACTGACACACACACACACACACACACACTGTAGGACACTATAGAGTTTTTCGTCAGGGCGGTAGGCTATCCAAGCCAATCAAAGGTCAATTTTATTCTTCAGAAACTTCATTTAGCCTATTGACATGGCTTTATTAAATCGTGGCTACACAAGGACACAAGAGCCTCTTTACGGGAGATTTCAAAATCAAAGGTGTTGATATAGCCTACTACAAAACACGCAAATTGCCAACACAAAATTCCTAACCCTTTTTTGAAAATTGGGGATATATACGATCTCATTCCTGGGTTTTATATCTGATATCGTATGAAATCATACAGCTAGTTGGTGAAATAGTTGCGCGCAGGTGATCTGGATATTTAGGAGATCTGGATATTTAGGAGATCTGGACATTTAGGAGATCTGGATGTCTGGAGATCTGCAGATTTAGCCAGCAGTTTCGGTCTGTTATAATACACATCGGGCAACTGGAGCACATTTTAACGCGACAATTCAAGAAAATTGTGATGATAAAGAGAATGGATAGCATTAATTCAGCACACTCCCATGCACAGGTCTTGTAGAGGAAAAAAAAATATTTCTTTAGTTTTCTTGTGAAAACACTATCGTTATTATTAATATATTTTCTCTATTTGAATTAGAAGCTTGCTTTAAACAACATGTAGATATTCTTTAAATCAGGCCTGTCGCCCGATCACATGCGACGTTCAAATGTCTACTTTTTAAGCAATACTTTTTATTTTATTTTCCTGCGTGCTGTCTGTGCACTGGCTTTCGACGATCATTAAACTCGTGCCTTTCTCTAAACAGTGGAAGCACGGAGAAAGATAAGAACGACAGTTTTACATCCCATATTACAATGATTTTGGGGAAACTCGCGTGTACTAAATTAATGAATAAGTTCTGTTTATGCTTCCCAGCTCAGATTAATTTATGGACCTTTCAGCATCCACCTGTATGCAGGTTTATGACACGTCATAATTGTGTTTGACTCTCCAATCAAAACAAACAAATTCATACTTTCTCTGATTTCACCCTATTCAAACACCCGGAGCACATTCAGCAAACCAATTAAAATCCGATTAGGAAACATTTTGCTTTTCAGGCCGAGGCAGCGAAGAGCCCGTGACCTCTCAGCACCGGGTCATGAACTAATAAGATCCATGGCCCACAAAGAGGCTTCACAAATGTCCTCGGAGACCGACTGTGGCCTATGCACCTTTGACATACATAGAACATTAATTGGTCGCTGTATTAACGAGGAAGGTGGGATATTCCAGTTAATTAGTCGCGATTGGATAAGGGTGAACATTATATGGTTCGTCCGGTTGTTGGGGATCATCTTTTGTGTGTGTTAAATGAGAAGTGAGTATCGCTGTGCCAGTGTACAGTGTGCTTCTGTGAACTGGCGACAGCTCGAGTCCATGATGGGAAAAACGCAATCACAGGACCTCATTATCTCATTTTTATCGCCATCTTTTGGGAGCAAGCCTTAATCAAACGTGGCACCAAACTCTCTCTCTCTCTCCCTCTCTCTCTCTCTCTCTCTCTCTCTCTCTCTCTCACACACACACACACACACACACACACACACACACGAAACCCAGGCTAAGTAAACAGCGCACAGAAATCAGTAAACGAGGGAAGTGTCTGCGGCATATTCTGTTTAGAGTCCATAACGATGAGCGAGAAGCGGTTAACAGCGTGATTGTGTAATCCAGTGTAACTTCTGCAGTACTTTAGGCTGTTGGTAATGGTTTGCTGTATAGTCGTAAACTACCAGCTGGTGTTAAAACTGCTTTTCTAAAAGCGAAAAACTTTGTGATTTCAAAATTTTCAAAAATGTTGTTTCGTGTTTATTTAATGTTGTTGTCCGCCTGAAATGAATATTCTAATCTAATAATTCATAAATGATACAATGAACGCACAATTTTTAAAATAATGAACCAGTTTAGGCTGTTAATGCCAGCTAATCCAATACAGCAGCCAAGTGCACCTTCAACTTCTTATTTTATTACACCGTCTCGACAGCAGTCTGGATATTGCATCAGCAAACAAGCAACACATTTTAATGATCCATTTCAGATCCCTACCCTGCAGATATGACTCCTGCAATCAAAAAGCAAAGATTGTCAAAGAGATTTACACCTGTCTGGTTGCCCGTCAGCCCATAGATTAGACTACTGGAGCCAGGTTGTCTGGAACCCGTGAGCTACTTCACCCTAAATCCGGATTAAACATGATAAAATAATCAGCAAAGCGCCGCTTTTACATGCACGATAAAGGCGAAGCTCCGCGGACACAGAACCAACAACTGAAGTAAAGCGGAATTACAGAGCGCCAACATTGTTCCATATACTTGCCGGTCCCGCGCGTCTGTGCTCTCGGAGGAAAGTGTTTTATGTCATGAGATTATAGACTGCAGTCCGATGCGGGTCACTGGACCCAAGACACTCCCGGTTACTGAGTCATTTCTCAACAAGCCTTTTAAGTTGGCGAGGAAGGCGTATTATGACAGACTTCCCCATGCTCCTCTGAGGAGGGAAACATCTATAAGTGCATTAAAATATACTAATCTGATCCAGCATGAAAACGGAATACCTTTGATAATGTCAATTATGATGCAGCCTTCTTTAATTTAATCCTAGTTTTTTTATGGGAATGATGCCAGATGACAATTTGCACGGAATTTGAGAAACGATTTATTAATGTGTTCATGTATCTAAATTTTCATGTGCATTCTAAGTCTTCAATATTTACTAATGGCGATAGTGTTCATATTCTAATTTTTTGGATGATGTCGTGTGCTACAGGTTTTTAAATTTTTATTTATTTATTTTAATCAATGCAAAACTAGGTTTTAAAAAGAAATTTTTTAGCTGTGTTGATATAGGATGTGTATATTTGTTTTACGTGAAATTTACAGTCACCTTGAATGTCGTCAGTTCAAACCTGAAATCCTTCAGTGAAGCGAAAGCAATTAACATGATTAAAACGGACTGTGTGATTTATCGCGACTCACATGCAGTGCACTTTTAAATATTTATGCATATTTATAAGACACAGTCCGAAAAATTTGAAAAAAAAAAACGCAAAGATATTGAAGCTATTGTTTAATAAATTGCACAAAATATTGTTTTGTTTTCACTTGAACATTGTTTGATGTATTTACACCCCATTTAGATTCATTCTTTAATTGCTGATAATTCTGCACTATTTCCTTTGCGTGGACCTTTACGTTTGCTAAACATTTAGGCATCATCCAAGGTTAGTTATGTAAAATCCCACAGTCAACCTCTGATTGTTAATATTATTATCTTTAAAACGATTTTTCTGTTAGACGCGCAGCCGAAATTATGCCGTGAAATGGTGAAAATAAGCCGCTTCTCAATCAGGAATATCAACAGGTTGTTTCATGCATTAATCAGGTTTTGTGCGTTTGTTATGTGGAATTCAGTGTTGCCTTATTGTCTCGGCCTGCATTTAAACAGATTCTGGCAGTGACAGATGACATGGGAAACTGGGATCCATTCAGTCAACTACAACCGCAGATTTAATTAGACTTTGCAATTATATTCGCATCAATAAATAAATAAAATAAATCGCGATTCATTCATTAATAAATAAAAAAATAAATTAATTCAATAATTAATTAATTAATTAATTCATTCATTCATTCATTGATACAGTCAATACAGTGATACAAAAAGACAACTAAGTGAATTAATTCTCATCCGAAGTTCCCGTCTATAATTTATTTTATTTTATAATGTTTTCATTGTTTAATTTCAGTTCTGTAAATACCGCTGTCTGCTTTACATTTAGAAATACATAACTTAAATTAGTTACAACTGAATGCAATTAATACAGTAATAGCTGCGTCACTCTAACAAATGGGTTTCAACGCAAATGTGGGTCAAATATGGAGAAACCCAAAAATGGGTTAAACATTTTAATTTAAAAAACGGTTTGTCCATATTTGACCCACATTTTGGTTGAAAGAAACCAGCATTTTTTAGAGAGTACATACAAATTGTAAAAATGTTTATTTCTTCTGTAAATTGGGTCAATATATCAATATATGGATGAAATATGGCTATAGATATACAATCAAACTCCCCGCGCCCTTTATCACATCCATCCTCCATACACTCTTCAACATTATTATAATAACTCTTTGCATCATCATAACCATAATAGCCTAGCAACCACATATCTGTATTTTCTGCTGCTGAGCTTCAGAGGCTCGAGGTTACATAAACCACATGCCTGTGTGACCAGAAACATGATCCAGACATCATTCTTGAAACTTGTCCCTTTGGGTGAAAGGAGGGGTGTGAGTTATGGACATGTAGCTTTTCCATTTCAATAGCCCATCTGGGTTTCTACTGTAAGACTTGCTGCATGAAATATTCAGGGTTTAGTGAAAACTGATCTGATGCTCGAGAGCGAGTCTCCTTTCCCGTCTTCAGCTCTCGACCCCTGAGACTGGTCACCAGTCACACTGAGGTATTGGTGTCAGTGGCTCCAGATCACCTCGCATTGCAGCACTCTCACAAATATATATAACTCTTATGTGATATTTCATATGTGTGCCAATCACGCTTTAAAGTCACCATGAAATCAAAATGGATCATTCTTGTTTTTATAGAATACTGCAGTGATTTATGGGCGCACATCATTATTGTGTTAATAATCTCGAAGTCTTGCAGCATCTCTTCTCTGATGTTGTGGGCGGGGCTATAACCTGTCACTCACATGAGATCAGCCAATAGCAAACCACAACCATCCAACCAGCCAATCAATTCCCCACAGACACAATCAAGCCCCGCCCACATGTGTTCTTGTTCCAGAAGCGTTTCACTTGGATTTACGGCACAATAGAGGAGAGAATAGAGCAAATTCCCTTTAATGCCGACTTCAACTATAGAAACATCATTAGCAAAGAACAGTCGAACTCTCATGGGATCTCCTCAGCTGTGCTTTAGAAGCCTTATATGGTTTGACACTTTATACTCTTTTTAGAATCCAGTTCTGGCATGCCCACACACACACACACACACACACACACACACACACACACACATACACACACACACACACACAGCTTGTCCCTCCACCTACCGACAGTGCACACCTGATTTGTTCTCCATGAGATGTCAGTAGTCTCCGCTTCACCTTGTGAGTTCAAGAGGCTTTTACCGAAAGCAAAACAATCTGAGGAAACTGGGAACAATCCCAGACAGGCTCCAGCGAGCCGCCATAAACCAGCGAATGCTCCTGACCTGATGAAAGATCAATGAGCTGCCACTACACCCGCCAGTCCGCAGGAACACACACCAATAAAACACACACCAAGGCCTCTTGCCTTCCATGAAATGAGGATTGTAGAAGATTGGAGACTGTTTGCAAGCATGCGTTTTCCACACGGTGGACTGGAGCGTGTAAACCCGAGTCCTCCCACTGTATACATGTACAGTCAAACCAGGAGTTGTTCAGACACATTTGTTAAATTTAACTACACAATTAGATAATACCAGTTTAGCTCAACCAGCAATGCTTCATGTTGTTCAGTCTGTGTGTAAGAGCATTAGCAATTGCAGAAAAAACACTTTAGCAAAACATGATCAGCTCAAAGTGTCAGAATAATAAACGTTATAAATATTTATTATTATATATTTTACTGGTAGTCACTGTATGAAGAATATTTGGGTATAATATGTCACAGTTTACTTTATTTTGCTCTCCTCACTTACATTAATGATCAATAGTGTCCTGCACACACCAACACAATCTGGTGTCTGAATAATTTTTGGTTTGACTGTATAGTTGTGTCTCGGTGGCCAGTGCACACATACACACACACACACACACACACACACACACACACGTTGGGAATGCAGCGACAGGCCAAATCTTGCCAAACTCAACCAAACCCAGCGCTCGTGAAATACTTCACAAATGTTTTGGAGATTAGCACTGTGGAATTATTGAGGCGTATGTATTTGTGTATTTGTGGAAGGTTGCTAAAGAACACTGGAGGACACTGGAAAACACTGGAGGACACTGGAGGACACTGGAGAACTATGGAGGACACTGGAGGACACTGGAGGACACTGGAGGACACTGGAGGACACTGGAGGACACTGGAGGACACTGGAGGACACTGGAGAACACTGGAGAACACTGGAAAACACTGGAGGACACTGGAGAACACTGGAGGACACTGGAGAACTATGGAGGACACTGGAGGACACTGGAGGACACTGGATGACACTGGATGACACTGGAGGACACTGGAGGACACTGGAGGACACTGGAGGACACTGGAGGACACTGGAGGACACTGGAGAACACTGGAGGACACTGGAGGACACTGGAGAACACTGGAAAACACTGGAGGACACTGGAGGACACTGGAGAACACTGGAGGACACTGGAGGACACTGGAGGACACTGGAGGACACTGGAGGACACTGGAGAACACTGGAGAACACTGGATAACACTGGAGGACACTGGAGGACACTGGAGGACACTGGAGGACACTGGAGAACACTGGAGAACACTGGAGGACACTGGAGGACACTGGAGAACACTGGAGAACACTGGAGGACACTGGAGAACTATGGAGAAAACTGGAGGACACTGGAGGACAGTGGATAACTATGGAGGACACTGGAGGACACTGGATAACTATGGAGAACACTGGAGGACACTGGAGGACACTGGAGGACTATGGAGGACACTGGAGGACACTGGAGAACACTGGAGAACACTGGAGGACACTGGAGGACACTGGGGAACACTGGAGGACACTGGAGAACACTGGAGAACACTGGAGGACACTGGAGGACATTGGAGGACACTGGAGAACACTGGAGGACACTGGGGGACACTGGAGGACACTGGAGAACTATGGAGAACACTGGAGGACACTGGAGAACTATGGAGAACACTGGAGGACACTGGAGGACACTGGAGAACTATGGAGGATACTGGAGGACACTGGAGAACACTAGAGAACACTGGAGGACACTGGAGGACTATGGAGAACTATGGAGGACACTGGAGGACACTGGAGGACACTGGAGGACACTGGAGGACACTGGAGGACACTGGAGGACACTGGAGAACTATGGAGGACAATGGAGGACACTGGAGAACACTAGATGACACTGGAGAACTATGGAGAACACTGGAGGACACTGGAGAACTATGGAGGACACTGGAGAACACTGGAGGACACTGGAGAACTATGGAGGACACTGGAGGACACTGGAGAACTATGGAGAACACTGGAGGAGACTGGAGGACACTGGAGAACTATGGAGGACACTGGAGAACTATGGAGAACACTGGAGAACTATGGAGGACACTGGAGGACACTGGAGGACACTGGAGAACACTGGAGGACACTGGAGAACTATGGAGAACACTGGAGAACAGTGGAGGTCACTGGAGGACACTGGAGAACTATGGAGGACACTGGAGAACACTGGAGGACACTGGAGAACTATGGAGAACACTGGAGGACACTGGAGAACACTGGAGAACACTGGAGGACACTGGAGGACAATGGAGAACTATGGAGAACACTGGAGAACACTGGATAACTATGGAGAACACTGGAGGACACTGGAGGACACTGGAAAACTATGGAGGACACTAGAGGACACTGGAGGACACTAGAGGACACTGGAGGACACTGGAGAACACTGGAGGACAATGGAGAACTATGGAGAACACTGGAGAACTAGGGGATCTAGAGGATTCCCTCTTGGCTCTCAACGAAGGCGGTCGCATTTTCTCTCCCTCTCCCTCCCCTTACCTCTCCTGCTTTGCTTCTTTCGTCACGTCTAGTCTACTGTCTTGTACTTGAGAGACTCTCTCAGCACTGCTCTCCAAACCAAGAAATTATGGATTTGATCAACTGGTCTCTCAACGCAATTGACACCATCTTCTCGACGAGAAGCCTGGGTTCGGGGGAACCTGACTGCCCTGCTGGAACGTTCGCAGCTGGCTACACGATGGACGCGTGGGAGAGGTGGCGGGTCGTGTGTCTGGCGGCTCTTTCCGTGGAGGACGTTGAAGATATCTACCTATTTGGTACCATGATAACAGGTTTTCTGCTGATTGGATTAGGCATTTCCCTGGTTTATCGAGGAATTAAGAAGACGGTGACAGCTGTTCAAAGACCCACAAGGCTGCCCGTCATGATTGAAGCGGTGGGCAGAGCTGTCGGCACTCAGACTGGGACTATGAACCAGAATATGGATAACATCATGGAGAAGCTCACAGCTTTGCAAAGGCAAATGGATCGTTTCAGAGGCCAAAATGGTCCAGGAGAATAGCCTGTGTAAATTGAATGCGGCTACTCGCCCGAAAGACCAAACAATCCCAATCTTATCTGTTTCGGCACCCCCTACCAGCACTGGCCTTGGCCAAGGCCGCTGCTAGAACAACAACTCTCCCGGAAGAGCACTGCAGTGAGCCGCTCTTGCGTTCCTTCCCCGACTCCCCAGACACTTGGGATTGTTGACTTTGTATGGACCTGATCAAGGTTGTCTCCATGGCAACTTGCTGTGTATCGCTATGACAATCCTGCGGACTGAGGCATCTAGATTATGGTGCTGGCTTAGCAACTCTCTCCAGGCCTACACACACATGAACTTACATATACACATATATGCATCCGCCCCACACCCCATCCCACGCCTTCGCCGCTTCGTACCCACAGTCTGACAGGCGGGTCTGTGACCAGCGCCATAATGGCTGCAGGACCGGATGCTGCTTGCCTGGGCTGGACTAACTCCATCCCCCACTCCCCACACGTGTTGCAATGTCTTGTTCATGTTGTAGATTGTACTGTTTATGTGCTAATGTTGCTGAGGTGTTTTTTCCTGTTCCCAGACTGTACTCCCTACAGGAGCATAGTCTGGGGGTCGCCTTTTTTTCTCCTCACCTCTCCTCATGTCATGCTGTATTTTTCTCAAGATTGGCGCTGATCATAGCAGCCATGGTAGCATCTTGCTACCGAAGCACATTCCTTGTGTGTGAAAGCACTACTTGGCAATAAAGTTGATTCTTCTGATTCTGATAGAACTATGGAGGACACTGGAGAACACTGGAGAACTATGGAGAACACTGGAGGACACTGGAGGACACTGGAGAACTATGGAGGACACTAGAGGACACTGGAGAACTATGGAGGACACTGGAGGACACTGGAGAACACTGGAGAACACTGGAGGACACTGGAGAACACTGGAGTACAATGGATGACACTGGAGAACACTGGAGAACTATGGAGGACACTGGAGAACACTGGAGAACACTGGAGGACACTGGAGAACACTGGAGAACAATGGAGAACACTGGAGAACTATGGAGAACTATGGAGGACACTGGAGAACACTGGAGGACACTGGAGAACTATAGAGAACACTGGAGGACACTGGAGGACACTGGAGAACTATGGAGAACACTGGAGGACACTGGAGAACTATGGAGAACACTGGAGGACACTGGAGGACACTGGAGAACAATGGAGAACTATGGAGGACACTGGATGACACTGGAGAACATTGGAGGACACTGGATGACACTGGAGAACATTGGAGGACACTGGATGACACTGGAGAACATTGGAGGACACTGGAGGACACTGGAGAACACTGGAGGACACTGGAGGACACTGGAGAACACTGGAGGAGACTGGAGGACCCTGGAGGACACTGGAGAACACTGGAGGACACTGAAGGACACTGGAGAACACTGGAGGAGACTGGAGGACCCTGGAGGACACTGGAGAACACTGGAGGACACTGGAGGACACTGGAGAACACTGGAGAACACTGGAAGTCACTGGAGAACTATGGAGAACACTGGAGGACACTGGAGGACACTGGAGAACACTGGAGGACACTGGAGAACTATGGAGAACACTGGAGGACACTGGAGGACACTGGAGAACTATGGAGGACACTGGAGAACACTGGAGGACCCTGGAGAACTATGGAGGTCACTGGAGGACACTGGAGAACTATGGAGGACACTGGAGAACACTGGAGGACACTGGAGGACACTGGAGAACTATGGAGGACACTGGAGAACACTGGAGGACACTGGAGAACTATGGAGGACCCTGGAGAACACTGGAGGACACTGGAGGACACTGGAGAACTATGGAGGACACTGGAGAACACTGGAGGACACTGGAGAACACTGGAGGACTATGGAGGACACTGGAGAACACTGGAGGACACTGGAGAACTATGGAGGACACTGGAGAACTATGGAGGACACTGGAGAACTATGGAGGACACTGGAGAACTATGGAGGACACTGGAGGACACTGGAGGACACTGGAGAACTATGGAGGACACTGGAGAACACTGGAGGACACTGGAGGACACCGGAGAACTATGGAGGACACTGGAGAACACTGGAGGACACTGGAGAACTATGGAGGACACTGGAGAACACTGGAGGACACTGGAGGACACTGGAGAACTATGGAGGACACTGGAGAACACTGGAGGACACTGGAGAACTATGGAGGACACTGGAGAACACTGGAGGACACTGGAGGACACTGGAGAACTATGGAGGACACTGGAGGACACTGGAGAACTATAGAGGACACTGGAGGACACTGGAGAACACTGGAGGACACTGGAGAACACTGGAGGACACTGGGGGACACTGGATGACACTGGAGAACTATGGAGGACACTGAAGGAAACTGGAGAACACTGGAGGACACTGGAGAACACTGGAGAATACTGGAGAACTATGGAGGACACTGGAGGACACTGGAGAACACTGGAGAACACTGGAGGACACTGGAGAACTATGGAGGACACTGGAGGACACTGGAGAACTCTGGAGGACACTGGAGGACACTGGAGGACACTGGAGGACACTGGAGAACAATGGAGGACACTGGAGGACACTGGAGGACACTGGAGGACACTGGAGGACACTGGAGGACACTGGAGGACACTGGAGAACACTGGAGAACTATGGAGAACACTGGAGAACAGTGGAGGTCACTGGAGAACTATGGAGGACACTGGAGAACACTGGAGGACACTGGAGAACTATGGAGAACACTGGAGGACACTGGATGACACTGGAGAACTATGGAGGACACTGGAGAACACTGGAGGACACTGGAGAACTATGGAGGACACTGGAGGACACTGGAGAACTATGGAGAACACTGGAGGACACTGGAGAACTATGGAGGACACTGGAGAACTATGGAGAACACTGGAGAACTATGGAGGACACTGGAGAACTATGGAGAACACTGGAGAACAGTGGAGGTCACTGGAGGACACTGGAGAACAATGGAGGACACTGGAGAACTATGGAGAACACTGGAGGACACTGGAGAACACTGGAGAACACTGGAGGACACTGGAGGACAATGGAGAACACTGGAGAACACTGGAGAACACTGGAGGACACTGGAGAACTATGGAAAACACTGGAGGACACTGGAGGACACTGGAGAACTATGGAGGACACTAGAGGACACTGGAGGACACTGGAGGACACTGGAGAACACTGGAGGACAATGGAGAACTATGGAGAACACTGGAGAACTATGGAGGACACTAGAGGACACTGGAGAACTATGGAGGACACTGGAGGACACTGGAGAACTATGGAGAACAATGGATGACACTGGAGAACACTGGAGAACTATGGAGGACACTGGAGAACACTGGAGGACACTGGAGAACTATGGAGAACACTGGAGGACACTGGAGAACTATGGAGAACACTGGAGGACACTGGAGGACACTGGAGGACAATGGAGAACTATGGAGGACACTGGATGACACTGGAGAACACTGGAGGACACTGGAGGACACTGGAGGACACTGGAGAACACTGGAGGACACTGGAGAACACTGGAGGACACTGGAGAACACTGGAGGAGACTGGAGGACCCTGGAGGACACTGGAGAACACTGGAGGACACTGGAGGACACTGGAGAACACTGGAAGTCACTGGAGAACTATGGAGAACACTGGAGGACACTGGAGGACACTGGAGAACACTGGAGGACACTGGAGGACACTGGAGAACTATGGAGAACACTGGAGGACACTGGAGGACACTGGAGAACTATGGAGGACACTGGAGAACACTGGAGGACACTGGAGTACTATGGAGGACACTGGAGGACACTGGAGAACTATGGAGAACACTGGAGGACACTGGAGGACACTGGAGAACTATGGAGGACACTGGAGAACTATGGAGAACACTGGAGAACTATGGAGGACACTGGAGGACACTGGAGGACACTGGAGGACACTGGAGAACACTGGAGGACACTGGAGAACTATGGAGAACACTGGAGAACAGTGGAGGTCACTGGAGGACACTGGAGAACTATGGAGGACACTGGAGAACACTGGAGGACACTGGAGGACACTGGAGGACACTGGAGAACTATGGAGGACACTGGAGAACACTGGAGGACACTGGAGGACACTGGAGAACTATGGAGGACACTGGAGAACACTAGAGGACACTGGAGGACACTGGAGAACTATGGAGGACACTGGAGGACACGGAAGAACACTGGAGGACACTGGAGAACTATGGAGGACACTGGAGGACACTGGTGGACACTGGAGAACTATGGAGGACACTGGAGAACTATGGAGGACACTGGAGGACACTGGAGGACACTGGAGAACCATGGAGGACACTGGAGAACACTGGAGAACTATGGAGGACACTGGAGAACACTGGAGGACACTGGAGGACACTGGAGAACTATGGAGGACACTGGAGAACACTGGAGGACACTGGAGAACTATGGAGGACACTGGAGAACACTGGAGGACACTGGAGAACTATGGAGGTCACTGGAGGACACTGGAGAACTATGGAGGACACTGGAGAACACTGGAGGACACTGGAGGACACTGGAGAACTATGGAGGACACTGGAGAACACTGGAGGACACTGGAGAACTATGGAGGACACTGGAGAACACTGGAGGACACTGGAGGACACTGGAGAACTATGGAGGACACTGGAGAACACTGGAGGACACTGGAGAACACTGGAGGACACTGGAGAACACTGGAGGACACTGGAGAACTATGGAGGACACTGGAGAACACTGGAGGACACTGGAGAACACTGGAGGACACTGGAGAACACTGGAGAACTATGGAGGACACTGGAGAACACTGGAGGACACTGGAGAACTATGGAGGTCACTGGAGGACACTGGAGAACTATGGAGGACACTGGAGAACACTGGAGGACACTGGAGAACTATGGAGGACACTGGAGAACACTGGAGGACACTGGAGAACTATGGAGGACACTGGAGAACACTGGAGGACACTGGAGGACACTGGAGAACTATGGAGGACACTAGAGAACACTGGAGGACACTGGAGAACTATGGAGGACTATGGAGGACACTGGAGAACACTGGAGGACACTGGAGGACACTGGAGGACACTGGAGAACTATGGAGGACACTGGAGGACACTGGAGGACACTGGAGAACACTGGAGGACACTGGAGAACACTGGAGGACACTGGAGAACTATGGAGGACACTGGAGAACACTGGAGGACACTGGAGAACTCTGGAGGACACTGGAGGACACTGGAGGACACTGGAGGACACTGGAGAACACTGGAGGACACTGGAGAACACTGGAGAACAGTGGAGGTCACTGGAGAACTATGGAGGACACTGGAGAACACTGGAGAACAGTGGAGGTCACTGGAGAACTATGGAGGACACTGGAGGACACTGGAGGACACTGGAGAACTATGGAGGACACTGGAGGACACTGGAGGACACTGGAGGACACTGGAGGACACTGGAGAACTATGGAGGACACTGGAGGACACTGGAGAACACTGGAGGACACTGGAGAACTATGGAGGACACTGGAGGACACTGGAGGACACTGGAGAACACTGGAGGACACTGGAGAACACTGGAGGACACTGGAGGACACTGTAGAACACTGGAGAACACTGGAGGACACTGGAGGACACTGGAGAACACTGGAGGACACTGGAGGACACTGGAGAACTATGGAGGACACTGGAGGACACTGGAGGACACTGGAGAACACTGGAGGACACTGGAGGACACTGGATGACACGGGAGGACACTGGAGGACACTGGAGGACACTGGAGAACACTGGAGGACACTGGAGGACACTGGAGGACACTGGAGGACACTGAAGAACACTGGAGGACACTGGAGAACACTGGGGAACACTGGAGGACACTGGAGAACACTGGAGAACACTGGAGGACACTGGAGGACACTGGATGACACTGGATGACACTGGAGGACACTGGAGGACACTGGAGGACACTGGAGGACACTGGATGACACTGGAGGACACTGGAGGACACTGGAGGACACTGGAGAACACTGGAGGACACTGGAGGACACTGGAGGACACTGGAGGACACTGGAGGACACTGGAGAACACTGGAGGACACTGGAGGACACTGGAGAACACTGGAAAACACTGGAGGACACTGGAGAACTATGGAGAACACTGGAGGACACTGGAGGACACTGGAGGACAATGGAGAACTATGGAGGACACTGGATGACACTGGAGAACACTGGAGGACACTGGAGGACACTGGAGGACACTGGAGAACACTGGAGGACACTGGAGGACACTGGAGAACACTGGAGGACACTGGAGAACACTGGAGGAGACTGGAGGACCCTGGATGACACTGGAGAACACTGGAGGACACTGGAGGACACTGGAGAACACTGGAAGTCACTGGAGAACTATGGAGAACACTGGAGGACACTGGAGGACACTGGAGAACACTGGAGGACACTGGAGGACACTGGAGAACTATGGAGAACACTGGAGGACACTGGAGGACACTGGAGAACTATGGAGGACACTGGAGAACACTGGAGGACACTGGAGAACTATGGAGGACACTGGAGGACACTGGAGAACTATGGAGAACACTGGAGGACACTGGAGGACACTGGAGAACTATGGAGGACACTGGAGAACTATGGAGAACACTGGAGAACTATGGAGGACACTGGAGGACACTGGAGGACACTGGAGAACACTGGAGGACACTGGAGAACTATGGAGAACACTGGAGAACAGTGGAGGTCACTGGAGGACACTGGAGAACTATGGAGGACACTGGAGAACACTGGAGGACACTGGAGGACACTGGAGGACACTGGAGAACTATGGAGGACACTGGAGAACACTGGAGGACACTGGAGGACACTGGAGAACTATGGAGGACACTGGAGAACACTAGAGGACACTGGAGGACACTGGAGAACTATGGAGGACACTGGAGGACACGGAAGAAAACTGGAGGACACTGGAGAACTATGGAGGACACTGGAGGACACTGGTGGACACTGGAGAACTATGGAGGACACTGGAGAACTATGGAGGACACTGGAGGACACTGGAGAACACTGGAGGTCAACTGGAGAACTATGGAGAACACTGGAGAACACTGGAGGACACTGGAGAACTATGGATGACACTGGAGAACACTGGAGGACACTGGAGAACCATGGAGGACACTGGAGAACACTGGAGAACTATGGAGGACACTGGAGAACACTGGAGGACACTGGAGGACACTGGAGAACTATGGAGGACACTGGAGAACACTGGAGGACACTGGAGAACTATGGAGGACACTGGAGAACACTGGAGGACACTGGAGAACTATGGAGGTCACTGGAGGACACTGGAGAACTATGGAGGACACTGGAGAACACTGGAGGACACTGGAGGACACTGGAGAACTATGGAGGACACTGGAGAACACTGGAGGACACTGGAGAACTATGGAGGACACTGGAGAACACTGGAGGACACTGGAGAACTATGGAGGACACTGGAGAACACTGGAGGACACTGGAGAACACTGGAGGACACTGGAGAACACTGGAGGACACTGGAGAACTATGGAGGACACTGGAGAACACTGGAGGACACTGGAGAACACTGGAGGACACTGGAGAACACTGGAGAACTATGGAGGACACTGGAGGACACTGGAGGACACTGGAGAACTATGGAGGTCACTGGAGGACACTGGAGAACTATGGAGGACACTGGAGAACACTGGAGGACACTGGAGGACACTGGAGAACTATGGAGGACACTGGAGAACACTGGAGGACACTGGAGAACTATGGAGGACACTGGAGAACACTGGAGGACACTGGAGGACACTGGAGAACTATGGAGGACACTGGAGAACACTGGAGGACACTGGAGAACTATGGAGGACTATGGAGGACACTGGAGAACACTGGAGGACACTGGAGGACACTGGAGGACACTGGAGAACTATGGAGGACACTGGAGGACACTGGAGGACACTGGAGAACACTGGAGGACACTGGAGAACACTGGAGGACACTGGAGAACTATGGAGGACACTGGAGAACACTGGAGGACACTGGAGAACTCTGGAGGACACTGGAGGACACTGGAGGACACTGGAGAACACTGGAGGACACTGGAGAACACTGGAGAACAGTGGAGGTCACTGGAGAACTATGGAGGACACTGGAGAACACTGGAGAACAGTGGAGGTCACTGGAGAACTATGGAGGACACTGGAGGACACTGGAGGACACTGGATAACTATGGAGGACACTGGAGGACACTGGAGGACACTGGAGGACACTGGAGAACTATGGAGGACACTGGAGGACACTGGAGAACACTGGAGGACACTGGAGAACTATGGAGGACACTGGAGGACACTGGAGGACACTGGAGAACACTGGAGGACACTGGAGAACACTGGAGGACACTGGAGGACACTGTGGAACACTGGAGAACACTGGAGGACACTGGAGGACACTGGAGAACACTAGAGGACACTGGAGGACACTGGAGAACTATGGAGGACACTGGAGGACACTGGAGGACACTGGAGAACACTGGAGGACACTGGAGGACACTGGATGACACGGGAGGACACTGGAGGACACTGGAGGACACTGGAGAACACTGGAGGACACTGGAGGACACTGGAGGACACTGGAGGACACTGAAGAACACTGGAGGACACTGGAGAACACTGGGGAACACTGGAGGACACTGGAGAACACTGGAGAACACTGGAGGACACTGGAGAACACTGGAGGACACTGGAGAACTATGGAGGACACTGGAGAACACTGGAGGACACTGGAGAACTCTGGAGGACACTGGAGGACACTGGAGGACACTGGAGGACACTGGAGAACACTGGAGGACACTGGAGAACACTGGAGAACAGTGGAGGTCACTGGAGAACTATGGAGGACACTGGAGAACACTGGAGAACAGTGGAGGTCACTGGAGAACTATGGAGGACACTGGAGGACACTGGAGGACACTGGAGAACTATGGAGGACACTGGAGGACACTGGAGGACACTGGAGGACACTGGAGGACACTGGAGAACTATGGAGGACACTGGAGGACACTGGAGAACACTGGAGGACACTGGAGAACTATGGAGGACACTGGAGGACACTGGAGGACACTGGAGAACACTGGAGGACACTGGAGAACACTGGAGGACACTGGAGGACACTGTAGAACACTGGAGAACACTGGAGGACACTGGAGGACACTGGAGAACACTGGAGGACACTGGAGGACACTGGAGAACTATGGAGGACACTGGAGGACACTGGAGGACACTGGAGAACACTGGAGGACACTGGAGGACACTGGATGACACGGGAGGACACTGGAGGACACTGGAGGACACTGGAGAACACTGGAGGACACTGGAGGACACTGGAGGACACTGGAGGACACTGAAGAACACTGGAGGACACTGGAGAACACTGGGGAACACTGGAGGACACTGGAGAACACTGGAGAACACTGGAGAACACTGGAGGACACTGGAGAACACTGGAGAACACTGGAGGACACTGGAGGACACTGGAGGACACTGGAGAACTCTGGAGAACACTGGAGAACACTGGAGGACACTGGAGGACACTGGAGGACACTGGAGAACTCTGGAGAACACTGGAGAACACTGGAGAACTCTGGAGAGCTGATCTGACACAGGAATTACACTGGATATTCACAATCTTCCAACAGAACTCTAGGGTTCTTGATTCAGTTTTAAAGAACCCTTTATGCCAAAAAGGTTCTAAGGAGAAATGTCTTAAACGATTTCACATCTAACTCTCTGGTGGTCCCCGTGTGGCGGTCAAAAATTACACATTTTAGATTTCAATGAAATTAATGTAGTATATTTTAGTTCGATAATGTTTTTTTGTTTTTGTTTAATATTTTGTATTTTAGGGGATTTTATGGTAATAAGTTATATTTATGCTGTAGTTATAATCCATTTATTACCTGTACACTTTTTCAGCATTGAGATGAAAATGGCATTTCTAAAGTGTCATAAATCTTGAATGCTTTGTACTGTTTAAAGAAACACTTGGCACACAGCACAAAAGTGAACTTAAACATAAAAACAGAAGTTTAAATGTACTGCTGGGAAAAAATACTATTTTCAGTTTGTATATACGAATTTTTTCCCCCAAAACATGGTTTACTATAAAACTTTCAGCAGTTTTATAGTAAACCATGTTTTGGGGGAAAAAATTTATTTAGATCAGAGCCATAAATGTAAAGGAGTCGTGTTCCACATGTGAGGGTGATATGTGAAGAAGTGAGTGTGTGTTAATGAGTCGTCCACTGCAGGAGACTCATCCTGACCATGGACATCACAGGTGGGATTATTTTTATAGGACCCTTGAATGTTTTCCAATGATTTTTTTTGTTCCCATAACAAGTGCCAAAACCTTTACCAAGTTTTGTCCCATTCCGATAAAGTTAAAAAAACCCTAACAAAATGAAACAAAATTCTGTCAAAAATGACTAAAGAGCATCAGAGTGATTATTTCATTAAAAATGTATTAAAATAAAATGTATTAATTAAAACCACATCCATAAAATGATCCTGCTGCCACCTTGTCTTCTCTGTCCAGCATGTTTGTTTGTACTCTTTGTGCTATGCTGAGATTGTTGGGTTCATTTGTGTTTGGATAGATTACATCCAGTCTAAACTATAATGAATTTAACTAAAAAACATTAACAAAAAATGTGTTTTTTATGGACTTACATTTTGGCTTGTGTGTTGATGTTGTTGTTGATATTGACCCATTGTTCTGTTTTATATGTTGATTTTAGTTCATGTTAACCTGTATGTATTATTTTAATCTTTTTATTTTTCTTAGCTGTGCCATATTAAGATCTGTCCAGGGACAGGAGATGTAAAATAGCCTTTTGGCTAATTCTGGCATACTATACATAAATGTATGTATTATTAGTATGCAATGTCCCTGTTAAATAAACCTGAAAATAAATAAAATAAATCACATGATGTAAGCGTCTTTAAGGTTAAACATTGAACTTCTCTTCTAAAGTGTTTCTGCGCTGCACACTCTTACACTGATGTTTTGGACATTAGTGCTGTGCATTTCAGAAGCTGTGCCTTTGCCTAAGCTGTTAATAGTTTAAAGGACACTGGAGAGCAGTGAGGAATTAAACATGCAGAATTCCTGTAACTGATCTGAAATATCCCCGTTCTACAGTCGCTCTGAGACACAACAGAGTCACACACACATTCCTGTGTGGTTTGCAACCAGCTCGTCGTGTAACATGTCAGGGAACAGATTGTGTCAGGTGGAGATGAGGGTCAGAAGTTCATGGCTCGTTCAAACTGAAGCATTCCCTTTAAAGTCTATACCATTTAATTCCCCTCATGCGTCCGTTCAACCAATCAGATCCAGTTCTTCTGGTGCATGTGACTCTCTCTCTCTCTCTGATTTAATTCATACTTTTTAGTGCTGGGCAACGATATTACAAATTGGGTTTACATAGCCTAATATTTGTGCGTGTGTAATTATTTCGTATATATAAATACATGCATATATTAAAGAAACATTTGCATGATATGTATATATATACAGTATATAATTTAATTTATATATAAATATATACAATAATTTATATATAAATAACACCTTTTTCTTAAATATAAACATGCATATGTGTGTGTATTTACATATACGAAATAATCACAATAATTTATATATAAATAACACCTTTTTCTTAAATATAAACATGCATGTGTGACACACACACACTAGTGTAGGTAGAAGAAAGGTGAACAGGGAAAGAGCTCCAATACAAACGCTTACTTCATTAAACTCACACAGGTACAGGGATCACGGGTTACACACACACACACACACACACACACACACACACACACACACACACACACACACACAGAAGAAAGGTGAACAGGGAAAGAGCTCCAATACAAACGCTTACTTCATTAAACTCACACAGGTACAGGGATCACGGGTTGAAGGTACACACACACACACGCTCACACGCGCACGCACACACGCACGCACGCACACACACGATACAATGAAACAGAGGTAACATCGACGACAACAGAGAAGACTGAGGGAGAACACGGGTATAAACACGGGCAAACAAAGGGAGCTGGAGAGGGAATAACAGGGAACAGGTGAAGGGAATAAACAGACTGGGGAACACTAGGACACTGTCACGGGTGTGGTGTGGGTTGAAGAAGGCAGGCAGAGTCAAGAAGATTCAATTCCAACATTTAGTCAATAAATCCAAAAACAAACAGATACAGGCAGGCGGGAGACACAAAACACCAGCTAACATATACATTGACGACAAACTCAAAACAGGTATAAACAGGAAGACGGACAGGAACACACACAATCTCAGGTAACATCAACGCAAGAACCGACCAAGGACAGACAGAACGGAAGGAACTAAATACAGATACAAATGAAGACTAACAAGGTGAAGACAGGTGACACAGATGATGATAACGAGGAACAGGCTGGTAAGTGAGGGAGTGAGTTCAGGTGGGGAGACAAGGAGGATTCTGGGGAGTGTAGTGAAGACGAAGACAGACAGGTGCAGACGAAGACTGTGACAGAACGCCCCCCTCAACAAGGCGCGACCTCGCGCCGTAGAACATCAAAGGGGTGGGGGGGCGGGCGCCCTGAAGGCTGGCCAGGGCGTGACCAAACTAGGAGGGGAAGCCTCCAGGGCGGAGCAGGACGTGCAGGCAGCCAGGGCGGAGCAGGACGTGAAGGCGGCCAGGGCGGAGCAGGACGTGAAGGCGGCCAGGGCGGAGCAGGACGTGAAGGCGGCCAGGGCGGAGAGGACCCCCCGGGCGGCCACGGCGGAGAGGACCCCCCGGGCGGCCACGGCGGAGAGGACCCCCCGGGCGGCCACGGCGGAGAGGACCCCCCGGGTGGCAATGGCGGAGAGGGCCCCCCGGGTGGCCACGGCGGAGAGACCCCCTCGGGTGGCCACGGCGGAGAGACCCCCTCGGGTGGCCACGGCGATGACCTATGGCCCCCCCCCAAAAAATTCTTGGGGAGAGTGACTGGATGAGGGACAGGCTCTGGGACCGGCTGGGCAGACGTGACGTGAACAGTCTCTGGCTGGGCAGACGGGACGTGAACAGTCTCTGGCTGGGCAGACGGGACGTGAACAGTCTCTGGCTGGGCAGACGGGACGTGAACAGTCTCTGGCTGGGCTAGCGGTGAAGGCCCGGCTATGCTGGACGGAACCAGCGGTGAAGGCTCTGGAGGGCTGGACGGGACCAGCGGGGAAGGCTCTGGCTCGGCAGGCGTGACGCGAAGCTCTGGCTGGACGTGGCTGACGTGAAGCTCTGGCTGGACGGTCTCTGGCTGGACGGTCTCTGGCTGGACGGTCTCTGGCTGGACGGTCTCTGGCTGGACGGTCTCTGGCTGGACGGTCTCTGGCTGGACGGTCTCTGGCTGGACGGTCTCTGGCTGGACGGTCTCTGGCTGGACGGTCTCTGTGCTGGACGGGACCAGCGGTGAGGGCTCTGTGCTGGACGGCTCTGTGCTGGACGGGACCAGCGGTGAGGGCTCTGTGCTGGACGGGACCAGCGGTGATGGCTTTGTGCTGGACGGGACCAGCGGTGAAGGCTTTGTGCTGGACGGGACCAGCGGTGATGGACGGGACCAGCGGTGAAGGCTTTGTGCTGGACGGGACCAGCGGTGAAGGCTTTGTGCTGGACGGGACCAGCGGTGAAGGCTCTGTGCTGGACGGGACCAGCGGTGAAGGCTCTGTGCTGGACGGGACCAGCGGTGAAGGCTTTGTGCTGGACGGGACCAGCGGTGAAGGCTTTGTGCTGGACGGGACCAGCGGTGAAGGCTCTGTGCTGGACGGGACCAGCGGTGAAGGCTCTGTGCTGGACGGGACCAGCGGTGAAGGCTCTGTGCTGGACGGGACCAGCGGTGAAGAAGTCTCTGGGTGGACGGTCTCAGGCTGGACGGCGGTCTCTGGCTGGACGGGCATGACACTTACTGTCTCAGGCACGGCGGGCATGACGCATTCTGCCTTTGGCTCGGCAGATCTGGCGTGAAGTGCGGGCTCGGCTGGACTGGCGTTAAGTGTAGGCTTCCTGAGAACGAGGATCAGACGAGGCCGTCTACCTGGCTGGAGATTCCCCTGAAGTCTTGCGGGGTTCATGTTGTTTTGGTCGGTTCTTCTGTCACGGGTGTGGTGTGGGTTGAAGAAGGCAGGCAGAGTCAAGAAGATTCAATTCCAACATTTAGTCAATAAATCCAAAAACAAACAGATACAGGCAGGCGGGAGACACAAAACACCAGCTAATATATACATTGACGACAAACTCAAAACAGGTATAAACAGGAAGACGGACAGGAACACACACAATCTCAGGTAACATCAACGCAAGAACCGACCAAGGACAGACAGAACGGAAGGAACTAAATACAGATACAAATGAAGACTAACAAGGTGAAGACAGGTGACACAGATGATGATAACGAGGAACAGGCTGGTAAGTGAGGGAGTGAGTTCAGGTGGGGAGACAAGGAGGATTCTGGGGAGTGTAGTGAAGACGAAGACAGACAGGTGCAGACGAAAGGCTTGTTCGACTTCATGCAGCTCTGCGCAGAACGATCGGCGGCTGACTTGAAGCAGTGCATGCCGGTTAGAAATTTTGTCCGACTTGATACAGCGCCGACGCCACGTGACTGTGACGTATGCCATCAAAGTAACGCGAGAGCGATTCGAGAGTAGCCGGAGAACTCAGCCAGCGCAGCTTCTGAAGAGCGGCTGCTCTGGGCTGCATGAGCGCTGATGACGACACTGCAGTTCCACGATTGGCCGGATTCACCGCATGACAACGATCACGTGTGTTTCGTGTTTATTCGACCACCTTTAGTTCCTCTACAGCTCACAAATAATTTTTTATAACAGTAAGCACTCTTTTCATGTAGTCGCAATGTTATATTGTGTCATGTTTATCCAAATAAAACTGATTAAAAAACGTTGATTCCACTTCATTGATAGTAGGCTAGCAGGTAATAACTGCTGTAATAACCTTCGCTTATGGTGAACTTTATTCTTGTTCAAACAGACGCTGTATGAAGCAGTACATAAAGTATTGAATGAAAATGCCTCTGAAACATCTGTGTATTTAGCAAATATTGCATTTATTTCACTTCAGCTGTGATAAAGTATGCAAACACCACGTGAGCGGTCACTACGGGAACCAGAAGTGTCCGACTTCACGTCTCTGTTTGCAGCTCCTCCCCGGCTGCACGCGGCTACTCTCGCCGATCGCTTACATCCAGCCGCAGCCGATGTCGAACACACCTGAAGACTGTGACAGACACAGGACTAAACCAAAATGAGACAATGAAGGGGGGGACACAGAACATACATGTTACACATATATTATGTAAACACAAACTTTTAATTTGGATTAATCGTTGCCCAGCACTAATATTTTTTTTATTTATTTTGTAGTTTTAATTAAATTCTATTAATTAAACAGCTCATATATATACATAATTAATAGAAAAAAATGCAATAACGAGTTAAACATGAACGTATCATTCATAGAACCTTTTTGGTATAAAGCGTTATTTAAAATCGAGTCCAGAACCCTAGAGTTCTATATTGAACACTGAACCCTTTTGTCAACAAATGTAGACATGAAGATTTCATTAGTCTTTGTTACTGTAATATGGATAATTTGTTGTAAAATAATTATATTTTAAGTTTATTCATGCAAACAGGTGGATTTGACTTTTATGATCCAATGCTTTCAACAGATACCTTTATTTTAAAACATCCATGTTCTTAAGAGCATTAAGTGTACAGAGATTAATCTCCTGTAAAGCAGCAGATTGCTTCATCATTTCCTCTACTTGATTAAAGATAGAACTGAACTCTCAGTCTATTTGAGGAGGACAATTAGCGAATGAATACATCAAGAAGAGTCACTATATATCTCTAAAACTGTTTTCTTCTTCTTTTGGGTAATGGCCAAAGAACAGAGTGCATTATTAGTGTGCAAAGAAAGAATCTGTCACAAACACTTGCCTTGCATCTGGCAAATGATTGCATAATTAGCCAATAGAGGTCTGGTGAACCTTGAACTTCCCAATCACTCATTCCCTTCAGCGTTTTCTCTGTGTCAGTGAGAAAAGTAAAGTAAAGTAGAGTAAAGTAAAGTAAAGTAGAGTAGAGTAGAGTAGAGTAGAGTAGAGTAAAGTAGAGTAGAGAAAAGTGAAGTAAAGTAAAGTAAAGAAAAGTAGAGTAGAGAAGAGTAAAGTAGAGTAGACTAAAGTAGAGTAGAGTAGAGTAGAGTAGAGTAAAGTAAAGTAGAGTAGAGCAGAGCAGAGTAAAGTAGAGTAGAGTAGAGTAGAGTAAAGTAGAGTAAAGTAAAGTAGAGTAGAGTAGAGTAGAATGGAGTAAAGTAGAGTAGAGTAGAGTAGAGTAGAGTAGAGTAGAGTAGAGTAAAGTAGAGTAAAGTAAAGTAGAGTAAAGTAGAGTAGAGTAGAGTAGAGTAAAGTAGAGTAAAGTTAAGTAGAGTAGAGTAGAGTATAGTAAAGTAGTGTAAAGTAGAGTAGACTAAAGTAGAGTAGAGTAGAGTAAAGTAAAGTAAAGTAGAGTAGAGAAAGGAAAGTAGAGTAAGGTAGAGTAGAGTAGAGTAGAGTAAAGTAAATTAAAGTAGAGTAGAGTTAAGTAAAGTAAAGTAAAGTAAAAAAGAGTAGAGTAGAGTAAAGTAAAGTAGAGTAGAGTAAAGTAAAGTAGAGTAGAGTAGAGTAAAGTAAAGTAAAGTAAAGTAGAGTAAAGTAAAGTAAAGTAAAGTAGAGTAGAGTAAAGTAAAGTAAAGTAAAGTAGAATAGAGTAGAGTAAAGTAAAGTATAGTATAGTATAGTATAGTAGAGTAAAGTAGAGTAGAGTATAGTAAAGTAAAGTAGAGTAGAGTAGAGTAGAGTAAAGTAAAGTAAAGTATAGTAGAGTAAAGTAGAGTAGAGTAGAGAAGAGTAAAGTAAAGTATAGTATAGTATAGTAGAGTAAAGTAGAGTAAAGTAAAGTAGAATAGAGTAGAGTAAAGTAAAGTAAAGTAAAGTAAAGTAGAGTAGGGTAGAGTAAAGTAAAGTAGAAGAGAAAGGAAAGTAGAGTAAGGTAGAGTAGAGTAGATTAAAGTAAATTAAAGTAGAGTAGAGTAGAGTCAAGTAAAGTAAAGTAAAGTAAAATAGAGTAGAGTAGAGTAGAGTAGAGTAAAGTAGAGTAAAATAGAGTAAAGTAAAGTAGAGTAAAATAGAGTAAAGTAAAGTAAAGTAGAGTAGAGTAAAGTAGAGTAGAGTAAAGTAAATTAAAGTAGAGTAGAGTAGAGTAGAGTAGAGTAGAGTCAAGTAAAGTAAAGTAAAGTAAAGTAAAGTAGAGTAAAGTAAAGTAGAGTAAAATAAAGTAAAGTAGAGTAAAATAGAGTAAAGTAAAGTAAAGTAAAGTAGAGTAAAGTAAAGTAAAGTAAAGTAGAGTAGAGTAAAGTAGAGTAGAGTAGAGTAGAGTAGAGTAGAGTAGAGTAAAGTACAGAGGTGGCGACAGCGTCGTGATAATACGTCCAGATGTTGTATGTCGTATATTATCGGGCAGCATATGGTCTCCATCAGACTCAAATATGAATGTCCAGCTTCATTAATGCACAGACACAGACTGGCCGTCTCTGGACAGAAGCAAACATCTGGAGCTGATGGTCCATGTTTCAGATGGACAAGTGGAAGGGCTTCAAAGAAATGGTTTATTTAGCTTAGAATAATTCAGGAAATATTCCCTTTATCACAAAGTTCACCTGTAGACCAAGATCACTGGTGATTTGGACAAGGCCTGAAGCTGACAAATAAAATCAAAATAAAAGTGTGATTTGGACTGTGCTTTTTGACTTTCCAGTTCCTGAGTAAATCAATGCTGTTCTTTTGAACTTTCTATTCATCAAAGAATCTTGAAAAATAAAATGCCTCACAGTTTCCACAGAAGTATTAACTGGTCTTGACACTGATAATAATCATAAATGTTTCTTGAGCATCAGATCCTCATATTATCCTGATTTCTGAAGGATCATGTGACACTGAAGACTGGAGTAATGATGATGAACATTCAGCTTTGATCACAGGAATAAATTACACTTTACTATATATTCACATAGAAAACTCATATTTTAAATAGTAAAAATATTTCACAATTTTTCTTGTATTTGTAATTAAATAAATGCAGCCTTGGAGAGCAGAAGAGGCTCTTTCAGAGACATTAACAAACTATACTGATCCACAAAACTTGCTTGCTAAATGTTTGAAATGCGTGTACTATATTTAACATTAAACCACAAACTCCAGACACTTGCAGCAATGTGATTTTTTACTTTTCATTCTGTTCACTGAAAATGGTTTGTTTGACGGCGGAAAGCAATAGCTCTAAGAGTCCCGTGATCTCCTGATTCAGCAGACTGAGAACTAACCAGATAAATGTGTCAACAACAAAGAAAAAATGTGCCTGTCTTCAGTAAATCAGCGGCGAGCGGCATCTTTACAATACACTAAAGCCCAGTGGAGTGATGTGCTCTTACCAGCTAGTTCTGCTGGTCTGACTGGAGGATTATTGAGCAAATGATCAATTTGTCAAGTCTTAAGCAAAGAGCCCGTGGCACTCGTTCACCCCAGGCTTATAATGATTGGATTTGTTGTGATTCGAGCTCTTAAATGATCAGGCGAAGTATTGAGCTCGAGTGTGTCTCTGCACGTTCCTCCATGGTGAATAAACCACTTTAAATATTCACAGTTGACATGCTTTTAATAGCTCGATCTAATAACGCTGTTCTCTGAGAGCTGTGTTCTTCACCAGGACCGATGCCGTTTCATCAGGAGTGGATCAAGCCGTGTCTTTCTGTCGTGAAGGGGATCGGAATGAGGAGCACCTGAAGAAACACAGAGATAGGATTTATATTAGATTTCCAGGATTTCCAGCATCTCAAAGACTTTTGGTATCATTGAGATAGTTTGTATTTTATGGTGTCCATGTTACAGTGTAATAATACATTAATTAACAATAATCAACTACATGTACTTACTAGGATTAAGATTAAAGTTGAGTTTAGGGTTAGATGCATGTAATTATGCATAATTCATAGTTATTACTCTAGAAACTATATGTGGACTGTAAAATTAGGTGTTACTGTTAAAAACATTTTTTAAAGATATTTTAGCACATCAGTTTAATGAAAATGAGTTGCTTTACTCAAATAAGTTTAATTACACTTTACTTAAAGCCTTTATATACAGTACAATGCATGTACAAGTAATGTATAATTATGCACCTTATAATACATTGCATGATCTTGTGAATAACACAGTTATAATACATTACTTATCAATTCATTGTTGCACCTTTATAAAGTATAATGCTTTAAAACAAGGAATCTGCAAATATTGTAATGCATCTGTATGGTATAAAGCTCAACAGAAATAAAGGTGACTTGATTTAATGTTTATTGTATTCCAAAAATGTTTTGGTTTTAGTTAACTAAAATATCTCTGTTTTGCTCAGCCCAAAAAAAGCAACAACCAAACAAAATGCGTGGCTTTAATTCTCATTCAAAAGATTAGCTAGAAATCCCTGAGATTAAAAGCACTCTGAATGCGTGTGATGTGCGGTAAGTGTCGTGTGTCGCGACGCCCGTCCCGCGGCCGCTAACCGTGTTTGTCATGTTATCACGTTAGCCTGTGGAAACGCCGGGACACGGACACACACTCAGACCGTTCACTTCCTAAAGACATCTGTTCATTAATTCACTTTCTGCCCACTTCAGCAGGCTCTGACCTTTCATCGGATGCCAAGCCGCTGAGTAAAAGAACACGCTCCCGCCGCGGCTAATGGAGTTACTGTAATGCAAGAGTGAAACTGAATTGGGACCAAGATGGCCACCGCTCTCGTGAAGCGAATGCACACAATCTAATTGCTATTGACATTCTCGTCTCGGAGGAAATTTGACATCTAAGGGCAAACGATTCTATTTAGTCGCCTGAATACTCTCAATGCGCGGTTCTGCCGGGCTGTCCACGTGTGCTCT
>JAULUF010000024.1:680000-697500 GCA_031834385.1 Semotilus atromaculatus
GACGTTACTGAAACATTACTAGAACTTTTTTTTTTTTTTTTTCTGGGATGGCTTAAGAAACATGTGATTTTGTTGTTGATCCTTTTATGGAACGGTGTGATGACAGAATATGAATCCCGCATGATTGATGAGCGTCTGATCTTTAGCAGGTGATTATAATGATGATGGCAACAAACTCTCATGAATAATGAGCATGTGCCAATACACTCCTTCATTGCTACCATTACCATTCGCTCCTTCATTAATAGCTTCATTAATTAATATGAACTACACAACAGAGAAGAATATAAACGGAGAATATTTCCTTAAAGCGCTCCTGTGACTCCGTAACATTATCTCTCCTGTTATCCTAGAAAGGCGAGGCTCAAATGATTCCCTTTTTGAAATATGATGAATCAAATATGCTCTATGGCAATTTTGTTTCCCAAGATGCTGTACACAGCTGTCCTGACCCGCTACCATCTGGATCCCGCGGCCATGGAGAAGATGATAATGCACTTTATGACGAGGGCAGGACGAAACCTTTGACCTTCACAGCCCTTTGACCTCTGCGATATCCAGCGCTCTACTATAAGAGCATATGCTTGCTCGTCAGATATGTTAAAGAAATTTATAACCAGAGCTTTGTCGATACGGTCCCGGTGGACTGCGGACACAAAGCTAGGATACGGCTACATTAACTCGGATACATTTGAAAACAGCGTTTTTGTTTAGTCCACACCAGCGTTTCGAGTGAGTGACCTTTATTAAGTTAACTTTATTATTAATTATTCCGTCTGTATGATCTCAGCGAGCTTCTGTGGGGGTTACGCAAGCGCAGCAACGGGGAATTTAGAGATCCAGTGTCCAGTGTCTCGGCGCAGGTTCTGGTCCGGCGTGACGGGTCTGTACTGGAGAGATCCAGACTCTCGGCGCAGGTTCTGGTCCGGCGTGACGGGTCTGTACTGGAGAGATCCAGAGTCTCGGCGCAGGTTCTGGTCCGGCGTGACGGGTCTGTACTGGAGAGATCCAGAGTCTCGGCGCAGGTTCTGGTCCGGCGTGACGGGTCTGTACTGGAGAGATCCAGAGTCTCGGCGCAGGTTCTGGTCCGGCGTGACGGGTCTGTACTGGAGAGATCCAGAGTCTCGGCGCAGGTTCTGGTCCGGCGTGACGGGTCTGTACAGGAGAGATCCAGAGTCTCGGCGCAGGTTCTGGTCCGGCGTGACGGGTCTGTACTGGAGAGATCCAGAGTCTCGGCGCAGGTTCTGGTCCGGCGTGACGGGTCTGTACTGGAGAGATCCAGAGTCTCGGCGCAGGTTCTGGTCCGGCGTGACGGGTCTGTACTGGAGAGATCCAGAGTCTCGGCGCAGGTTCTGGTCCGGCGTGACGGGTCTGTACTGGAGAGATCCAGAGTCTCGGCGCAGGTTCTGGTCCGGCGTGACGGGCCTGTACTGGAGAGATCCAGAGTCTCGGCGCAGGTTCTGGTCCGGCGTGACGGGTCTGTACTGGAGAGATCCAGAGTCTCGGCGCAGGTTCTGGTCCGGCGTGACGGGTCTGTACTGGAGAGATCCAGAGTCTCGGCGCAGGTTCTGGTCCGGCGTGACGGGTCTGTACTGGAGAGATCCAGAGTCTCGGCGCAGGTTCTGGTCCGGCGTGACGGGTCTGTACTGGAGAGATCCAGAGTCTCGGCGCAGGTTCTGGTCCGGCGTGACGGGTCTGTACTGGAGAGATCCAGAGTCTCGGCGCAGGTTCTGGTCCGGCGTGACGGGTCTGTACTGGAGAGATCCAGAGTCTCGGCGCAGGTTCTGGTCCGGCGTGACGGGCCTGTACTGGAGAGATCCAGAGTCTCGGCGCAGGTTCTGGTCCGGCGTGACGGGTCTGTACTGGAGAGATCCAGAGTCTCGGCGCAGGTTCTGGTCCGGCGTGACGGGTCTGTACTGGAGAGATCCAGAGTCTCGGCGCAGGTTCTGGTCCGGCGTGACGGGTCTGTACTGGAGAGATCCAGAGTCTCGGCGCAGGTTCTGGTCCGGCGTGACGGGCCTGTACTGGAGATATCCAGAGTCTCGGCGCAGGTTCTGGTCCGGTGTGACGGGTCTGTACTGGAGAGATCCAGAGTCTCGGCGCAGGTTCTGGTCCGGCGTGACGGGCCTGTACTGGAGAGATCCAGAGTCTCGGCGCAGGTTCTGGTCCGGCGTGACGGGTCTGTACTGGAGAGATCCAGAGTCTCGGCGCAGGTTCTGGTCCGGCGTGACGGGTCTGTACTGGAGAGATCCAGAGTCTCGGCGCAGGTTCTGGTCCGGCGTGACGGGTCTGTACAGGAGAGATCCAGACTCTCGGCGCAGGTTCTGGTCCGGCGTGACGGGTCTGTACTGGAGAGATCCAGAGTCTCGGCGCAGGTTCTGGTCCGGCGTGACGGGTCTGTACAGGAGAGATCCAGAGTCTCGGCGCAGGTTCTGGTCCGGCGTGACGGGTCTGTACTGGAGAGATCCAGTGTCTCGGCGCAGGTTCTGGTCCGGCGTGACGGGCCTGTACTGGAGAGATCCAGAGTCTCGGCGCAGGTTCTGGTCCGGCGTGACGGGTCTGTACTGGAGAGATCCAGAGTCTCGGCGCAGGTTCTGGTCCGGCGTGACGGGTCTGTACTGGAGAGATCCAGAGTCTCGGCGCAGGTTCTGGTCCGGCGTGACGGGTCTGTACAGGAGAGATCCAGAGTCTCGGCGCAGGTTCTGGTCCGGCGTGACGGGTCTGTACTGGAGAGATCCAGTGTCTCGGCGCAGGTTCTGGTCCGGCGTGACGGGCCTGTACTGGAGAGATCCAGACTCTTGCCGCAGGTTCTGGTCCGGCGTGACGGGCCTGTACTGGAGAGATCCAGAGCGACGAGAATACTTTTTGTGCGCAAAAACAAACAAAAAAACGCCTTTATTTCAACTATTCATTTCCATCTGTGTTGGCCTCGTCAGTTGGCTACGTCACACGCAGGCTCCCTATTGGCCGACGCTGGTCATGTGTGATGATGCGTGTGACGTACACCACAGAAGCGATACGTCGAGGCCGACCGAGATTTATCCTTTTTTTTTTTTTTTTTTTTTACAAAAAGTATTCTCGTCGCTTGATAAACTGAAGATTGAGCCACTGTAGTCACTTGTACTATTTTTACGATGTCTTTAATAACTTTTCGGGGGAACAAGTTTCAATCCCTCAGAAGCCTATGGAGGAGTGATCCAGCTCTCAGATTTAATCAAAAATATCTTAATTCGTGTTCCGAAGATGAACGAAAGTCTTACGGGGTTGGAACAACATGAGGGTGAGGAATTACTGACAGAATTTTCATTTTTGGGTGAACTAACCCTTTAATATCTGGATCTGTCTGCGATTTACAATCCTGCGGTGTGAATGTGTTCTGACTGAAAACTACATCAGCGATGACTTACAGCCAATGAGAGAGCGCGGGGAGGAGTCAAAGACCAGATATCAGTATTTTCATTGATATATTTACTATTATATCAAACAGAAACAAAGCAGAAACATTTGCTTGACCAGCGGCACAGCGGCACAAAAATGATAACTTTACCCCCGACTCTCTGCAGAAACAGGCCTGGCTCTCGTCTCCCCGAACATTTCCTCATGCACAATATTTTTCCCCTTTTCACTGCAAATCTTCTTCCAGGCTATAATTTTTAATAACAATTTCAGCCTCGCGTGAGAACTCCGGTCTCTTCACTTTACTACACACTCGCGTGTGTTCGGTTGTGAAATATAGTTTGCGGACAGAAGTTGATGCGATTCTTTCTTTTACAAAGTCATGCAGTGTGAACACACACACACCAGTGACTGAGTGTTACCCCAGATACTCGTTCAGTGTGAACACACACACACACCAGTGACTGAGTGTTACTGAGTGAAAAGAACAGTGACCCAACTATGTTGAAAACCGTGCAGTGAACCTGTACCTGTGTCTGTACCTGTGTCTGTACCTGTGTCTGTACCTGTACCTGTACCTGTACCTGTATCTGTACCTGTGTCTGTACCTGTACCTGTACCTGTACCTGTACCTGTACCTGTGTCTGTATCTGTGTCTGTATCTGTGTCTGTACCTGTATCTGTACCTGTACCTGTACCTGTACCTGTACCTGTACCTGTATCTGTACCTGTACCTGTACCTGTACCTGTATCTGTACCTGTATCTGTACCTGTACCTGTACCTGTACCTGTATCTGTACCTGTACCTGTACCTGTACCTGTATCTGTACCTGTATCTGTACCTGTAAACCAACAGATAAACGCGCACCACCCTCTGGAATGAATTTCCTGCAATAAAATCCATTACCACACAAAGATTAGAAGCGTCTTTTATGTGACCCGTTCACTGCAGTGGCCATTGACCTGGAGCCCTTGTATTCCTGACCTCTGACCTGTTGCTCTGACCTCCTGTTCCCGGCCCGGCTCTACCTGCCCGGCACCTGCTCTGAGAAATGAAGGATTAGGGAATGTGTCTCCGGGGACTACCTCCATCCCGCAGACAACAGGCGCACAGTCCCGCGTCTCAATGGGGCTCGAGTGGGCTGGGAAACCAATCTCCCTAATTATCTATTGAAAGAACATTCTTTTTCCTTTCAGAGTCATTACCCCCATTTCAATCTCTGAAAAGTAACATACAGGAGCAAAAAAAGCAGACAGGAAAAAAGCTTGCTGATTTCCACCAAGGTTAATTGCTTGGGAGGGACCAGATGTGAAATATAGATTGCAATAAAGGTGAAGGGGACCGGCATTGAGTAGAAATGACGGATGAATGCAGGATCTTACATGGCTCTTGTTTCCTGTGGATTTGAAAGGAGTGGCAGAGGCATTTAAGTCCGTTTCTGGATTTTGATTTGATTTTGAAAATGACACATACATTAATTCCCCCCTCATCCACCCGAAATCAAACTAAACGTACACAATTTATAGCTTTAAAATGCGATAAAAAATAAATCTAAAGAGATTGTCGTGGCCCTTATCTGTTCATCGGGTGCCGTTCTCAGAAAGATCTTCAGACTGAAATGAGAATGTCCAGATGCATTTTCATTAGAGATGCACTGATGTATCGGCCAATAATCGGTATCGGTCGGTTATTTATTATTTTCACTGTCGGCCGATTGTTTAAAACAGCCGATGATCAGAGCTGATTATATCCTGTCAATCAAAAAACCGTGTCCGACTGCAATTCATCCTGTGTGTGAAGACAATCTCTCTTGTGTTGTAATCAGGGCAAGTTAACACAATAATAACACTTTAACAGTTAGTAAATAGTGACGTTAATGCGGCTTTATTTGACCCTCGGAATCCCCCGTAGTTCAAGCCAGGGTTGCCAGATCTGGGGTTTTTACATCAAACATTATTTGCATTATTTGTTGTTAATTGTAACCTCTGATATAATAGTGTACCACATGAGAGGATCCCTGTATGTTTGCAGCATTATGTGGGAGATTTACACTCACCGGCCACTTTATTAGGTACACCTGTCCAACTGCTCCTTAACACTTAATTTCTAAGCAGCCAATCACATGGCGGCAACTCAGTGCATTTAGGCATGTAGACATGGTCAAGACAATCGCCTGCAGTTCAAACCGAGCATCAGTATGGGGAAGAAAGGTGATTTGAGTGACTTTGAACGTGGCATGATTGTTGGTGCCAGAAGGGCTGGTCTGAGTATTTCAGAAACTGCTAATCTACTGGGATTTTCACGCACAACCATCTCTAGGGTTTACAGAGAATGGTCCGAAAAAGAAAAAACATCCAGTGAGCGGCAGTTCTGTGGGCGGAAATGCCTTGTTGATGCCAGAGGTCAGAGGAGAATGGCCAGACTGGTTCGAGCTGATAGAAGGGCAACAGTGACTCAAATAACCACCCGTTACAACCAAGGTGGGCAGAAGAGCATCTCTGAACGCACAGTACGTCGAACTTTGAGGCAGATGGGCTACAGCAGCAGAAGACCACACCGGGTGCCACTCCTTTCAGCTAAGAACAGGAAACTGAGGCTACAATTTGCACAAGCTCATCGAAATTGGACAATAGAAGATTGGAAAAACGTTGCCTGGTCTGATGAGTCTCGATTTCTGCTGCGACATTCGGATGGTAGGGTCAGAATTTGGCGTCTACAACATGAAAGCATGGATCCATCCTGCCTTGTATCAACGGTTCAGGCTGGTGGTGGTGGTGTCATGGTGTGGGGAATATTTTCTTGGCACTCTTTGGGCCCCTTGGTACCAATTGAGCATCGTTGCAACGCCACAGCCTACCTGAGTATTGTTGCTGACCATGTCCATCCCTTTATGACCACAATGTACCCAACTTCTGATGGCTACTTTCAGCAGGATAATGCGCCATGTCATAAAGCTGGAATCATCTCAGACTGGTTTCTTGAACATGACAATGAGTTCGCTGTACTCAAATGGCCTCCACAGTCACCAGATCTCAATCCAATAGAGCATCTTTGGGATGTGGTGGAACGGGAGATTCGCATCATGGATGTGCAGCCGACAAATCTGCGGCAACTGTGTGATGCCATCATGTCAATATGGACCAAACTCCCTGAGGAATGCTTCCAGCACCTTGTTGAATCTATGCCACGAAGAATTGAGGCAGTTCTGAAGGCAAAAGGGGGTCCAACCCGTTACTAGCATGGGGTACCTAATAAAGTGGCCGGTGAGTGTATATTTTCCTTAAGAAAAATTGGAATCGGTATCAGCGGAGAAATTTATTATCGGTGCATCTCTAGTTTTTATGTTTGTGTAAGGTGATCATTTCATCATTTCAGTCTGGACATCGCTCACACTCTCTTTTTGTGTAACTTGAACTGGTTAAATCCCACAAGCCTCTCACACAAAAAATATTTGTTCCCTTGATGAACGAGTCGCTCTGGTTGAGGAGCTTGGACGAGCTGTTTCTCACTGATCCTCCACGATCTCCAGATAAACGACCTTCAATCTTCCAGCAGATCTGCAGGACTTGCACACACTCAGAGGCCAGTGTTTATAAACCAAAGAGGATTGACAGAAAGTCCTTCTGCTCTTCCCTGTCGTACCAGCTCAGTTCAATTCAGTTCACTTTATTTGTATAGCGCTTTCACAATACACATTTTGTTCACAACTTTACAGAAAACGGATGTCTACATTACAGGGATCTGTTATCAGAGGAAACTGTCTAAGTTATGTATTTCAGTAATGTAAATATACAATCACACAAGTAGCTAATAATGCATTCAAGCTAGAAACAATTATCTAATTGAAGTAAGTTTCTAAGTAAGTTATAATGCACAGATCTGTACATAAGTCTTCTGTTCAGATGTATACCACATTATTATTATTGTTTATTTTATTTATTTATGTTTTTCCTTAGTCTCATTTAAATGTCTTTTCTCATGTCATATATGCAAGTACCAAGAGCTCCTGTAAAAAACACAACAATTCCTTGTGTTTGCTGATTCTGGTTCTGGTTCTGGTTCTAGTTCTGATTCTGACTCTGGTTCTGGTTCTGATTCTGGTTCTGATTCTGACTGCTACCGACGAAAATAGTTTTCTCCGAAAGCATTGCAAGCATGGAATTAAGGCAATTTTTCTCCAGAAATGCGAAGCATGCACACACTCCACAGCGGCTCACACGTCGCGAGCCGAACCTGAGGGTGAATCTGTCACAGCGTGACCTCTCTTACTGCTCTGTTTGTCAGCAAACGGTAAAAAACCAACAACACAAATCTGTCTGGTTGTTTGTCAGGAGCGGGGAGATGTGTTCTGCCCCAGTGTGAGAGCTGTCACTATAATACACTTTGGCTGCTGGACAAAGCCTGTGTTTTGAAGTGTGTGTCCGAATGCAACACCCTTCCTGGCACCAGTGTGTGAAGGCCAGAACACAAACACACGGTGCCAGAGACACGACAGCGCTTGGGATTATGATTTCACTTTTTTATCTTTAGTGGTAACGCTTTAGAATAATGGCCCGTCATTAATAAGAAACGATACAGGAACTACCATTGATCTGGACCATTATTTTAAAGTAAAAAAACAAGTTTTTCACAAAGTGAGGTAACACTTGAGTAATTAGTGATGTATTTGATGACCACGTTAAGAGTAAAAAAAGACAATTGCTCACATCTCAGATACATTAATTTTGTTATTAGTAATTAGTAATTCTTTATAATTTGTCATAATTACCTATTAGTTCTTACTGTAATGATGGCAATGTCATTAAATAATTATTGTTTACCTATAAGTAACTATCTTAGTCCTAAATTCGATATTACTTACTGATTAATTAAACTTGTTTCTAAATTAGTAATAGTAGAAGCTGAAGTGTTAATGTAGAACTACTCATTAGTCCTGCATTACTTATTAATGACGGACCATTATATTAAAGTTTGACCAATGTAGTCAGTGTGTAATTTTGCTGTTTGATCATAAACAACATCTGCAAAGTTACAACGCTCAAAGTTCAAAGCAAAGAGAGATATTAGCTTTTACAGAAATCGTTTTTTAAGGACTACAACAAACGGGTGGTAGGAACTACACTGAGCTTCTTCACGGGTTAGTGACATCATCAACCCTACAATTTACATAAACCCCGCCCCCGGGAACCCATAGATTATCATGACAGAATATGCTAATCAATGTCTAGAAGATAGTGACACATCATCTACATAAATTCATCAACTAACCATTCAGAAATGTCAAGTTGCTTCTACATGTCGTCACTTCTTCTTGAGTCTCTCCATCTTTGTCCGACTCCGGTTTAAACATAAAAGGCTAAACGTTTTTGATATTTTCAGTGTGTGTGTGTGTGAGGTAATCGGAGCTGCTAACACACACACACACACACACACACACACACACACACACACACACACACACAAAAGCTCTTGAAGCTCCGCCCCCTGTGCCGCTGGGAGCAGCAGCTCATTTGCATTTAAGGGGACAGACACAAACACAGCGCGTTTTTGCTCACCCTCAAAAAGTGACAATTTTAACATGCTATATAAAAATATATGTGCGGTATTTTGGGCTAAAACTTCACATACACACTCTGGGAACATCAGAGATTTATTTATATCTTGTGAAAAGGGCATTATACCACCTCTTTAACTGACTGTCAACTTTGTCATGTGAAGCTGTGCTGACCTCCATGCCATTCTCTCTGTCTCTTTTGCTTTCACGAGCTCTGATGTACATTGGCATGTAAAGAAACTCTGACATCATTTGTGGTTTATTAGCGCATGTATCTGGCAGGTACGATGCCGTGTTTAAGTGCAGAATGAGTGATAACACGCGCAGGTCTATAATTCCCCAGCACATCTGTTTCTGATTGTTAACATGAAGCAAACAGACCACTGGTCCCTGTGGAGACAAACTCAAACCCAACCACTGTCTCAAGTTACCAATCGTCCAATCAACACCGTCCAGTGTATTCTTACAGTTCTCGTAAACTTGTATAGAAACTATATAGAACTCTAGGGTTCTTGACCCAATTTTAAAGAAACCTTTATTCCAAAAAGCTTCTTTTATGTTTAACAGGTTATTGTTTAGTGATAAAGACATTCTAAAAGGTGTTTAATACATACAATTTTATCAAAATGAAACTAAATCCATGAAGTCTTGGGAACCTCACGGTAACATCATGTCATTTTGAGTATGCATGCATGTCTTGGATGTCTGATCTGTCTCGTGTCTGAATGAATATGACTGAATATGAATATGATGAATATGAATATGAATATGTTACAGAAATCGCAAAATAAATTGATACGAAATCGATAATTGATTTTAGGTTTTAATAGTTTTGCACATGTTGATGTGTCCCAATTTAGACATTGGTTACAATACAATATTATACAATATTTATTTATAAAGCACATTTAAAAACAACCAAGTGCTGTACAGAACAGAAAAAAATTATAAAAATAAAACAACCAATAAAGAAACACAAAACAATAGATAAACAATAATCGTACCTAAATCAAGGAGTATTAAAAGCCAAAGAAAATATAGAAAGTGAGAAAGCCATATAAAGCTCTGCAATATAGTTATCTATACTCCTACATATTCTAACACATATTTCTGTAGGGTCAGTGAGAGACATCTCTAAGATATAGCAAAGTCGCATGGATATTACATTATACCGTTATCTATGTATGGTCGTAGCTCTTTTGAGGACTCAGGATATTTCTTGCCTCTGGATATCAAAAGTATTTCTAATATGGTTGGTTTTAGTGTGAATGTTAAAAGCTGGTTATGTTTTAGTGTATTATGTGGATGTTTAATTGTGATTGTAAATTAAAGTTGAGCATTAATGTTGACCTTTTGTTCCAAAATTATATTCATGATCATTCCAAAATTGTAACTAATTAGAGAGCTAAAAGATCCACGTTCAAACGGAGGACTGGGTTTTCCTGGAGTGAAGCTATCCCTGGTGTAATGGTATTTATTTTGCAGTACTTTGGATGATTTACGGAAGAATAACAGCACTGAACTGAGAGCCGAGAGATATTCCTCGAGCCGAGAGGTCGGAGGAATAACAGCACTGAACTGAGAGCCGAGAGGTATTCCTCGAGCCGAGAGGTCGGAGGAATAACAGCACTGAACTGAGAGCCGAGAGGTATTCCTCGAGCCGAGAGGTCGGAGTAATAAGAGCACTGAACTGAGAGCCGAGGGGTCGGACGAATAACAGCACTGAAATGGAAGCGTAGCGTAAGTTCTGCCAGGAAGACTCAATTGTTACGTCATTTATTACCTTCTCATCTATCCAATCGCGTTCTAATACGTGAAGTATAAAAGATCCTTACTTACACTCGTCTGAGTTCGCAGATGCTGACGCTTCACCTACCACCATCCTCCCCACCTCCACCAAGACGGTCTTCGCTCCATCCTTCCCACCATCACCAGGTCGGCCCCTTCCAATACCTCAAGGGGGGTCGGCTGCGCCCCTGCCTTCATCTTCAGGCAGGATATGCAGAATCCGTACCCTCGGATCGCGAGTTACGGACGGGGCCTACGCCAAAGAACTTTATTGCATATATGGCTTGCTGAGCTGTTAATAAAATTCATAATTGTAAAGTATCTTTTCTCCCGAGTCTTTCTGGTAGAACTGAGGACAGAGGGGTCGGACGAATAACAGCACTGAACTGAGAGCCGAGGGGTCGGAGGAATAACAGCACTGAACTGAGAGCCGAGGGGTCGGACGAATAACAGCACTGAACTGAGGGCCGAGGGGTCGGAGGAATAACAGCACTGAACTGAGGGCCGAGAGGTCGGAGGAATAACAGCACTGAACTGAGAGCCGAGGGGTCGGAGGAATAACAGCACTGAACTGAGAGCCGAGGGGTCGGAGGAATAACAGCACTGAACTGAGGGCCGAGAGGTCGGAGGAATACCAGCACTGAACTGAGAGCCGAGAGGTCAGAGGAATAACAGCACTGAACTGAGAGCCGAGGGGTCGGAGGAATAACAGCACTGAACTGAGGGCCGAGGGGTCGGAGGAATAACAGCACTGAACTGAGAGCCGAGAGGTCGGAGGAATAACAGCACTGAAATGAGGGCCGAGGGGTCGGAGGAATAACAGCACTGAAATGAGGGCCGAGGGGTCGGAGGAATAACAGCACTGAAATGAGGGCCGAGGGGTCGGAGGAATAACAGCACTGAAATGAGGGCCGAGGGGTCGGAGGAATAACAGCACTGAACTGAGGGCCGAGGGGTCGGAGGAATAACAGCACTGAAATGAGGGCCGAGGGGTCGGAGGAATAACAGCACTGAACTGAGGGCCGAGGGGTCGGAGGAATAACAGCACTGAAATGAGGGCCGAGGGGTCGGAGGAATAACAGCACTGAACTGAGGGCCGAGAGGTCGGAGGAATAACAGCACTGAAATGAGGGCCGAGGGGTCGGAGGAATAACAGCACTGAACTGAGGGCCGAGGGGTCGGAGGAATAACAGCACTGAAATGAGGGCCGAGGGGTCGGAGGAATAACAGCACTGAAATGAGGGCCGAGGGGTCGGAGGAATAACAGCACTGAAACGAGGGCCGAGGGGTCGGAGGAATAACAGCACTGAACTGAGAGCCGAGGGGTCGGAGGAATAACAGCACTGAACTGAGAGAAGAGGGGTCGGAGGAATAACAGCACTGAACTGAGAGCCGAGAGGTCGGAGGAATAACAGCACTGAAATGAGGGCCGAGGGGTCGGAGGAATAACAGCACTGAACTGAGAGCCGAGAGGTCGGAGGAATAACAGCACTGAACTGAGAGCCGAGGGGTCGGAGGAATAACAGCACTGAACTGAGAGAAGAGGGGTCGGAGGAATAACAGCACTGAACTGAGAGCCGAGAGGTCGGAGGAATAACAGCACTGAACTGAGAGCCGAGGGGTCGGAGGAATAACAGCACTGAACTGAGAGAAGAGGGGTCGGAGGAATAACAGCACTGAACTGAGAGCCGAGAGGTCGGAGGAATAACAGCACTGAACTGAGAGCCGAGGGGTCGGAGGAATAACAGCACTGAACTGAGGGCCGAGAGGTCGGAGGAATAACAGCACTGAACTGAGGGCCGAGAGGTCGGAGGAATAACAGCACTGAAATGAGGGCCGAGGGGTCGGAGGAATAACAGCACTGAACTGAGAGCCGAGGGGTCGGAGGAATAACAGCACTGAAATGAGGGCCGAGGGGTCGGAGGAATAACAGCACTGAAATGAGGGCCGAGGGGTCGGAGGAATAACAGCACTGAAATGAGGGCCGAGGGGTCGGAGGAATAACAGCACTGAACTGAGAGCCGAGAGGTCGGAGGAATAACAGCACTGAACTGAGAGCCGAGGGGTCGGAGGAATAACAGCACTGAACTGAGGGCCGAGAGGTCAGAGTAATAACAGCACTGAACTGAGAGCCGAGAGGTCAGAGTAATAACAGCACTGAACTGAGAGCCGAGGGGTCGGACGAATAACAGCACTGAAATGAGGGCCGAGGGGTCGGAGGAATAACAGCACTGAAATGAGGGCCGAGGGGTCGGAGGAATAACAGCACTGAAATGAGGGCCGAGGGGTCGGAGGAATAACAGCACTGAACTGAGAGCCGAGAGGTCGGAGGAATAACAGCACTGAACTGAGAGCCGAGGGGTCGGAGGAATAACAGCACTGAACTGAGGGCCGAGGGGTCGGAGGAATAACAGCACTGAACTGAGAGCCGAGGGGTCGGAGGAATAACAGCACTGAACTGAGAGCCGAGAGGTCGGAGGAATAACAGCACTGAACTGAGAGCCGAGGGGTCGGAGGAATAACAGCACTGAACTGAGAGCCGAGAGGTCGGAGTAATAACAGCACTGAACTGAGAGCCGAGGGGTCGGAGGAATAACAGCACTGAACTGAGGGCCGAGAGGTCGGAGGAATAACAGCACTGAACTGAGGGCCGAGAGGTCGGAGGAATAACAGCACTGAAATGAGGGCCGAGGGGTCGGAGGAATAACAGCACTGAACTGAGAGCCGAGGGGTCGGAGGAATAACAGCACTGAAATGAGGGCCGAGGGGTCGGAGGAATAACAGCACTGAAATGAGGGCCGAGGGGTCGGAGGAATAACAGCACTGAAATGAGGGCCGAGGGGTCGGAGGAATAACAGCACTGAACTGAGAGCCGAGAGGTCGGAGGAATAACAGCACTGAACAGGAATGAAGCATGAGAGTAATTTGTTTTCACTGCTGTGGAAATAAGCAGTGCTGTAGATCCAGAGCTCTGATGTAGGAACCTTTCCCTGTCTGGAAGTCTTCCTCAATCTTACACTCGCTGGAGACACTGAGCTCTTCCTCTTCCTCTTCCTCTTCCTCTTCCTCTTCTCTTCTCTTCACTTCCTCTTCCTCTTCCTCTTCCCCTTCCCCTTCCTCTTCCTCAATCTTACACTCGCCGGAGACACTGAACCCTTCCCCTTCCTCTTCTCTTCGTCTTCCTCTTCCTTTTATCTTCCTCTTCCTCTTCCTCTTCCTCTTCCTCTTCCTCCTCTTCGGTCGGAGGAATAACAGCACTGAACTGAGGGCCGAGAGGTCGGAGGAATAACAGCACTGAACTGAGAGCCGAGAGGTGTCGGAGGAATAACAGCACTGAACTGAGAGCCGAGAGGTCAGAGTAATAACAGCACTGAACTGAGAGCCGAGGGGTCGGACGAATAACAGCACTGAACTGAGAGCCGAGGGGTCGGACGAATAACAGCACTGAACTGAGAGCCGAGGGGTCGGACGAATAACAGCACTGAACTGAGAGCCGAGAGGTCGGAGTAATAACAGCACTGAACTGAGAGCCGAGGGGTCGGAGGAATAACAGCACTGAACTGAGAGCCGAGAGGTCAGAGTAATAACAGCACTGAACTGAGAGCCGAGGGGTCGGACGAATAACAGCACTGAACTGAGAGCCGAGGGGTCGGACGAATAACAGCACTGAACTGAGAGCCGAGGGGTCGGACGAATAACAGCACTGAACTGAGAGCCGAGAGGTCGGAGGAATGAAGCATGAGAGTAATTTGTTTTCACTGCTGTGGAAATAAGCAGTGCTGTAGATCCAGAGCTCTGATGTAGGAACCTTTCCCTGTCTGGAAGTCTTCCTCAATCTTACACTCGCTGGAGACACTGAGCTCTTCCTCTTCCTCTTCCTCTTCCTCTTCTCTTCTCTTCACTTCCTCTTCCTCTTCCTCTTCCCCTTCCCCTTCCTCTTCCTCAATCTTACACTCGCCGGAGACACTGAACCCTTCCCCTTCCTCTTCCTCTTCTCTTCCTCTTCCTTTTAATTGTGCACAGGGAGCCCTTCCCCTTCCTCTTCTCTTCGTCTTCCTCTTCCTTTTATCTTCCTCTTCCTCTTCCTCTTCCTCCTCTTCTCTTCCTCTTCTCTTCCTCTTCCTCTTCCTCCTCTTCCTCTTCCTTTTCATCGTGCACAGGGAGCCAATCGCATCCTCTTCCTCAATCTTACACTCGCTGGAGACACTGAGCTCTTCCTCTTCCTCTTCCTCTTCTCTTCTCTTCACTTCCTCTTCCTCTTCCCCTTCCCCTTCCCCTTCCTCTTCCTCAATCTTACACTCGCCGGAGACACTGAACCCTTCCCCTTCCTCTTCCTCTTCTCTTCCTCTTCCTTTTCATTGTGCACAGGGAGCCCTTCCCCTTCCTCTTCTCTTCATCTTCCTCTTCCTCCTCTTCCTCTTCCTTTTCATCGTGCACAGGGAGCCAATCGCATCCTCTTCCTCAATCTTACACTCGCTGAAGACACTGAGCTCTTCATCCACTTCAAAACACAAGTTATCAGCACACACACAATAACAGGAGGAGTGAGAGAAACATGGATGCTGAGAGCTGATGGCATCCGGGCATGTGTGTGTGTGTGTGTGTGTGTGTGTGTGTGTGTGTGTGTGTGTGTGTCACCTACACATTCCAATGGAAACTAATCTAGTCATTCTACTGTCAATCACGGTTTGTTGTGTTAACAGCTGGGACAGTAAAGTTGTCATTGACACACATTCATACTTTAAATACTTTATACTTTTTATAATACTTTAAATACCAAACCCAAATGACTTTCTTTCCACTGTGGTTTCTTTCTTTTTGTCCATGCGATGAAAGTCATGCAGGTTTCACACAAATTATGATGAAAGATGATCGATTAAAGACTAATGTTCATGCTGTTCCTTTCACAGTAGAATATTACAAACTCAAAACATTTTCACCATTTCTAAACAAAATATATTTTTTACATTTGCATCACATAACCAGCTTCACATGAATGGCTTTTCTGGAGCAGTTCAGTAGCTCATCTGGTCTCTTTCATTACTTTCACACGAGACAGAGCGTTAAACGTTAACCTTTCAGTGCCTTCATAGGACATTTCACTTTGAAAGTGTCACAAAATGTACAAAAAACAAGCTGATATAATTTGGCAAAAATGTCACCAATGGGTTGCATTAATATCTGAAATAGTAAATGACAACCGTGAATAGCCAGTGGTCTGTGTTCACATGCAGCGTCTTCGAACATGTTTGTGGAGTTAAAACATACATTTTCTCATTTTTGTATATGTCACAATGAAAGAGATTTACTGAAGTTTTTAATGATGATAAAAACAACAACATTTTTAATTTTATTTGATTATTTCAAACAGCGTCTTCGAACATGTTTGTTGAGTTAAAACACACTTCAGTCTTTACTTGCGTGTGATGGTGGGGAAAATCCAAATCTTTGTATGATTTGAATGTCATAATGATAGTCCTAAAGTATTGAATGTTGATAACAACTCTAAAGTTGTGTAGATGTTTGGAGGTCGGCAGAATGAATCTGGTTGTCCGAGGCAAAGGGAGGTAATGAAAACAAATGAAGGGTCTTTTTCCCGATGGAACGGGGGAGGAACTTAGTCATCAAGCTAATTTTATTCTTGTCTGGCCAAGAGACTTCATTTCCTCTGGGTGTTTGTACAGACGCTGGGCTCCATGATGCCGAATGATGAATACGGTGCCTGATGTCCGGATGGCAGATGCTGGACGTGAAACTCAAGACCCGATACTGATTCTCTTCAGGCACTCCATTCAAGAAGCCGACATTTGGATTTCAGGTTTTGATTGTTTACCGTTTTCTGTTTCCATATTTCCTGTGCCGTCGGATTATTAAATATCAAAACTGCATGTTATCAGAGACAGTGGAAGGAGAAAACAGGACATTGACTGTGAATGAATGAGACACTGCAACACTAAACATACAGGAAAGGACGTTCCACATTACAAATCAATTACTTTATTGCTAAATGCATTCTTTTCTTTTTTTTTTTTTTTTGCCATGGAAAATATCTGCATATTAGGAAAATGTATGATACACTCTGGTTTGATTAACAGATATGGAAACTTAAAGGAGTAGTTCACTTCAGAATGAAAATTTCCTGATAATTTATCATATATAATTTACATAATATATTAATTTTTTTATAAATGGCGTTTGACTCAGTCTTTGCACGTTGGCTTTATAAACACTGGGTCGGTTCTTCCGCCTACGTCACGCTTGACCTTTCACCCTGATGGCGTAATGTGTCGCATCACAGTGATCTTAAGTTAACTAATTCTTTAAGCTTGGCAATGATAATAATTATTATAATAATTCTACATTCAAATAAAATGTAGCACGACTCTAAAAGAGTCCTTAACCAAGATGTCTGGAAAGCAAACAGAATTGCTTAAAAACTATTTTCATGTAACTCATAATTAGACCTCTGGAGGCTTCACGTGCAATTTCATTTTAGTTTATTGTTGTTTACATCATATATAATGTGCTTTCTCTCACGATTCCTCATAATTACGGGCTCCTTTGGTTGAATATAACACAATGGGATCTTCCATCACATAAAAGACTTGAAAAGAGATGAAAAATTCATCACAGTCCCATTAAAATCCTCATTTCACCCAAAGTTGGTCAAAGTAAAAAGAGATGTTAAACTGACTTCCTTAACTTGTCAGACGCATTCACAGTGTTCCCGGAAGCCCTGGCTCCCAGGTCGAGGGATCGTC
>JAULUF010000024.1:702500-765000 GCA_031834385.1 Semotilus atromaculatus
TCTCTAACCCCGCCTCCTCTCTAACCCCGCCTCCTCACTAACCCCGCCTCCTATCTAACCCCGCCTTCTCTCTAACCCCGCCTCCTCACTAACCCCGCCTCCTCTCTAACCCCGCCTCCTCACTAACCCCGCCTCCTATCTAACCCCGCCTTCTCTCTAACCCCGCCTCCTCACTAACCCCGCCTCCTCTCTAACCCTGCCTCCTCACTAACCCCACCTCCTCTCTCACCCCGCCTCCTCTCTAACCCCGCCTTCTCTCTAACCCCGCCTCCTCTCTCACCCCGCCTCCTCTCTAACCCTGCCTCCTCACTAACCCCGCCTCCTCACTAACCCTGCCTCCTCTCTAACCCTGCCTCCTCACTAACCCCACCTCCTCTCTAATCCCGCCTCCTCTCTAACCCCGCCTCCTCTCTAACCCCGCCTCCTCACTAACCCCGCCTCCTATCTAACCCCGCCTTCTCTCTAACCCCGCCTCCTCACTAACCCCGCCTCCTCTCTAACCCTGCCTCCTCACTAACCCCACCTCCTCTCTCACCCCGCCTCCTCTCTAACCCCGCCTTCTCTCTAACCCCACCTCCTCTCTCACCCCGCCTCCTCTCTAACCCCGCCTTCTCTCTAACCCCGCCTCCTCTCTCACCCCGCCTCCTCTCTAACCCCGCCTTCTCTCTAACCCCGCCTCCTCTCTCACCCCGCCTCCTCTCTAACCCTGCCTCCTCACTAACCCCACCTCCTCTCTCACCCCGCCTCCTCACTAACCCCGCCTCCTCCCCGCAATTTTTCATTTCTCCTGTCCACTAGGTGGCACTGCACTGAAACTGTGCAGGTTTCCTCGGCTCATAGTTGTCATAACACACACCAGGTTTGGTCAGAACACGCTGAAGTGTTGTGGAGATATAGCATCATATCCCTTTTGACGTGCTCTTCGTTGAATTCGTTCACACGTTATTTCGAGAACGGTTTGATGAATCGACTTGAATTACATGTTTTTTTTGTTGGCAAAAAGTTTGAACAGTCAGAGAGACCGGCCTCGCAGGAACGGTCCAGAACACTAATGTACATGAGCACTTGCCATCAGGCCTGAGCAAGACCATCCGTCAGTCCGTGACTCAGGCTCGCGTCAGGGACGGTCATCTTTACGGCCCTGTGCACTGTCACCCAGTGTACCGTCAGAACACACGGCTCCGGGTGTCCAGCGCTGAGGAGCGAGCCAACAGGAGGACTGTCACGGACGCTCGACGGGCCATCGACGTGACGCTACGAGGATGATCATGATAAAGTGTTCGACATTAGTGCTGTTTTCTACGTCGAACATCACTTTTACATTGTTAAAACCCCTGAGCTCATGTATTGAACTTTGTCACATCACTTGCTTGACATGACATAAATGTGACCCTGGACCACAAAAGCAATCATAAGCATAAATAAGATTTATATATATATATGTATAAGATGGAAGCTGAATAAATAAGCGTTTCATTGATGTATGGTTTGTTAGGATTGGACCATATTTGTCCGAGGTACAACTATTTGAAGATCAGGGCCCATATTCATAAAGATTCTAAGAATCCTCTCAGAAAACTCTTAATTTAGCTTAAAAACTTTTACGCAGGAGTCTTAGCTTAAGAGCGATTCGGGACCGATCTGAGTCAGGAAAAGACAAAAACTTTCATCTTAGTAAGGAGGCGGGGTTAGAGAGGAGGCGGGGTTAGTGAGGAGGTGGGGTTAGAGAGGAGGCGGGGTTAGTGAGGAGGTGGGGTTAGAGAGGAGGCGGGGTTAGTGAGGAGATGGGGTTAGAGAGGAGGCGGGGTTAGTGAGGAGGCGGGGTTAGTGAGGAGGCGGGGTTAGAGAGGAGGCGGGGTTAGAGAGGAGGCGGGGTTAGTGAGGAGGTGGGGTTAGAGAGGAGGCGGGGTTAGTGAGGAGGCGGGGTTAGAGAGGAGGCGGGGTTAGTGAGGAGGTGGGGTTAGAGAGGAGGCGGGGTTAGTGAGGAGGCGGGGTTAGAGAGGAGGCGGGATTAGAGAGGAGGCGGGGTTAGAGAGGAGGCGGGGTTAACCCCGTTGCTATGTATGACACAATCTTTTAAAGACTGCGATTGGTTGGTTGTCCAAGAAGTATACAGGTGATACTCTGAATATCAAAACTCTGAGTATCGAATAACTTTTGAATATCGTGCAAAACGTATTTCAGTAATTCAAATTAAAAGATGAAACTAATATATTTAGTATATATAACTATAAACATATGCATGATTATCCTACTTTTCAGAGGGCTGACATTTCTGTGTTTAAATTGTTTATTTATTTTTTATTTCATGTAATATTCAAATTTTCTGAGATTTTGAATTTTGTGGGTTTCATAAACTGTAGTTAATCATCAAAATAATAACTTTTGCACGATATTCAAATTCTTCGAGGTTCACCTGTAGGGTCTATTTTAAGCCTTCACTTTGAAATTACTTGCGTAATTTTTCCTATTTGACCGTTTTCACACGCATACACACACACACACACACACACACACACACACACACACACACACACACACTCACTATACAGTATATGTGTATATAAATACTTTTTTTATTCACCATGCTGTTTATTTCCTATAAGGTATTTGATTGGCTTCCACAAAATTGTTCCACTCTTTCCAGTTCCACTGATTGGTAGGTTGCATGTCTATTTAAGTGGTGTTTTGAATGTTGGTTTTAATGTATCAAACTCACTGTCATCCATCGTCTGAAACTCATTTCTTCTCCCTCTTCGTCTTTCCTCCATTTTCTCCTCTGCTAAAGAAACTCTTAAGCCTCTTAAAAGTCCTCGTCCGTGCTCCGAACAACTTTGACCTTAAGACCTCTTTTAAGGGTTAAGATGCTTTCTGAAGTACTTTTTTCTTTACTAGGATTTTTTCTTTAATTTTAAGAGTAAACGCCCACATTTCTACGAATTTTCTTAGAATTGTGTCACTAGGAGCAACTCTTTGCATTAAGATTCTTTATGAATACGGGCCCTGGTGTCTGAGGGAGCAAAAAAATCTAAATCTTGAGAAAACCTCCTTTAAAGTCCTCGATTGTTCTGCAAACACTCACCCAACACATTTATGATATATTTACAGTAGGAAATGTTCAAATATCTTCATGGAACATGATCTTTACTTAATATCCTAATGATTTTTGGCATAAAATTAAAATCGATAATTTTGTCCCGTCCCGTGTGTTGTTGGCGACTCGAGACTGTCCAGCAGAACGTATACTCTAACAACGGTCCTTGGTTATATGAACATTACATTGTATCATTCTTCACACATTATGGAACGTTTTGAATGTTCTCTGAACGTTCTGAAACACGTAACATTTAAAAAACGTTAGACGAACGTCAACCTAAAATGTGTCAGAAATCTATAAAAATAACGTTCTGAGAACATTATTAACGACCAATATTAATGTGTTTGGTGACAAAGCCCCATGAAATGAACGTCCAGAGCGCATTAAAAGTGTCTGTCTTCAGTAGAGCGGTGTGTGTTAGCGGCCGCTGAGTTAATAACTAATGATCTTTGCAACAGAAGTGAATCAATCAAAACTAACTTTATCTGGACAATAACTTTATTCTAGTTCTGCTGTAAAGCCAAACGATCTCTGCTACTGTAATCTCCTGTTATCACTGTAAAGCTGCTGTGAAACACTCACTTTAACACTGCTGTTAAAGCGCTGTATAGATGAAGGAGACTCGACTTGACAGGAAGTTAGCCTTCAGTAAGCAGGAAGTAGTTGACAGCTCCTGTGCTCTGGCTAGTGCGAAGTTCTTCTTCTCTTTCCGTTTTGAATGGGATTTTCATCAATCAGGCCTAAAGTACATTTCCCCTAACGCTGATTACAACTGTAAACTTTCCTTCGCTCTGTCTCCAACACATCCTCTCTCCCTCTCTCTCTCTCTCTCTCTCTCACACACACACGCACACACACACACACACACACACACACACTCTCTCTCTCTCTCTCTCTCTCTCCCTCTCTTGCAGTTTCACACCACACTGTTTTCTCAGAGCCTTTTCTGCACAACTTTGCCTTATAAAACACAAGCAAGAGGTCTTCATTTTTTTTTAGGACACCATTAGGTCACTTGGAGTTTTTCGGTTCCTTGCCACTGTTGCCTTTGGCTTGCTCAGTTGGGGATATTCAAATTAATTAACCAATCATTAATACCATTGATCAGCCCTATTAATGGTGGATGTTTTTCCACTAAGAAACGAACATTGTTATGTTGTTTTGATTGATACTGTGAAGCTGCTGTGATGCAATCTATATTGTGAAAAGCGCTATATAAATATACTTGACTTCATTCTTTCCCTTGAGCTGGTCAAAAAACTGAAGGGCAGTAAAATAAAAAGATATTAAGGTTTTAGAGGAAAACATTCCAGGATTTTTCTCCATATAGTGATAAAATGAACATTAATATACTTTTAAACCACAGATGCTGGTCTTGCACTCGCTGTGATGAGACACACATTATGTCATCAGGGTGAAAGGTCAAGCGTGACGGAGGCGTAAGAACCGACCCAGTGTTTATAAAGCGAACGTGCAAAGACTGAGTCAAACGCTATTTATAAAATGAATAAATAAATAAAAGGTTCAATGTCGGACAATTTTAAAGTAGAGTTTTTTTGCCCTACCCTAAATTGTTTAACTGGAACACTCGTGACCTTTCACCCTGATGACGTAATGTGTGTCTCATCACAGCTAGTGCAAGACCAGCATTAGTGGTTATAAAAGTATATAAATGTGTATTGTGTTATAAATGTCGCTGGTTTGTGTAGATGAGACTCTTATTCCTCGGCTGGATCGTGTCGAGACTTTGAAGCTGCACTGAAACTTACATCTGGACCTTCGGCCCGTTGGACCCCATTGGAGTCACTATATGGAGGAATACTGGAGTATTTCCCTCAAAAACCTTCATTTCTTTTCCACTGAAGAAAGAAAGACATGAACATCTTGGATGACGTGTGGGAGAGTGAATGATCAGGAGATTGTAATTCTGAAGTGAACTGATCCTTTAAACTGTTCAGCTCCAGCTCAAGTTTAAGTTCAAGTTTATATCCTCAAAATAGAAACTGAAGACCTTGATTATATTCTTCAGGCGTGTTTAATAACCCTTGGGAGTGAACTGCAGTAAGAGAGCAGGATTGAGTCTGGCACATTCCTGAACTATAATCAGATTCCTTTGTGAGTCACAGTTGTATGGTCTGTTTCCCTGGATCTGTCACATCTGTTGGTCTCACACATGCACTTCTGGTACAACCTTCTTTATTTATTCATGGTTCAAAACTGTGCCATTCTCCAAAGGTGCCGTAAACACCAGATCAGTGGGTGAGAAGCTGATGTGTTCTGTGACGTCGGCTACGGTCCCGTTCGGATGATTGAGGATCTCAAACCCCTGCTGGGAGTTTTCCTTGACCTGCTGTGCGACAACATTCAGAACAAGCCAAACTCTGCAGGACGATTATAAAAAAAGTTTATGATGGACAGATGCACTTTTATGATGGATAGATGCATTTTTATGATGGATAGATGCACTTTTATGACGGATAGATGTACTTTTATGATGGACAGATGCACTTTTATGATGGATAGATGCACTTTTATGATGGACAGATGGACTTTTATGATGGACAGATGCACTTTTATGACGGATAGATGTACTTTTATGATGGACAGATGCACTTTTATGATGGACAGATGCACTTTTATGATGGATAGATGCACTTTTATGATGGACAGATGCACTTTTATGATGGATAGATGCACTTTTATGATGGATAGATGCACTTTTATGATGGACAGATGCACTTTTTATGATGGATAGATGCACTTTTATGATGCATAGATGCACTTTTATGATGGACAGATGCACTTTTATGATGGACAGATGCACTTTTATGATGGACAGATGCACTTTTTATGATGGATAGATGCACTTTTATGATGGACAGATGCACTTTTATGATGATAGATGTACTTTTATGATGGACAGATGCACTTTTATGATGGATAGATGCACTTTTATGATGGACAGAGGCACTTTTATGATGGACAGATGCATTTTTTATGATGGATAGATGCACTTTTATGATGGATGGATGCACTTTTATGATGGACAGATGCACTTTTATGATGGACAGATGCACTTTTATGATGGATAGATGCACTTTTATGATGGACAGATGCACTTTTATGATGGACAGATGCACTTTTATGATGGACAGATGCACTTTTTATGATGGATAGATGCACTTTTATGATGGACAGATGCACTTTTATGATGATAGATGTACTTTTATGATGGACAGATGCACTTTTATGATGGATAGATGCACTTTTATGATGGACAGAGGCACTTTTATGATGGACAGATGCACTTTTTATGATGGATAGATGCACTTTTATGATGGATGGATGCACTTTTATGATGGACAGATGCACTTTTATGATGGACAGATGCACTTTTATGATGGACAGATGCACAGATGCACTTTTATGATGGACAGATGCACTTTTATGATGGACAGATGCACTTTTATGATGGACAGAGGCACTTTTATGATGGATAGATGCACTTTTATGATGGACAGATGATGGATAGATGCACTTTTATGATGGACAGATGCACTTTTATGATGGATGGATGCACTTTTATGATGGACAGATGCACTTGTATGATGGACAGATGCACTTTTATGATGGATAGATGCACTTTTATGATGGACAGATGCACTTTTATGATGGACAGATGCACTTTTATGATGGACAGATGCACTTTTATGATGGATAGAGGCACTTTTATGATGGATAGATGCACTTTTATGATGGACAGATGATGGATAGATGCACTTTTATGATGGACAGATGCACTTTTATGATGGATAGATGCACTTTTATGATGGATAGATGCACTTTTATGATGGACAGATGCACTTTTATGATGGACAGATGCACTTTTATGATGGACAGATGCACTTTTATGATGGATAGATGCACTTTTATGATGGACAGATGCACTTGTATGATGGATAGATGCACTTTTATGATGGATAGATGCACTTTTATAATGGACAGATGCACTTTTATGATGGACAGATGCACTTTTATGATGGATAGATGCACTTGTATGATGGATAGATGCACTTTTATGATGGATAGATGCACTTGTATGATGGATAGATGCACTTTTATGATGGATAGATGCACTTTTATGATGGATAGATGCACTTTTATGATGGACAGATGCACTTGTATGATGGATAGATGCACTTTTATGATGGATAGATGCACTTTTATGATGGACAGATGCACTTGTATGATGGATAGATGCACTTTTATGATGGATAGATGCACTTTTATAATGGACAGATGCACTTTTATGATGAACAGATGCACTTTTATGATGGACAGATGCACTTTTATGATGGATAGATGCACTTTTATGATGGATAGATGCACTTTTATGATGGACAGATGCACTTTTATGATGGACAGATGCACTTGTATGATGGATAGATGCACTTTTATGATGGACAGATGCACTTGTATGATGGATAGATGCACTTTTATGATGGACAGATGCACTTTTATGATGGACAGATGCACTTTTATGATGGATAGATGCACTTTTATGATGGACAGATGCACTTTTATGATGGACAGATGCACTTTTATGATGGACAGATGGACAGATGCACTTTTATGATGGACAGATGCACTTTTGCAATTCACTTCCATTATAAAGCTTGGAATAGCCAGGACATTGCTTAATATAACTCTGACTGTATTCGTCTTAAAGAAGAATGTTATATACACCTAGGATGACTTGAGGGCGAGTAAATCATGGGCTAATTTTCTTTTTAAAGTGAACTACTCGTTTAAACGCGTGGAGTCTGCGAGGAAGCTCTCTGAATGCCGTGCGTGCCATGGCCTGACGGATGGCGTCCCGTGATCCTCCAGCCGTGTTTGAGATGGCTGGGACCAGAAGGCTCTCGGAAACGCCCAACAGATGCAAGTGGTCCGACAAATTACCCCATTCCCTCTTTCCAGGGGGACCTCGGGACTTAATCCATGGACTTTCTTCGAGCTGGCTCATTTATTTAGGGTGTCACTGACCAATCAATCAGCACATTTCTGCTTAGGTCTGAGCGTTACGGCCAAGGGTGCCAAGTTTCAGATTGTGGAAGGGATTATCAGTCTGGAACCGAAGACACTCGGTGACCCTGACGTGACCCGTTGTAGATGGACTCGGATGTTTGGCATTTCAATTGGCAGGCTAGTGCAACTTCATCTCACAGCTGAGCCGAGTTTGAAGCGGCTTTACCTCTGCGTCGTCTGTCATGCGCTGAAAATTCACACTGAGTGATTATTCAGTGACACTTGTTGTCATATTGTGAGTGAACGGAGGTTTCCACTTGCAGCTGTGTTGGAGATGTGAGTAAGGAGGCTAATATGTCATTATGAGCGCTGAATGACAGTAATAAACAGCTGCCGTCTGCAGTGACGGATGCGACACGACGCAACGGGGAAATGTCAACCAGACTATGCCACTGTCAGCCTGCATAAAACATGTGTCTGCTCAATAAATTATCTCTGTGTCAGACCAAAATCTCTGTCTGAGAATGAGATCCGGAAGTGTGTTTTAGGAATATTTCCATTCTCATGCCTTGGATTTTTTAAGCTTGTCTTTCTTTCTACAAAAACTATGCAGATGATACAAAAAATGAACATATACTGATACGGATGTTTTGCCTTTTGCCTGTTAACTTACATATTTACTGCAATGGTAATGTGTAGTAAGCACTGAACTATTATTCATATTATTATTTATACAGTATAACAGTATTTGCATCGATGCAGACAGACTCTGCATCGTGACTGCAAAAAAACTTTTAAAAAACATCAATCATTTTTTAATGCCATTATTGGACCTGATATATGCTAAAATGACACTGGAATCAGAAGGACAGGCTGCAGATCACTTAAACATGCTTAAAATCACTCTGCATTTATGACTTCTGAGTGGATAAAAAATTTGATCTCTTTAACATCTCAAATTAAATGAGATTCCATGCACATCAACTGGAGATGTTGCATGAGTCTCCTGCTTTTCACATTTTTGTCTTTAAATAAAAATACTCGAGACAAAAATGTTAGCCAATCATAACAGTGGGCATTTACTGACAAGCCTTAAAGGAGCCGCGCCTTAAAAACTGATCATTTCAGACATAGGCTGTTTTATCTGCATTGGCTATATATATATATATATATATATATATATATATATATATTTTTGTGTGATTTAAAAAAAAAAATAAAAAAAACGTCATAAGTGAACCTCAAGGAACATAGTAAAAAAAAAAAAAAAAAAGTCATATCATGACCTTTTAAACTCTGATATTCATGATCAGGGTTTTTATTTTACTTTTTTAAATAACTTTTATTCTCATTAATCAAAAACATTTGACATACTGTACATTTGTCATATCTGAAATCGATTAGCATAGATTTTTGTCACAAAATAATTTTCCTGAGGAAAATATGAAAATATAAATGAAAGCAAAATGGGGTTTACACAGTAAACAAGAAGAAAAATATGTTGTGTTGTGCGTGAAGCATAAAGCTCCAGCGCACCAGTGTTACATTTCTTGAATATTTCTTGTACTAGACGTCACACACTTAATCCTTTGTAGTTGGCTTGGAGTGGCCAGGCCACTCTTAAAAATAAAGGGTCTTTATTGGCATTGGTGGTTCAGTGAAGAACCTTTAACATGTTTCCACTGCACTAAAGCTTCTTTATGGGGGAAAAGTTTCTTCACACTACACTGGTTCTTTTTCTTTTAAGTGGTTCTTTTAAGAAACTGATCTCTGAAAGATTATTTGGAACTAAATATATGGATATTTGGGAACCATGTATGGTTAATCGATGGCATTTCTGCAAAAAAAAATAAAAAAATAAAAAATAAACAACAACAAGCCAAACCAAAACAAAACCAATCCAAAAACAGCCAAACAAAAAAACAACCAAACCAAACCAAACCAAAACAAAACAAAACAAGCCAACAAACCAAACAAACAAACAAACAAACCCAACCATTTCTGCAAAAAAACAAAAAACAAAAAAAAAAAAAAAACAAGCCAAGCAAAACCAAACAAACCCAACCAAACTAAAACAAAAAACAACCCAACCAAAACAAGCCAAACAAAACAAAACAAGCCAAGCAAAACCAAACCAAACCAAACTAAAAAAAAACCTAGCCAAGATACGACAAGCCAACCACACCCAAACAAAAACAAACAAAAAACAACCCAAGCAAAAAACAAACAAACCCAACCAAACAAAACAAAAAACAACCCAACCAAAACAAGCCAAACAAAACAAAACCAAACCAAACCAAAGCAAGCCAAGCAAAACCAAACCAAAAAAAAACAAACAAAAAAAACTAGCCAGGCCAAGACAAGCCAACCACACCCAAACAAAAACAAACAAACAAACAAACAAAAAAACAACCCAAGCAAAAAACAAACAAACCCAACCAAACTAAAACAAAAAACAACCCAAACAAAACAACCCAAACAAAACCAAACCAAACCAAACCAAACCAAAGCAAGCCAAGCAAACCCCCCCCCAAAAAACCTAGCCAGGCCAAGACAAGCCAACCGCACCCAAACAAAACAAAACAAAACAAAACAAAAAAAGCTTGTTGGTACCTTTATGTTGAGGAGTGTGTTGAAGGCTGAAGCTGGTTTGTCGGGTGTTTTGTGACTGTGTCCCGCAGTGATCTGTAGATGTGGCTCCTCAACGACACACATGACCTGAGGAGTGATTCACGTGTCCGTCACTCACAGCGGCAGCGCTGGAGTCGGTCCTGCACTAATGAAGGCCGGATGGAGGCGCGTGACGGCAGCCGTCTGTAGACACACTGGGCTTTACTGTTGTCACAATATGTGCGTCTGTCTGGCTGATGTTCCATGTGTCCTGAAACGTTCCTGCCGTCCCCGTCCTCACCTGTGTCACTCATGCCCAGCAGTGTCATCAAACACCACGCGTGTGTGTGGCCCTGGCATCTCCTCACCTGTGGACACCTCCTCAGGACACCTGTCACTCACCTGTCACCTCTCTCGTCAAGCCCGCAGACGCTCCGGCTCATCCCAGTGAATCACATGTGACTGTGTGTGTGTGTGTGTGTGTGTGTGTGTGTGTGTGTGTGTGTGTGTGTGTGTCTGTGTGTGTGTCTGTGTGATGAAGAAGTGTGGATTGAATGATGAGGGTTACAAAGCTACAAGAAAGCGTTCTCAGAATGTTCTCTCAAAGTTATTTACAAAACAATAGCATTGATAGAATGTGCATTCACAGTTATCAGGGTCCTCATTTATAAAATGTTGTGTAGAGACCGTCCTACACTTCATCTTATGTATGAAATTCTTATGTAAGGCGAAGCACTGCTACTTCTGCGGAGGGATTTGCTCGCAGCGCCTGAGAAGCCCGCGGTGAGGAGCAGAGACACTCAGAGTGTTGCGTTAATCACTCCACAGAAGGAGCAGTGCTTCGCCTTCTGAGAATATAGTTCCCAGTATCTATACGGTTAAAAGATGCCTGTGTCTCATGTGACCTTGTTATTTGAACACACTGTGACTATGCAAATCACAACATATAAATAGGAACATGTTGGTATTATTTTGTCCCTTATTGGGAGCAGTACGCTAGCTGGAGCCATTTACTTCCAGTCTTTGTGCTAAACTAGGCTAGCGGTGTGTGTGTCAAACAGAGTTACGGCATGCACAGAGATGAGAAGGGTGTGTGTGGATTTATCTAACTCTGGGGGATACGGGGAATAAACTAAAGTCATAAAAAATCGGCCAGCCCTTAATCTGCACGTTTATAATATTACCGGCCCTTAATCTGCACGTTTATAAAATCGCCGGCCCTTAATCTGGACGTTTATAATATCGCCGGCCCTTAATCTGCACGTTTATAATATTATCGGCCCTTAATCTGCACGTTTATAATATTAGTGGCCCTTAATCTGCACGTTTATAATATTACCGGCCCTTAATCTGCACGTTTATAATATTACCGGCCCTTAATCTGCACGTTTATAATATTACCGGCCCTTAATCTGCACGTTTATAATATTGCCGGCCCTTAATCTGCACGTTTATAATATCGCCGGCCCTTAATCTGCACGTTTATAATATCGCCGGCCCTTAATCTGCACGTTTATAATATCGCCGGCCCTTAATCTGCACGTTTATAATATCGCCGGCCCTTAATCTGCACGTTTATAATATCGCCGGCCCTTAATCTGCACGTTTATAATATCGCCGGCCCTTAATCTGCACGTTTATAATATCGCCGGCCCTTAATCTGCACGTTTATAATATCGCCGGCCCTTAATCTGCACGTTTATAATATCGCCGGCCCTTAATCTGCACGTTTATAATATCGCCGGCCCTTAATCTGCACGTTTATTGTCACGGTGTGGGTTTTGTGTCGTGTTCCTTGTTGTTGTCTGTCTTGTGATTCTCTGTTTGTCATGTGGTCCTGCCATGTGTCTTGTCATTTGTTAATTGTCTGATCATTGCTCACAGGTATTCCTTGTCTTGTAATTAGTCAGTGTATTTAAACCCTCATGTTTTCCCTGTGTCTTTGTTGTGGATTGAATGTTATGTGGTAATGTTTCTTGTCCAGGTCTCCTATTGTTGTTCTTGTTCTTGTTCTTGTTCTTGTTCTTGTTCTTGTTTCATGCCTTGCCATGCCTTTGTTTTCTGTTTGATTCATGTTTATATTAAAAGATTGCGTTTGGGTTCTCAACCAGCTTGCCTCCAGTGAGTTGACTCGTAACATTTATAATATCACCGGCCCTTAATCTGTACGTTTATAATATTACCGGCCCTTAATCTGCACGTTTATAATATAACCGGCCCTTAATCTGCACGTTTATAATATAACCGGCCCTTAATCTGCACGTTTATAATATTACTGGCCCTTAATCTGCACGTTTATAATATTACCGGCCCTTAATCTGCACGTTTATAATATTACCGGCCCTTAATCTGCACGTTTATAATATTACCGGCCCTTAATCTGCACGTTTATAATATTACCGGCACTGTGTTGTTATTGCCGGAGTTTCTGAAGCTCGTGTGAAGACTCCGCCCTCTTCTGGACTGAGGCGGAGCTAAAGCTCATTTGCATTTAAAGAGACACACACAAAAACAGTGTGTTTTTGCCCACACCAAAAAAGGGGCAAATTTTACATGCTATAATAAATGATCTGGTATTTAGAGCTGAAATTTCACAGACACATTCTGTGGACACCATAGATTTATCTTGTGAAAAGGGACATAATATGTCACCTTTAACAAAAGTTCCTGACGGTTTAGTACCGCACTGAAAAACCAAGATGCCTAAGACTAGAAATGACTGGTATTCTGACTGCATAAGATGCCTAAGAATTATAGTTCCCTGACCGAATAAGAGCCTCACGCTGAGTGGGACGGTGTCTCATCCCCATGAACACCATCACTCGGGAATTAAGGTAACAGTGTTCCATGAACCAGATAGACTCCAGATAATGGCTTTGAATATGCTTTAATCACGGTCGGAGAGGATCTCGTATCGATCACAGAGAATCCACCGGCAAAAACAATAGTTTATATAGGATAGATACAGAGCATGGTGAGAATAACATGACATATATCTCATTATCATCACATCATTTTTCTCAAATATGATTGGTTTATTTGTGCAAATCTGCATCCACCTCCTGTCTCTGTTACTGTCAAAGCAAATTTAGATATAATAAAATCATCAAAAGCATGAGGTAATTAGTTTGTCATGAGGTTGTTATATTTAGATAATGGTCTTTCCACTATTTTGACACACCAACCTTGGTTAATAGTTGGTGCATTTTGTTCTCGAATGTTAAATGTAAAATTCCATTACACATGGACTGTGATTCATAAATCTTGAGTGTGTCTATACAACAAACACTTATTTCCCTGGTTTCACAGACAAGGCTTCAGCTAGTCTCAGACTAAAATGCATGTTTGAGCTGTTTTAACTGAAAACAACTTGCACTGACTTATCTTAAAATATTTCACTGCTATTGTTTTGTCTTAAGATGCACACCCGTAATGTTGTTCCCTTTCGAGGGAACTGGAACTGCGTAGATGACGACACATTAGGGAACGCCCGTAGCGTAACGGGGAACAGTCGTAACCCGAGACGCTTTCCAAGGCAAGTTTATAAAAGCTACTTAAATGTTCAAATAGAAAAGGCCTAATCCTGGCTTACTCTAACCCTGTCTGTGACCCAGGCCATAGTGTTCAACAGTAGACATGGGGCTGCTTTGAAGGATTTGTACGGCCAATTTACAACTTTCTTGTCTTTTGTCACTTTTGATTGTCTTGCCAAGGTTTTTTTATTTTATTCACAGCTTCAGGAAAATGTTTATTTTGTTACGTTATTTTTTTTGTATCTGAATAAAACACTGCGTTTGAGCTAAAATACCATCAGTTGGCCTAAGTTAACTGTCTTAATAACCAGTAGGGCTAATTCAGATTCTAATCAGACCAATCTACCTTTTATGTAATTGAATTAAAAAAGTTGTGAAGAAAAAAATTAGATGACTAACTTGAAGTGCCACTAGCCTCTCTGTGGGATTTCGGTTCGCGTACACCCCGGAGTGATCACATAAAATACAATTTTGTATCAAATTTATAGGCAAGACAAGTAGTTTGTTCAGGCATGGTGTGTAGGGAATTATAAACCTGCGCACATATATTCAAACGCACATAAATCAGTTAATGCGCATGTGAACGCCATCAGCGTTTATTACAGGTTCAGTTTAAAGTCTGTTTAGAGAGAACGCCGTCGTCTTATGCCTGGTTCAGATTACACGATTTTGGCACGATCCGTTTGACGTAGGGTGTCGTGGGGATTCGTAAACGACAACGGGCGTCAGGACGCAAGAGTCGATCGTATCATCTCGTATAGTGTGTCATAGTGGGCGACAACCTACGATGCTTCACGACATCACCACAAAAAGACTAGCATGTTTAATTTTTTTAACAGTCGTCCACGACGGTCCCGTCACATGGATGAGGTTTTAACAGTCTGTTTTTGTAATATGTTATCGTTGTGGCAAGCTTGCAACATTATTTTACTTGTACTACTGGCAAAAAAATAATATTTTGCCTCAAGTTCTCTTTGGAGGATTGACAGCCCATACTATTCTCTTCGAGCAATCCAGGAACGTGTTCATAGTCGGGTTTTCTTTCTTTTTTTAAAAGTTTTTCTGAACACAGGACAGCCAATACAACACTCACCTCTTCATCCATCGTTTGTTTACGTTCCTTTCCGGAAGTCACTCGCTACTAGTTTCGCCTTCTCGATGACATCATGCGCGTCGTTACACGGCACACGATGACTGGTCAGGAAGTGTAGTCTGACATGTTTCTTGTCCACGACACGACAAGATTTTAGGAGTCAAAATCGCGTAATCTGACACAGTGACTATCGTAACAAAAAAAACGTGTAATCTGAACCAGGCATTAGCGGCACCTAATTTAATAACAAGTGATCATTTCGCCGGAAGTGAAGGTGTTCCTCAGACAGAGAACAGGAGGTGTCCACTGAAGGTGTTCCTCCTCAAGCTGTCCGTGTAGATCCGGCGTGTCTCGATGAGCTGAAGACAGACCCGGTCTCCTCGCTCCAACACTAGACTGATGGAGTTGATGGTCGTGTCTTCCGAGTCCTGTCCGGGCAGGTTATCTGTCACTGCCACCACAAAATTGCCATTTTTTAGCAGTCTCACACCCGTCGCCTTTGTACCAGCATGGAAGACCACGACGATGAAGAAATAAACTCCTTTTACTGGTGCAGTGAAGATTCCTGTAGATAACCATAAAAACCCAGGCTCTTAAAATATTGACAGATGACCTGACAGAATTGTGTTTAGAATCCACAAAGTTATGATACCTGTATTGGTGTCATAAGCATTTCCAATGTTAGTAAATGTATTTTCATACACAAGAGTTCTTGCTTCAGGGAAAGGGCCGACTGAATATGGCAGTGCGGCTGAAAAAGCCACTTTCTCCCTTTCTGCAAACAAGAGATGAGAAGAAAAGGATCAAGTAAGTGAAAAGAAGAAGAATAGTTCTATAATAATAATGTTGTACCTTTATTCTTGCTCTTTAGTTCCCTGACTTCTTCATGAAGAGCATTTAACTTTTTCTCCATGGTCTCAATCTTCTGGAGTTCACCAATGATGTCTAATGTTGGTGACATTAAATCATGAGTCTGTGCGACTCCAACACACACCAGCTTCATCATTCTGCGGGATTATAGATCATGGTCACAGAAACACACATATTTAAACTTCCCTTTTCATAAACAGACTTTTTAGAGTTTTTAGAGTAAAGTATTTGACTTTATCAATCATTTAAAGAGGTCTGGTGAATTAGTAAATTTGCTAATGTACATACCTTTATTACTTTAATCACGGACGGATGATCTCAGAGAGAATCCCACCAGCAGAAGAATACAACAGTTTTTATAGGAGGATGGCAAAGATGGCATGATAAATTACATAATTTTTCCTCCAATTTGATTTGTTCTTATTCAGCAAACTCTTTTGTTACTAGGTAGACACAAACTCTGATTTCTGGATTTACTTCACTTTGTTACTCAAAGTCACGAGTTTATAAATGAAGATCTCCAGTTTCATTTCCCCTTTTGTTATGTTCAGAGATGATTCAGACACACTGACTGACTTTGAAAAAGCATTATGAATTTTATTCCTGCAAAGATAAGGAATGTTAGTTATGATCAATTAAAAAACTTTTGAATTTGAAGATCAAGATAACTTGTACTTAATGTGGAAACATGCAAGTATCTTCTGTTGGTTCCAAAAGGCAGAACAAAAATTTAAAAAAGAAATGTAAACAAAATAAGAAAACCGAGGGCATCTCCATCGTGGTCGAAGGTTTTCACCCCCGGCTCGTAAAGCATCGTGTTTCCTAGTGGAGCATCAGTGTGTTTAAACCTTTTTTATTAGTTGAGTTTGAGTCCCTCACTGTGAAAAGATGGATCTCAAAATCATACAGTCACCCCTAGAAAGGGTTCAAAATGAGCAAAAGATGCTGGAAAAGATGCAGGACCTGGAGGATTTTTCTGAAGAATATTGTCCAGTTGAACTGCTCAGCTCGAGGGACTCAAGAACAACATCACAAAACCAGTTGTGGATCATCCAGGTAACGACACACAATATTAAGAGTCAAGGGTTCATAAACTTTGGAACGGGGTCATTAAAAAATGAAGCTATTTTTTATCTTGTGGAATATATGTAAGCATTTTTTATGTAAAATATCTTATTCAGGACAGTACTAAATAAAAAATAACATGCTTTCTGTATGATCTCTCTTATTTTGTTAAAATTATTCACATTTCAACTGATTCTGCACAGGGTTCACATACTTTTTCTTGCAACTGTATATTTATATGTATATTCTGAGAACTTCCCTGTTCGCTGGGTTTGCTCTGAAAGTCTGTTGTTGTATTATAATATCTCTGCTCTCAAACTTCATGAGTGTTATTAGAGCCGTCTGAAATAAAGATCAGCATTGCAGGGCAACACTGCGGGCACCGGCCGGGACTGTGGAGAAACTCGGACTATATCACATAACTGTGGAAAATGTAAGGAGACAAACAGCGAGTCTGGAGGCCTGCGGGCGCGTCCCCAACCCTGCGCAGATCAGCTTGACTTTATTGCCATTCGGCATATGGTCTCAGACAGACTGTCAGGCGTGTGTGTGTGGCATCGGGCTGATCCGCGGGGAAACACACGGGTCTCGAGGTGCTGCGGGGGACAGAGCGACACACACTGACCCTACGCAGAAAATTGATCAAATTGTAGGATGCAAGACTTCTTGCCAATTATCTGGGTCATGTCAGCGTCTCTCTGGTCCTTCTTGGTCAGCAGAGTGTGTGTGTGTGTGTGTGTGTGTGTGTGTGTGGGTTTAGAGTATTTAACAGGAGTGTATGTCTTGCAAACACAGGAGAAGGAAAACATCCACTGACAGCAAACTGACACTCATGCTGGAAAACATTTACATTCCTTCAGCTCTGCTAATAGAGAATCGGCTGCTTTCAGGACATCTCTCCTTCGACGCAAGAGATTCTTGACATCCAGTTTTTTAAAGTTTAAAATGGTTATATGAACCATAAAGTATCAGTTCACTTCAGTATTAAAATGTCCTGACAATTTACTCTCCCGCACATCATCCAAGATGTTCACGTCTTTCTTTCTTCAGTGAAAAAGAAATGAAGGTTTTTGAGGGAAACACTCCAGTATTCCTCCATATAGTGACTTCAATGGGGTCCAACGGGTCGAAGGTCCAGATGTGAGTTTCAGTGCAGCTTCAAAGTCTCGACACGATCCAGCCGAGGAATAAGAGTCTCATCTACACAAACCAGCCGACATTTATAACAAAATAAACATTTATATACTTTTAAACCACAAATGCTGGTCTTGCACTAGCTGTGATGCACCACACATTCTTCATTTACTCATTTACTGTCATTTCAAACTGGTACTACTTTCTTTCTTGTGCGAAAAACAATTGGTTACACTTTATTCTGATAGTCCACTACATACATTCTACTAACTATAAATAACTTTGCACCTACATGTACATTTACATTTAGATGTAATTACATTTACATTTACATGTAAACTAACTCTCATTAGAGTATTAGTAGAGCATTAGCACACTGTAATTAGAGCATTAGTAGAGTATTACTAGAGTATTAGCAAAGCATTAGTAGAATAATAGTAGAGTATTAGCAGAGCATTATTAGAGTATTAGTAGAGTATTACTAGAGCATTAGCAGAGCATTAGTAGAGTATTAGTAGAGTATTAAGAGACTGTTAGTAGAGCATTAGTAGAGTATTAGTAGAACATTAGTAGAGTGTTAGTAGAGTATTAGCAGAGCATTAGTAGAGTATTAGTAGAACATTAGTAGAGTATTAGTAGAGCATTAGTAGAGTATTAGCTGACTGTTAGTAGAGCATTAGTAGAGTATTAGTAGAGTATTAGCTGACTGTTAGTAGAGCATTAGTAGAGTATTAGTAGAACATTAGTAGAGTGTTAGTAGAGTATTAGCAGAACATTAGTAGAGTATTAGTAGAGCATTAGTAGAGTATTAGTAGAGTTTAGTAGATTGTTAGAAGAGTACTAGAAGAGTATTAGGGTTCAGGTTAGTAGTTGATGTATCAAAGCTACTTATAATCAGAATGTCTGTTGAGGAGCATCAGAATAAAGTGTTCTCAGATATTGAGCACACAGTCGACCATATAACCATATAATACTCCAATACAGTCGACCATATAATACTCCAATGACTGATAGTTAACATGTAGAAGTTACTTACAGACAGAGGAAGATCTGGAGTGGACCATTGAAGTAAAGTGTCAGGACTTAATAAAGGACTTGAAGACTTATTTTATCAAGCTTTTGGCGTTTGATTAGTTGTGAGACCTGTGATTTTCTTGGTGTCATGTTTTGATGTTGTTTTATGTTTTTATGTATTTTAGAGTTATTTACTATTTATGGACAGCACTTGGGTCCATTCTAATGGGTTTGAAAGTGCTTTATAAATAAAAGTTGAGTTGAGTGTTACTAAACAATTTTGTAGAGTCACCACGGCTGGAAAGCTTTTTATAATCTTCATGTTCAGTTTCACATTGAAATCACTAGTTTTAAATCCATAAGTAAAGTTGAAAGAACTTGTATTCAGGGCAACACACATGCAGTAAAACATGTTTATGCTCAGATTTGGCTCTGTTGAACTGTGTAAAAGCGTGTGTGTGGCCCGTGTCTCACTCACCGTACGCCAGTGATGGGTCACACAGATCAAACGACTGCAGCGGCTCAGGAGAATAACCCTTCACCTCGAGACTGTAGATCACGCTGAAGCAGCTCAGTGTTCAGGAACATCACTATCTCAGCGTTCAGGAACATCACTATCTCAGCGTTCAGGAACATCACTGTCTCAGCGTTCAGGAACATCACTGTCTCAGCGTTCAGGAACATCACTATCTCAGCGTTCAGGAACATCACTGTCTCAGCGTTCAGGAACATCACTGTCTCAGCGTTCAGGAACATCACTGTCTCAGCGTTCAGGAACATCACTATCTCAGCGTTCAGGAACATCACTGTCTCAGCGTTCAGGAACATCACTGTCTCAGCGTTCAGGAACATCACTGTCTCAGCGTTCAGGAACATCACTGTCTCAGCGTTCAGGAACATCACTGTCTCAGCGTTCAGGAACATCACTATCTCAGCGTTCAGGAACATCACTGTCTCAGCGTTCAGGAACATCACTGTCTCAGCGTTCAGGAACATCACTGTCTCAGCGTTCAGGAACATCACTGTCTCAGCGCTCAGGAACATCACTGTCTCAGCGTTCAGGAACATCACTGTCTCAGCGCTCAGGAACATCACTGTCTCAGCGCTCAGGAACATCACTGTCTCAGTGTTCAGGAACATCACTGTCTCAGCGCTCAGGAACATCACTGTCTCAGCGCTCAGGAACATCACTGTCTCAGTGTTCAGGAACATCACTGTCTCGGCGTTCAGGAACATCACTGTCTCAGCGTTCAGGAACATCACTGTCTCAGCGTTCAGGAACATCACTATCTCAGTGTTCAGGAACATCACTGTCTCAGCATTCAGGAACATCACTGTCTCAGCGTTCAGGAACATCACTGTCTCAGCATTCAGGAACATCACTGTCTCAGCGTTCAGGAACATCACTGTCTCAGCGTTCAGGAACATCACTGTCTCGCCGTTCAGGAACATCACTGTCTCAGCGTTCAGGAACATCACTGTCTCAGCGTTCAGGAACATCACTGTCTCAGCGTTCAGGAACATCACTGTCTCAGCGTTCAGGAACATCACTGTCTCAGCTTTCAGGAACATCAGGAACATCACTGTCTCAGCGTTCAGGAACATCAGGAACATCACTGTCTCAGCGTTCAGGAACATCACTGTCTCAGCGCTCAGGAACATCACTGTCTCAGCGTTCAGGAACATCACTGTCTCAGTGTTCAGGAACATCACTGTCTCGGCGTTCAGGAACATCACTGTCTCAGCGTTCAGGAACATCACTGTCTCAGCGTTCAGGAACATCACTATCTCAGTGTTCAGGAACATCACTGTCTCAGCATTCAGGAACATCACTGTCTCAGCGATCAGGAACATCACTGTCTCAGCGTTCAGGAACTTCACTGTCTCAGCGTTCAGGAACATCACTTTCTCAGCGTTCAGGAACATCACTGTCTCAGCGTTCAGGAACATCACTGTCTCAGCGTTCAGGAACATCACTTTCTCAGCGTTCAGGAACATCACTGTCTCAGCGTTCAGGAACATCACTATCTCAGTGTTCAGGAACATCACTGTCTCAGCGTTCAGGAACATCAGGAACATCACTGTCTCAGCGTTCAGGAACATCAGCGTTCAGGAACATCACTGTCTCAGCGTTCAGGAACATCACTTTCTCAGTGTTCAGGAACATCACTGTCTCAGTGTTCAGGAACATCACTGTCTCAGTGTTCAGGAACATCACTGTCTCAGCGTTCAGGAACATCAGCGTTCAGGAACATCACTGTCTCAGCGTTCAGGAACATCACTGTCTCAGCGTTCAGGAACATCACTGTCTCAACGTTCAGGAACATCACTGTCTCAGCGTTCAGGAACATCACTGTCTCAGCGTTCAGGAACATCACTGTCTCAGCGTTCAGGAACATCACTATCTCAGTGTTCAGGAACATCACTGTCTCAGCATTCAGGAACATCACTGTCTCAGCGTTCAGGAACATCACTGTCTCAGCATTCAGGAACATCACTGTCTCAGCGTTCAGGAACATCACTGTCTCAGCGTTCAGGAACATCACTGTCTCGCCGTTCAGGAACATCACTGTCTCAGCGTTCAGGAACATCACTGTCTCAGCGTTCAGGAACATCACTGTCTCAGCGTTCAGGAACATCACTGTCTCAGCGTTCAGGAACATCACTGTCTCAGCTTTCAGGAACATCAGGAACATCACTGTCTCAGCGTTCAGGAACATCAGGAACATCACTGTCTCAGCGTTCAGGAACATCACTGTCTCAGCGCTCAGGAACATCACTGTCTCAGCGTTCAGGAACATCACTGTCTCAGTGTTCAGGAACATCACTGTCTCGGCGTTCAGGAACATCACTGTCTCAGCGTTCAGGAACATCACTGTCTCAGCGTTCAGGAACATCAGGAACATCACTGTCTCAGCGTTCAGGAACATCAGGAACATCACTGTCTCAGCGTTCAGGAACATCACTGTCTCAGCGCTCAGGAACATCACTGTCTCAGCGTTCAGGAACATCACTGTCTCAGTGTTCAGGAACATCACTGTCTCGGCGTTCAGGAACATCACTGTCTCAGCGTTCAGGAACATCACTGTCTCAGCGTTCAGGAACATCACTATCTCAGTGTTCAGGAACATCACTGTCTCAGCATTCAGGAACATCACTGTCTCAGCGATCAGGAACATCACTGTCTCAGCGTTCAGGAACTTCACTGTCTCAGCGTTCAGGAACATCACTTTCTCAGCGTTCAGGAACATCACTGTCTCAGCGTTCAGGAACATCACTGTCTCAGCGTTCAGGAACATCACTTTCTCAGCGTTCAGGAACATCACTGTCTCAGCGTTCAGGAACATCACTATCTCAGTGTTCAGGAACATCACTGTCTCAGCGTTCAGGAACATCAGGAACATCACTGTCTCAGCGTTCAGGAACATCAGCGTTCAGGAACATCACTGTCTCAGCGTTCAGGAACATCACTTTCTCAGTGTTCAGGAACATCACTGTCTCAGTGTTCAGGAACATCACTGTCTCAGTGTTCAGGAACATCACTGTCTCAGCGTTCAGGAACATCAGCGTTCAGGAACATCACTGTCTCAGCGTTCAGGAACATCACTGTCTCAGCGTTCAGGAACATCACTGTCTCAACGTTCAGGAACATCACTGTCTCAGCGTTCAGGAACATCACTGTCTCAGCGTTAAGGAACATCACTGTCTCAGCGTTCAGGAACATCACTGTCTCAGCGTTCAGGAACATCACTGTCTCGGCGTTCAGGAACATCACTGTCTCTGCGTTCAGGAACATCACTGTCTCAGCATTCAGGAACATCACTGTCTCAGCGTTCAGGAACATCACTGTCTCAGCGTTCAGGAACATCAGGAACATCACTGTCTCAGCGTTCAGGAACATCACTGTCTCAGCGTTCAGGAACATCACTGTCTCAGCGTTCAGGAACATCACTGTCTCAGCATTCAGGAACATCACTGTCTCAGCGTTCAGGAACATCACTGTCTCAGCGTTCAGGAACATCACTGTCTCAGCGTTCAGGAACATCACTATCTCAGTGTTCAGGAACATCACTGTCTCAGCATTCAGGAACATCACTGTCTCAGCGATCAGGAACATCACTGTCTCAGCGTTCAGGAACATCACTGTCTCAGCGTTCAGGAACATCACTTTCTCAGCGTTCAGGAACATCACTGTCTCAGCGTTCAGGAACATCACTGTCTCAGCGATCAGGAACATCACTGTCTCAGCGTTCAGGAACATCACTGTCTCAGCATTCAGGAACATCACTGTCTCAGCGATCAGGAACATCACTGTCTCAGCGTTCAGGAACATCACTGTCTCAGCGTTCAGGAACATCACTTTCTCAGCGTTCAGGAACATCACTGTCTCAGCGTTCAGGAACATCACTGTCTCAGCGTTCAGGAACATCACTGTCTCAGTGTTCAGGAACATCACTGTCTCAGCGTTCAGGAACATCAGGAACATCACTGTCTCAGCGTTCAGGAACATCAGCGTTCAGGAACATCACTGTCTCAGCGTTCAGGAACATCACTTTCTCAGTGTTCAGGAACATCACTGTCTCAGTATTCAGGAACATCACTGTCTCAGCGTTCAGGAACATCACTGTCTCAGCGTTCAGGAACATCAGCGTTCAGGAACATCACTGTCTCAGCGTTCAGGAACATCACTGTCTCAGCGTTCAGGAACATCACTGTCTCAACGTTCAGGAACATCACTGTCTCAGCGTTCAGGAACATCACTGTCTCAGCGTTAAGGAACATCACTGTCTCAGCGTTCAGGAACATCACTGTCTCAGCGTTCAGGAACATCACTGTCTCGGCGTTCAGGAACATCACTGTCTCTGCGTTCAGGAACATCACTGTCTCAGCGTTCAGGAACATCACTGTCTCAGCGTTCAGGAACATCAGGAACATCACTGTCTCAGCGTTCAGGAACATCACTGTCTCAGCGTTCAGGAACATCACTGTCTCAGCGTTCAGGAACATCACTGTCTCAGCATTCAGGAACATCACTGTCTCAGCGTTCAGGAACATCACTGTCTCAGCGTTCAGGAACATCACTGTCTCAGCGTTCAGGAACATCACTGTCTCAGCGTTCAGGAACATCACTGTCTCAGCGTTCAGGAACATCACTGTCTCAGCGTTCAGGAACATCACTGTCTCAGCATTCAGGAACATCACTGTCTCAGCGTTCAGGAACATCACTGTCTCAGCGTTCAGGAACATCACTGTCTCAGCGTTCAGGAACATCACTGTCTCAGCGTTCAGGAACATCACTTTCTCAGCGTTCAGGAACATCACTGTCTCAGCGTTCAGGAACATCACTGTCTCAGCGTTCAGGAACATCACTTTCTCAGCGTTCAGGAACATCACTGTCTCAGCGTTCAGGAACATCACTGTCTCGGCGTTCAGGAACATCACTGTCTCAGCGTTCAGGAACATCACTGTCTCAGCGTTCAGGAACATCACTGTCTCAGCGTTCAGGAACATCACTTTCTCAGCGTTCAGGAACATCACTGTCTCAGCGTTCAGGAACATCACTGTCTCAGCGTTCAGGAACATCACTTTCTCAGCGTTCAGGAACATCACTGTCTCAGCGTTCAGGAACATCACTGTCTCAGCGTTCAGGAACATCACTATCTCAGTGTTCAGGAACATCACTGTCTCAGCGTTCAGGAACATCAGCGTTCAGGAACATCACTGTCTCAGCGTTCAGGAACATCACTGTCTCAGCGTTCAGGAACATCACTGTCTCAGCGTTCAGGAACATCACTGTCTCAGCATTCAGGAACATCACTGTCTCAGCGTTCAGGAACATCACTGTCTCAGCGTTCAGGAACATCACTGTCTCAGCGTTCAGGAACATCACTGTCTCAGCGTTCAGGAACATCACTGTCTCAGTGTTCAGGAACATCACTGTCTCAGTGTTCAGGAACATCACTGACTCAGCGTTCAGGAACATCACTGTCTCAGCGTTCAGGAACATCACTGTCTCAGCGTTCAGGAACATCACTATCTCAGCGTTCAGGAACATCACTGTCTCAGCGTTCAGGAACATCACTTTCTCTGCGTTCAGGAACATCACTGTCTCGGCGTTCAGGAACATCACTTTCTCAGTGTTCAGGAACATCACTGTCTCAGCGTTCAGGAACATCACTGTCTCGGCGTTCAGGAACATCACTGTCTCAGCGTTCAGGAACATCACTGTCTCAGCGTTCAGGAACATCACTGTCTCAGCGTTCAGGAACATCACTTTCTCAGCGTTCAGGAACATCACTTTCTCAGCGTTCAGGAACATCACTGTCTCAGTGTTCAGGAACATCACTGACTCAGCGTTCAGGAACATCACTGTCTCAGCGTTCAGGAACATCACTGTCTCAGCGTTCAGGAACATCACTATCTCAGCGTTCAGGAACATCACTGTCTCAGCGTTCAGGAACATCACTTTCTCAGCGTTCAGGAACATCACTGTCTCAGCGTTCAGGAACATCAGCGTTCAGGAACATCACTGTCTCAGCGTTCAGGAACTTCACTGTCTCAGCGTTCAGGAACATCACTGTCTCAGCCTTCAGGAACATCACTGTCTCAGCGTTCAGGAACATCACTGTCTCAGCGTTCAGGAACATCACTGTCTCAGCGTTCAGGAACATCACTGTCTCAGCGTTCAGGAACATCACTGTCTCAGCGTTCAGGAACATCACTGTCTCAGCGTTCAGGAACATCACTGTCTCAGCGTTCAGGAACATCACTGTCTCAGCGTTCAGGAACATCACTGTCTCAGCGTTCAGGAACATCACTGTCTCAGCGTTCAGGAACATCACTGTCTCAGTGTTCAGGAACATCACTGTCTCAGCGCTCAGGAACATCACTGTCTCAGCGTTCAGGAACATCACTGTCTCGGCGTTCAGGAACATCACTGTCTCGGCGTTCAGGAACATCACTGTCTCAGCTTTCAGGAACATCAGGAACATCACTGTCTCAGCGTTCAGGAACATCAGGAACATCACTGTCTCAGCGTTCAGGAACATCACTGTCTCAGCGCTCAGGAACATCACTGTCTCAGCGTTCAGGAACATCACTGTCTCAGTGTTCAGGAACATCACTGTCTCGGCGTTCAGGAACATCACTGTCTCAGCGTTCAGGAACATCACTGTCTCAGCGTTCAGGAACATCACTATCTCAGTGTTCAGGAACATCACTGTCTCAGCATTCAGGAACATCACTGTCTCAGCGATCAGGAACATCACTGTCTCAGCGTTCAGGAACATTACTGTCTCAGCGTTCAGGAACATCACTTTCTCAGCGTTCAGGAACATCACTGTCTCAGCGTTCAGGAACATCACTGTCTCAGCGTTCAGGAACATCACTTTCTCAGCGTTCAGGAACATCACTGTCTCAGCGTTCAGGAACATCAGCGTTCAGGAACATCACTGTCTCAGCGTTCAGGAACATCACTGTCTCAGCGTTCAGGAACATCACTGTCTCAGCCTTCAGGAACATCACTGTCTCAGCATTCAGGAACATCACTGTCTCAGCGTTCAGGAACATCACTGTCTCAGCGTTCAGGAACATCACTGTCTCAGCGTTCAGGAACATCACTGTCTCAGCGTTCAGGAACATCACTGTCTCAGCGTTCAGGAACATCACTGTCTCAGCGTTCAGGAACATCGCTGTCTCAGCGTTCAGGAACATCACTGTCTCAGCGTTCAGGAACATCACTGTCTCAGTGTTCAGGAACATCACTGTCTCAGCGCTCAGGAACATCACTGTCTCAGCGTTCAGGAACATCACTGTCTCGGCGTTCAGGAACATCACTGTCTCGGCGTTCAGGAACATCACTGTCTCAGCTTTCAGGAACATCAGGAACATCACTGTCTCAGCGTTCAGGAACATCACTGTCTCAGCGTTCAGGAACATCACTGTCTCAGCGTTCAGGAACATCACTGTCTCAGTGTTCAGGAACATCACTGTCTCAGCGCTCAGGAACATCACTGTCTCAGCGTTCAGGAACATCACTGTCTCGGCGTTCAGGAACATCACTGTCTCGGCGTTCAGGAACATCACTGTCTCAGCTTTCAGGAACATCAGGAACATCACTGTCTCAGCGTTCAGGAACATCAGGAACATCACTGTCTCAGCGTTCAGGAACATCACTGTCTCAGCGCTCAGGAACATCACTGTCTCAGCGTTCAGGAACATCACTGTCTCAGTGTTCAGGAACATCACTGTCTCAGCGTTCAGGAACATCACTGTCTCAGCGTTCAGGAACATCACTGTCTCAGCGTTCAGGAACATCACTGTCTCAGTGTTCAGGAACATCACTGTCTCAGCGCTCAGGAACATCACTGTCTCAGCGTTCAGGAACATCACTGTCTCGGCGTTCAGGAACATCACTGTCTCAGCGTTCAGGAACATCACTGTCTCGGCGTTCAGGAACATCACTGTCTCGGCGTTCAGGAACATCACTGTCTCAGCTTTCAGGAACATCAGGAACATCACTGTCTCAGCGTTCAGGAACATCACTGTCTCAGCGTTCAGGAACATCACTGTCTCAGCGTTCAGGAACATCACTGTCTCAGTGTTCAGGAACATCACTGTCTCAGCGTTCAGGAACATCACTGTCTCGCCGTTCAGGAACATCACTGTCTCAGCGTTCAGGAACATCACTGTCTCAGCGTTCAGGAACATCACTGTCTCAGCGTTCAGGAACATCACTGTCTCAGCGTTCAGGAACATCACTGTCTCAGCTTTCAGGAACATCAGGAACATCACTGTCTCAGCGTTCAGGAACATCAGGAACATCACTGTCTCAGCGTTCAGGAACATCACTGTCTCAGCGCTCAGGAACATCACTGTCTCAGCGTTCAGGAACATCACTGTCTCAGTGTTCAGGAACATCACTGTCTCGGCGTTCAGGAACATCACTGTCTCAGCGTTCAGGAACATCACTGTCTCAGCGTTCAGGAACATCAGGAACATCACTGTCTCAGCGTTCAGGAACATCAGGAACATCACTGTCTCAGCGTTCAGGAACATCACTGTCTCAGCGCTCAGGAACATCACTGTCTCAGCGTTCAGGAACATCACTGTCTCAGTGTTCAGGAACATCACTGTCTCGGCGTTCAGGAACATCACTGTCTCAGCGTTCAGGAACATCACTGTCTCAGCGTTCAGGAACATCACTATCTCAGTGTTCAGGAACATCACTGTCTCAGCATTCAGGAACATCACTGTCTCAGCGATCAGGAACATCACTGTCTCAGCGTTCAGGAACTTCACTGTCTCAGCGTTCAGGAACATCACTTTCTCAGCGTTCAGGAACATCACTGTCTCAGCGTTCAGGAACATCACTGTCTCAGCGTTCAGGAACATCACTTTCTCAGCGTTCAGGAACATCACTGTCTCAGCGTTCAGGAACATCACTATCTCAGTGTTCAGGAACATCACTGTCTCAGCGTTCAGGAACATCAGGAACATCACTGTCTCAGCGTTCAGGAACATCAGCGTTCAGGAACATCACTGTCTCAGCGTTCAGGAACATCACTTTCTCAGTGTTCAGGAACATCACTGTCTCAGTGTTCAGGAACATCACTGTCTCAGTGTTCAGGAACATCACTGTCTCAGCGTTCAGGAACATCAGCGTTCAGGAACATCACTGTCTCAGCGTTCAGGAACATCACTGTCTCAGCGTTCAGGAACATCACTGTCTCAACGTTCAGGAACATCACTGTCTCAGCGTTCAGGAACATCACTGTCTCAGCGTTAAGGAACATCACTGTCTCAGCGTTCAGGAACATCACTGTCTCAGCGTTCAGGAACATCACTGTCTCGGCGTTCAGGAACATCACTGTCTCTGCGTTCAGGAACATCACTGTCTCAGCATTCAGGAACATCACTGTCTCAGCGTTCAGGAACATCACTGTCTCAGCGTTCAGGAACATCAGGAACATCACTGTCTCAGCGTTCAGGAACATCACTGTCTCAGCGTTCAGGAACATCACTGTCTCAGCGTTCAGGAACATCACTGTCTCAGCATTCAGGAACATCACTGTCTCAGCGTTCAGGAACATCACTGTCTCAGCGTTCAGGAACATCACTGTCTCAGCGTTCAGGAACATCACTATCTCAGTGTTCAGGAACATCACTGTCTCAGCATTCAGGAACATCACTGTCTCAGCGATCAGGAACATCACTGTCTCAGCGTTCAGGAACATCACTGTCTCAGCGTTCAGGAACATCACTTTCTCAGCGTTCAGGAACATCACTGTCTCAGCGTTCAGGAACATCACTGTCTCAGCGATCAGGAACATCACTGTCTCAGCGTTCAGGAACATCACTGTCTCAGCATTCAGGAACATCACTGTCTCAGCGATCAGGAACATCACTGTCTCAGCGTTCAGGAACATCACTGTCTCAGCGTTCAGGAACATCACTTTCTCAGCGTTCAGGAACATCACTGTCTCAGCGTTCAGGAACATCACTGTCTCAGCGTTCAGGAACATCACTGTCTCAGTGTTCAGGAACATCACTGTCTCAGCGTTCAGGAACATCAGGAACATCACTGTCTCAGCGTTCAGGAACATCAGCGTTCAGGAACATCACTGTCTCAGCGTTCAGGAACATCACTTTCTCAGTGTTCAGGAACATCACTGTCTCAGTATTCAGGAACATCACTGTCTCAGCGTTCAGGAACATCACTGTCTCAGCGTTCAGGAACATCAGCGTTCAGGAACATCACTGTCTCAGCGTTCAGGAACATCACTGTCTCAGCGTTCAGGAACATCACTGTCTCAACGTTCAGGAACATCACTGTCTCAGCGTTCAGGAACATCACTGTCTCAGCGTTAAGGAACATCACTGTCTCAGCGTTCAGGAACATCACTGTCTCAGCGTTCAGGAACATCACTGTCTCGGCGTTCAGGAACATCACTGTCTCTGCGTTCAGGAACATCACTGTCTCAGCGTTCAGGAACATCACTGTCTCAGCGTTCAGGAACATCAGGAACATCACTGTCTCAGCGTTCAGGAACATCACTGTCTCAGCGTTCAGGAACATCACTGTCTCAGCGTTCAGGAACATCACTGTCTCAGCATTCAGGAACATCACTGTCTCAGCGTTCAGGAACATCACTGTCTCAGCGTTCAGGAACATCACTGTCTCAGCGTTCAGGAACATCACTGTCTCAGCGTTCAGGAACATCACTGTCTCAGCGTTCAGGAACATCACTGTCTCAGCGTTCAGGAACATCACTGTCTCAGCATTCAGGAACATCACTGTCTCAGCGTTCAGGAACATCACTGTCTCAGCGTTCAGGAACATCACTGTCTCAGCGTTCAGGAACATCACTGTCTCAGCGTTCAGGAACATCACTTTCTCAGCGTTCAGGAACATCACTGTCTCAGCGTTCAGGAACATCACTGTCTCAGCGTTCAGGAACATCACTTTCTCAGCGTTCAGGAACATCACTGTCTCAGCGTTCAGGAACATCACTGTCTCGGCGTTCAGGAACATCACTGTCTCAGCGTTCAGGAACATCACTGTCTCAGCGTTCAGGAACATCACTGTCTCAGCGTTCAGGAACATCACTTTCTCAGCGTTCAGGAACATCACTGTCTCAGCGTTCAGGAACATCACTGTCTCAGCGTTCAGGAACATCACTTTCTCAGCGTTCAGGAACATCACTGTCTCAGCGTTCAGGAACATCACTGTCTCAGCGTTCAGGAACATCACTATCTCAGTGTTCAGGAACATCACTGTCTCAGCGTTCAGGAACATCAGCGTTCAGGAACATCACTGTCTCAGCGTTCAGGAACATCACTGTCTCAGCGTTCAGGAACATCACTGTCTCAGCGTTCAGGAACATCACTGTCTCAGCATTCAGGAACATCACTGTCTCAGCGTTCAGGAACATCACTGTCTCAGCGTTCAGGAACATCACTGTCTCAGCGTTCAGGAACATCACTGTCTCAGCGTTCAGGAACATCACTGTCTCAGTGTTCAGGAACATCACTGTCTCAGTGTTCAGGAACATCACTGACTCAGCGTTCAGGAACATCACTGTCTCAGCGTTCAGGAACATCACTGTCTCAGCGTTCAGGAACATCACTATCTCAGCGTTCAGGAACATCACTGTCTCAGCGTTCAGGAACATCACTTTCTCTGCGTTCAGGAACATCACTGTCTCGGCGTTCAGGAACATCACTTTCTCAGTGTTCAGGAACATCACTGTCTCAGCGTTCAGGAACATCACTGTCTCGGCGTTCAGGAACATCACTGTCTCAGCGTTCAGGAACATCACTGTCTCAGCGTTCAGGAACATCACTGTCTCAGCGTTCAGGAACATCACTTTCTCAGCGTTCAGGAACATCACTTTCTCAGCGTTCAGGAACATCACTGTCTCAGTGTTCAGGAACATCACTGACTCAGCGTTCAGGAACATCACTGTCTCAGCGTTCAGGAACATCACTGTCTCAGCGTTCAGGAACATCACTATCTCAGCGTTCAGGAACATCACTGTCTCAGCGTTCAGGAACATCACTTTCTCAGCGTTCAGGAACATCACTGTCTCAGCGTTCAGGAACATCAGCGTTCAGGAACATCACTGTCTCAGCGTTCAGGAACTTCACTGTCTCAGCGTTCAGGAACATCACTGTCTCAGCCTTCAGGAACATCACTGTCTCAGCATTCAGGAACATCACTGTCTCAGCGTTCAGGAACATCACTGTCTCAGCGTTCAGGAACATCACTGTCTCAGCGTTCAGGAACATCACTGTCTCAGCGTTCAGGAACATCACTGTCTCAGCGTTCAGGAACATCACTGTCTCAGCGTTCAGGAACATCACTGTCTCAGCGTTCAGGAACATCACTGTCTCAGCGTTCAGGAACATCACTGTCTCAGCGTTCAGGAACATCACTGTCTCAGCGTTCAGGAACATCACTGTCTCAGTGTTCAGGAACATCACTGTCTCAGCGCTCAGGAACATCACTGTCTCAGCGTTCAGGAACATCACTGTCTCGGCGTTCAGGAACATCACTGTCTCGGCGTTCAGGAACATCACTGTCTCAGCTTTCAGGAACATCAGGAACATCACTGTCTCAGCGTTCAGGAACATCAGGAACATCACTGTCTCAGCGTTCAGGAACATCACTGTCTCAGCGCTCAGGAACATCACTGTCTCAGCGTTCAGGAACATCACTGTCTCAGTGTTCAGGAACATCACTGTCTCGGCGTTCAGGAACATCACTGTCTCAGCGTTCAGGAACATCACTGTCTCAGCGTTCAGGAACATCACTATCTCAGTGTTCAGGAACATCACTGTCTCAGCATTCAGGAACATCACTGTCTCAGCGATCAGGAACATCACTGTCTCAGCGTTCAGGAACATTACTGTCTCAGCGTTCAGGAACATCACTTTCTCAGCGTTCAGGAACATCACTGTCTCAGCGTTCAGGAACATCACTGTCTCAGCGTTCAGGAACATCACTTTCTCAGCGTTCAGGAACATCACTGTCTCAGCGTTCAGGAACATCAGCGTTCAGGAACATCACTGTCTCAGCGTTCAGGAACATCACTGTCTCAGCGTTCAGGAACATCACTGTCTCAGCCTTCAGGAACATCACTGTCTCAGCATTCAGGAACATCACTGTCTCAGCGTTCAGGAACATCACTGTCTCAGCGTTCAGGAACATCACTGTCTCAGCGTTCAGGAACATCACTGTCTCAGCGTTCAGGAACATCACTGTCTCAGCGTTCAGGAACATCACTGTCTCAGCGTTCAGGAACATCGCTGTCTCAGCGTTCAGGAACATCACTGTCTCAGCGTTCAGGAACATCACTGTCTCAGTGTTCAGGAACATCACTGTCTCAGCGCTCAGGAACATCACTGTCTCAGCGTTCAGGAACATCACTGTCTCGGCGTTCAGGAACATCACTGTCTCGGCGTTCAGGAACATCACTGTCTCAGCTTTCAGGAACATCAGGAACATCACTGTCTCAGCGTTCAGGAACATCACTGTCTCAGCGTTCAGGAACATCACTGTCTCAGCGTTCAGGAACATCACTGTCTCAGTGTTCAGGAACATCACTGTCTCAGCGCTCAGGAACATCACTGTCTCAGCGTTCAGGAACATCACTGTCTCGGCGTTCAGGAACATCACTGTCTCGGCGTTCAGGAACATCACTGTCTCAGCTTTCAGGAACATCAGGAACATCACTGTCTCAGCGTTCAGGAACATCAGGAACATCACTGTCTCAGCGTTCAGGAACATCACTGTCTCAGCGCTCAGGAACATCACTGTCTCAGCGTTCAGGAACATCACTGTCTCAGTGTTCAGGAACATCACTGTCTCAGCGTTCAGGAACATCACTGTCTCAGCGTTCAGGAACATCACTGTCTCAGCGTTCAGGAACATCACTGTCTCAGTGTTCAGGAACATCACTGTCTCAGCGCTCAGGAACATCACTGTCTCAGCGTTCAGGAACATCACTGTCTCGGCGTTCAGGAACATCACTGTCTCAGCGTTCAGGAACATCACTGTCTCGGCGTTCAGGAACATCACTGTCTCGGCGTTCAGGAACATCACTGTCTCAGCTTTCAGGAACATCAGGAACATCACTGTCTCAGCGTTCAGGAACATCACTGTCTCAGCGTTCAGGAACATCACTGTCTCAGCGTTCAGGAACATCACTGTCTCAGTGTTCAGGAACATCACTGTCTCAGCGCTCAGGAACATCACTGTCTCAGCGTTCAGGAACATCACTGTCTCGGCGTTCAGGAACATCACTGTCTCAGCGTTCAGGAACATCACTTTCTCAGCGTTCAGGAACATCACTGTCTCAGCGTTCAGGAACATCACTGTCTCAGCGCTCAAGAACATCACTGTCTCAGTGTTCAGGAACATCACTGTCTCAGCGTTCAGGAACATCACTGTCTCGGCGTTCAGGAACATCACTGTCTCAGCGTTCAGGAACATCAGGAACATCACTGTCTCAGCGTTCAGGAACATCAGGAACATCACTGTCTCAGCGTTCAGGAACATCACTTTCTCAGCGTTCAGGAACATCACTGTCTCAGCGTTCAGGTACATCACTGTCTCAGCGCTCAGGAACATCACTGTCTCAGTGTTCAGAAACATCACTGTCTCAGCGTTCAGGAACATCACTGTCTCGGCGTTCAGGAACATCACTGTCTCAGCGTTCAGGAACATCAGGAACATCACTGTCTCAGCGTTCAGGAACATCAGGAACATCACTGTCTCAGCGTTCAGGAACATCACTTTCTCAGCGTTCAGGAACATCACTGTCTCAGCGCTCAGGAACATCACTGTCTCAGCGCTCAGGAACATCACTGTCTCAGTGCTCAGGAACATCACTGTCTCAGTGTTCAGGAACATCACTGTCTCAGCGTTCAGGAACATCACTGTCTCGGCGTTCAGGAACATCACTGTCTCAGCGTTTAGGAACATCACTGTCTCAGCGTTCAGGAACATCAGGAACATCACTGTCTCAGCGTTCAGGAACATCACTGCCTCAGCGCTCAGGAACATCACTGTCTCGGCGTTCAGGAACATCACTGTCTCAGCGTTTAGGAACATCACTGTCTCAGCTTTCAGGAACATCAGGAACATCACTGTCTCAGCGTTCAGGAACATCAGGAACATCACTGTCTCAGCGTTCAGGAACATCAGGAACATCACTGTCTCAGCGTTCAGGAACATCACTGTCTCAGCGCTCAGGAACATCACTGTCTCAGCGTTGAGGAACATCACTGTCTCAGCGTTTAGGAACATCACTGTCTCAGCGCTCAGGAATATCACTGTCTCAGCGTTTAGGAACATCACTGTCTCAGCGTTTAGGAACATCACTGTCTCAGCGCTCAGGAACATCACTGTCTCGGCGTTCAGGAACATCACTGTCTCAGCGTTTAGGAACATCACTGTCTCAGCGTTCAGGAACATCAGGAACATCACTGTCTCAGCGTTCAGGAACATCAGGAACATCACTGTCTCAGCGTTCAGGAACATCAGGAACATCACTGTCTCGGCGTTCAGGAACATCACTGTCTCAGCGTTCAGGAACATCACTGTCTCAGCGTTCAGGAACATCACTGTCTCAGCGTTCAGGAACATCACTGTCTCAGCGTTCAGGAACATCACTTTCTCAGCGTTCAGGAACATCACTGTCTCAGCGTTCAGGAACATCACTTTCTCAGCGTTCAGGAACATCACTGTCTCGGCGTTCAGGAACATCACTTTCTCAGCGTTCAGGAACATCACTGTCTCAGCGTTCAGGAACATCACTGTCTCAGCGTTCAGGAACATCACTGTCTCAGCGTTCAGGAACATCACTGTCTCAGCGTTCAGGAACATCACTGTCTCGGCGTTCAGGAACATCACTGTCTCAGCGTTCAGGAACATCACTGTCTCAGCGTTCAGGAACATCACTGTCTCAGCGTTCAGGAACATCACTGTCTCAGCGTTCAGGAACATCAGCGTTCAGGAACATCACTGTCTCAGCGTTCAGGAACATCAGGAACATCACTGTCTCAGCGTTCAGGAACATCACTGCCTCAGCGCTCAGGAACATCACTGTCTCGGCGTTCAGGAACATCACTGTCTCAGCGTTTAGGAACATCACTGTCTCAGCTTTCAGGAACATCAGGAACATCACTGTCTCAGCGTTCAGGAACATCAGGAACATCACTGTCTCAGCGTTCAGGAACATCAGGAACATCACTGTCTCAGCGTTCAGGAACATCACTGTCTCAGCGCTCAGGAACATCACTGTCTCAGCGTTGAGGAACATCACTGTCTCAGCGTTTAGGAACATCACTGTCTCAGCGCTCAGGAATATCACTGTCTCAGCGTTTAGGAACATCACTGTCTCAGCGTTTAGGAACATCACTGTCTCAGCGCTCAGGAACATCACTGTCTCAGCGTTCAGGAACATCACTGTCTCAGCGCTCAGGAACATCACTGTCTCAGCGTTCAGGAACATCACTATCTCAGTGTTCAGGAACATCACTGTCTCAGCGTTCAGGAACATCACTGTCTCAGCGTTCAGGAACATCACTGTCTCAGCGTTCAGGAACATCACTGTCTCAGCGCTCAGGAACATCACTGTCTCAGTGTTCAGGAACATCACTGTCTCAGCGCTCAGGAACATCACTGTCTCAGTGTTCAGGAACATCACTGTCTCAGCGTTCAGGAACATCACTGTCTCGGCGTTCAGGAACATCACTGTCTCAGCGTTCAGGAACATCACTATCTCAGCGTTCAGGAACATCAGCGCTCAGGAACATCACTGTCTCAGCGCTCAGGAACATCACTGTCTCAGTGTTCAGGAACATCACTATCTCAGCGTTCAGGAACACGTCTATAGCGGATCCACTCAGATGAAGCGGTGAGGTGTGTGTCCATCAGTGCAGGCTTCGCTGTAATGTGATTCTGCACTGCATTAGCATGGATCTGTTGTGTCGTCTCACTCCAGCACTGATTTAATAAAGCTTCAGAAAATGAATTACTCTCCTCAGACTTCAGACTGTATGAGACCTGAATATGGAGCATGTACATAAAAACTACATATTTACAAATAATCACTAGAATAAATCATCTAAAACACAGGATGTCACAGGGACAGCAGATGTAAACTAGCTGTTAGCTAATTCTGGTGCAATTACTCTAATTGTGCATTGTCCCTGTAAAAATAAACAATAAAATGAAAAAGGATTACAAATCTCTAGGCAATTTCCAGTACAAACAGGGAACATTTAAAAAAAATTTGATCTGGTCTTTAATAATGTTCTTAAAACATTAGAACAAAAACCCTAACGTTTGTTCATCTTGTTTTTAAATGTTACGTGTTCCAGAACGTTCAGAGAACATTCAAAAGTAACGTTCCATAATGTTTGAAGAATGATAACATGGACGTTAAAAAAATGTGACATTTTGAACATCCAGAGAAAATTCATAAATAATGTTTCCATAACTTAATAGGAACGTTAGCAAAATCATATTTTTGTTCTCCCTGATAGAACTACACAAATTATACCAATCAACCACGGTTTACTTTATTTTGCTCTCCTCACTTACACAAATGAACTATAGTGTCCAGCACATACTAGTAAAAAAATATAAAAAAATTATTTCTGGTGTCTGAATATTTTTTGGTTTGACTGTAGATGTCTCGGCAACTTCCAGTACAAACAGGGAACGTTCTGGCAATGTTCCCCCAGTTATAATGGTCTTTAATAATGTTCACAAAACATTAAAACTAAAACGTTATTTATACATCGTTCACTAAAATATATATATGCTTTAACTTGTTTTTAAATGTTACGTGTTTCAGAACGTTCAGAGAACATTCAAAAGTAATGTTCCGTAATGTTTGAAGAATGATACAATGTAATGTTTCCTTAACGTTCACATAACCCAGAAGAAGAAATTTTTTTTTTTTAAGTTTTGAGTGTTCATTCAGAAATAATGTTTTCATAACTTAATGGGAACGTTAGCAAAACGTTTTTACAACATATTTGTGTTGCCCTGATAGAACTACACAAATGACACTGAAGCGCATGTTCTGCTGTAGAGCCGGACCTCCTGGTGTGTGTCTGCTCTTGTGTGGTCAGGCTGTGTTCTGCTGTGTTCTGTGCTTTACCTGCTCCAACACCTCGTCAACGTCCAGATCTCCGTCTGGACCAGCGTCTGGATAAAGCCAACGCGCCGCCTCCAGCCTGACAGCCATGAGAAGCTCCCCGCCGAGCCTGAGAGCCCGAGCAAACACCTCAGCCTGAGACGTGCAACACACACCTTTAACGGCTCGAAAGCAGTGTAGCAGTGGCTCTCGACCGCAAGATGACTTACACAAGACAAAACCAGCAGTAAAATAAGCGAAAACAACTATAAATCAAGATATTTCTCATTTGAACCCCGTGTTGCATTCAAAAATTACAGTTTTTTTTTTTTGCATTATTTTTTCAATGCAATGATTTTACTATATTTTAGTTCGATAATGTTTTTAGGGGATACTAAATTATATTTATGCTGTAGTTATAATCCATTTATTACCTCTTTTTAAGCATAGAGATGAAAATGAAATTTCCAGTTGGTCTCTTTTTAAAGAAGCGAAGAACTATTTTTAAGAATTATTGCTGAAGTGAAAACAGTTGTTTTTATTATTATGAAAAATATACAAAAATACTATTTTCAAATGTATATGCAATATATATTTTCCAAAACATGCTTCTCTGTAAAACTGAGAAAATCAAAGAATATATCTGAATGAGCTATGTTCCAAATTTAAGGTTGATATATCAAAAAATTAGCTTTCAGCAAGAGTTAGTTTCTCCACTATATTAAATTCATGTCCTATTCATTTCCAATGCAGCAATTTTCAACTGCAATGAGCTCAAGTGTGGCTAATGTTTATAGAACTGTTTAATCTTTTCCAATCATGGTGTGTGTGTGTGTGTGTGTGTGTGTGTGTGTGTTCACATAGAAAGTGCCAAAACCTTTTCCAAGTTACGTCCCATTACAATGAAGTAAAAGATTGTAAAACATCAAAGTCTAAAATGTTTGTGTAAAATGCAGGGCCTTGGAGTTTAAAAGGTCCTTAAAGGGATATCTCTGTACAACATACATTAAAGATTCACAGTACTAGCCTATACTGACGGCAGCGGTTTACACTAATGTCTTCCTTATTTAACCTATATCACACTTGATTCAAATCATTAACTTGTTAGGAACGAGCTTCATGAACGGCATTAAACGTGTCAGAGAGATGTGAGAGCCGGATTGGGTCTTACGGGTGAACATCACTACCTCAAACTACTAATATGCAGCTTTTTAAGCTGATAAACTGTTGAGCCCTTAAATTTCTGCAGTCTTTCTAGTGCTCGTCCAAGCTACACCTTTGAATAAAATCAAAATTAAGTGATTTGTTGCTTAAAAAACCAACATTATTTGCCAATGGGATAAGAAGAATAATCTTAATTCAAACAGAAACGATATTTTTCTGACCCCATTGGCAGATAATGTTGCTTGTTTTAAGCAACAACTCACTTAATTTTGTTTTATTTGCCCAGAAAAACAAGACATCTTCATTTAAGAATTTTTGGATAATTGGACTGGAAACAAAAATACTGAGTAAGAAAAGCCTGTGTGCAGTGTGAGCTCTTTAAGCGGAGAGCCGTCCCTTTAACAGTGTTACTCTACTCTAGTGTAGTGTTTCTGTCTGTGTCTGAGTCGTCCCTTTAACAGTGTTACTCTACTCTAGTGTAGTGTTTCTGTCTGTGTCTGTGTCGTCCCTTTAACAGTGTTACTCTACTCTAGTGTAGTGTTTCTGTCTGTGTCTGAGTCGTCCCTTTAACAGTGTTACTCTACTCTAGTGAAGTGTTTCTGTCTGTGTCTGAGTCGTCCCTTTAACAGTGTTACTCTACTCTAGTGTAGTGTTTCTGTCTGTGTCTGAGTCGTCCCTTTAACAGTGTTACTCTACTCTAGTGTAGTGTTTCTGTCTGTGTCTGTGTCGTCCCTTTAACAGTGTTACTCTACTCTAGTGTAGTGTTTCTGTCTGTGTCTGTGTCGTCCCTTTAACAGTGTTACTCTACTCTAGTGTAGTGTTTCTGTCTGTGTCTGTGTCGTCCCTTTAACAGTGTTACTCTACTCTAGTGTAGTGTTTCTGTCTGTGTCTGAGTCGTCCCTTTAACAGTGTTACTCTACTCTAGTGTAGTATTTCTGTCTGTGTCTGTGTCGTCCCTTTAACAGTGTTACTCTACTCTAGTGTAGTGTTTCTGTCTGTGTCTGAGTCGTCCCTTTAACAGTGTTACTCTACTCTAGTGTAGTGTTTCTGTCTGTGTCTGTGTCGTCCCTTTAACAGTGTTACTCTACTCTAGTGTAGTGTTTCTGTCTGTGTCTGAGTCATCCCTTTAACAGTGTTACTCTACTCTAGTGTAGTGTTTCTGTCTGTGTCTGAGTCGTCCCTTTAACAGTGTTACTCTACTCTAGTGTAGTGTTTCTGTCTGTGTCTGAGTCGTCCCTTTAACAGTGTTACTCTACTCTAGTGTAGTGTTTCTGTCTGTGTCTGAGTCATCCCTTTAACAGTGTTACTCTACTCTAGTGTAGTGTTTCTGTCTGTGTCTGAGTCGTCCCTTTAACAGTGTTACTCTACTCTAATGTAGTGTTTCTGTCTGTGTCTGTGTCTGTGTCGTCCCTTTAACAGTGTTACTCTACTCTAGTGTAGTGTTTCTGTCTGTGTCTGTGTCGTCCCTTTAACAGTGTTACTCTACTCTAGTGTAGTGTTTCTGTCTGTGTCTGTGTCGTCCCTTTAACAGTGTTACTCTACTCTAGTGTAGTGTTTCTGTCTGTGTCTGTGTCGTCCCTTTAACAGTGTTAGTCTACTCTAGTGTAGTGTTTCTGTCTGTGTCTGAGTCGTCCCTTTAACAGTGTTACTCTACTCTAGTGTAGTGTTTCTGTCTGTGTCTGAGTCGTCCCTTTAACAGTGTTACTCTACTCTAGTGTAGTGTTTCTGTCTGTGTCTGAGTCGTCCCTTTAACAGTGTTACTCTACTCTAGTGTAGTGTTTCTGTCTGTGTCTGAGTCGTCCCTTTAACAGTGTTACTCTACTCTAGTGTAGTGTTTCTGTCTGTGTCTGAGTCATCCCTTTAACAGTGTTACTCTACTCTAGTGTAGTGTTTCTGTCTGTGTCTGAGTCGTCCCTTTAACAGTGTTACTCTACTCTAGTGTAGTGTTTCTGTCTGTGTCTGAGTCGTCCCTTTAACAGTGTTACTCTACTCTAGTGTAGTGTTTCTGTCTGTGTCTGTGTCGTCCCTTTAACAGTGTTACTCTACTCTAGTGTAGTGTTTCTGTCTGTGTCTGAGTCATCCCTTTAACAGTGTTACTCTACTCTAGTGTAGTGTTTCTGTCTGTGTCTGAGTCATCCCTTTAACAGTGTTACTCTACTCTAGTGTAGTGTTTCTGTCTGTGTCTGTGTCGTCCCTTTAACAGTGTTAGTCTACTCTAGTGTAGTGTTTCTGTCTGTGTCTGTGTCGTCCCTTTAACAGTGTTAGTCTACTCTAGTGTAGTGTTTCTGTCTGTGTCTGAGTCGTCCCTTTAACAGTGTTACTCTACTCTAGTGTAGTGTTTCTGTCTGTGTCTGAGTCGTCCCTTTAACAGTGTTACTCTACTCTAGTGTAGTGTTTCTGTCTGTGTCTGAGTCATCCCTTTAACAGTGTTACTCTACTCTAGTGTAGTGTTTCTGTCTGTGTCTGTGTCGTCCCTTTAACAGTGTTACTCTACTCTAGTGTAGTGTTTCTGTCTGTGTCTGAGTCGTCCCTTTAACAGTGTTACTCTACTCTAGTGTAGTGTTTCTGTCTGTGTCTGAGTCGTCCCTTTAACAGTGTTACTCTACTCTAGTGTAGTGTTTCTGTCTGTGTCTGTGTCGTCCCTTTAACAGTTACTCTACTCTAGTGTAGTGTTTCTGTCTGTGTCTGTGTCGTCCCTTTAACAGTGTTACTCTACTCTAGTGTAGTGTTTCTGTCTGTGTCTGTGTCGTCCCTTTAACAGTGTTACTCTACTCTAGTGTAGTGTTTCTGTCTGTGTCTGTGTCGTCCCTTTAACAGTGTTACTCTACTCTAGTGTAGTGTTTCTGTCTGTGTCTGTGTCGTCCCTTTAACAGTGTTACTCTACTCTAGTGTAGTGTTTCTGTCTGTGTCTGTGTCGTCCCTTTAACAGTGTTACTCTACTCTAGTGTAGTGTTTCTGTCTGTGTCTGTGTCGTCCCTTTAACAGTGTTACTCTACTCTAGTGTAGTGTTTCTGTCTGTGTCTGTGTCGTCCCTTTAACAGTGTTACTCTACTCTAGTGTAGTGTTTCTGTCTGTGTCTGTGTCGTCCCTTTAACAGTGTTACTCTACTCTAGTGTAGTGTTTCTGTCTGTGTCTGTGTCGTCCCTTTAACAGTGTTACTCTACTCTAGTGTAGTGTTTCTGTCTGTGTCTGTATCGTCCCTTTAACAGTGTTACTCTACTCTAGCGTAGTGTTTCTGTCTGTGTCCGAGTCGTCCCTTTAACAGTGTTACTCTACTCTAGTGTAGTGTTTCTGTCTGTGTCTGTGTCGTCCCTTTAACAGTGTTACTCTACTCTAGTGTAGTGTTTCTGTCTGTGTCTGTGTCGTCCCTTTAACAGTGTTACTCTACTCTAGCGTAGTGTTTCTGTCTGTGTCTGTGTCGTCCCTTTAACAGTGTTACTCTACTCTAGTGTAGTGTTTCTGTCTGTGTCTGTGTCGTCCCTTTAACAGTGTTACTCTACTCTAGTGTAGTGTTTCTGTCTGTGTCTGTGTCGTCCCTTTAACAGTGTTACTCTACTCTAGCGTAGTGTTTCTGTCTGTGTCTGAGTCATCCCTTTAACAGTGTCACTCTACTCTAGCGTAGTGTTTCTGTCTGTGTCTGAGTCGTCCCTTTAACAGTGTTACTCTACTCTAGTGTAGTGTTTCTGTCTGTGTCTGAGTCGTCACTTTAACAGTGTTACTCTACTCTAGTGTAGTGTTTCTGTCTGTGTCTGAGTCGTCCCTTTAACAGTGTTACTCTACTCTAGTGTAGTGTTTCTGTCTGTGTCTGTGTCAACCCTTTAACAGTGTCACTCTACTCTAGCGTAGTGTTTCTGTCTGTGTCTGTGTCGTCCCTTTAACAGTGTTACTCTACTCTAGTGTAGTGTTTCTGTCTGTGTCTGAGTCGTCCCTTTAACAGTGTTACTCTACTCTAGTGTAGTGTTTCTGTCTGTGTCTGAGTCGTCCCTTTAACAGTGTTACTCTACTCTAGTGTAGTGTTTCTGTCTGTGTCTGTGTCGTCCCTTTAACAGTGTTACTCTACTCTAGTGTAGTGTTTCTGTCTGTGTCTGAGTCGTCCCTTTAACAGTGTTACTCTACTCTAGTGTAGTGTTTCTGTCTGTGTCTGTGTCGTCCCTTTAACAGTGTTACTCTACTCTAGTGTAGTGTTTCTGTCTGTGTCTGTGTCGTCCCTTTAACAGTGTTACTCTACTCTAGTGTAGTGTTTCTGTCTGTGTCTGTGTCGTCCCTTTAACAGTGTTACTCTACTCTAGTGTAGTGTTTCTGTCTGTGTCTGAGTCGTCCCTTTAACAGTGTTACTCTACTCTAGTGTAGTGTTTCTGTCTGTGTCTGTGTCGTCCCTTTAACAGTGTTACTCTACTCTAGTGTAGTGTTTCTGTCTGTGTCTGTGTCGTCCCTTTAACAGTGTTACTCTACTCTAGTGTAGTGTTTCTGTCTGTGTCTGAGTCGTCCCTTTAACAGTGTTACTCTACTCTAGTGTAGTGTTTCTGTCTGTGTCTGAGTCGTCCCTTTAACAGTGTTACTCTACTCTAGTGTAGTGTTTCTGTCTGTGTCTGTGTCGTCCCTTTAACAGTGTTACTCTACTCTAGTGTAGTGTTTCTGTCTGTGTCTGTGTCGTCCCTTTAACAGTGTTACTCTACTCTAATGTAGTGTTTCTGTCTGTGTCTGTGTCGTCCCTTTAACAGTGTTACTCTACTCTAGTGTAGTGTTTCTGTCTGTGTCTGAGTCGTCCCTTTAACAGTGTTACTCTACTCTAATGTAGTGTTTCTGTCTGTGTCTGTGTCGTCCCTTTAACAGTGTTACTCTACTCTAGTGTAGTGTTTCTGTCTGTGTCTGTGTCGTCCCTTTAACAGTGTTACTCTACTCTAGTGTAGTGTTTCTGTCTGTGTCTGTGTCGTCCCTTTAACAGTGTTACTCTACTCTAGTGTAGTGTTTCTGTCTGTGTCTGTGTCGTCCCTTTAACAGTGTTAGTCTACTCTAGTGTAGTGTTTCTGTCTGTGTCTGTGTCGTCCCTTTAACAGTGTTACTCTACTCTAGTGTAGTGTTTCTGTCTGTGTCTGTGTCGTCCCTTTAACAGTGTTACTCTACTCTAGTGTAGTGTTTCTGTCTGTGTCTGTGTCGTCCCTTTAACAGTGTTACTCTACTCTAGTGTAGTGTTTCTGTCTGTGTCTGTGTCGTCCCTTTAACAGTGTTAGTCTACTCTAGTGTAGTGTTTCTGTCTGTGTCTGTGTCGTCCCTTTAACAGTGTTACTCTACTCTAATGTAGTGTTTCTGTCTGTGTCTGAGTCGTCCCTTTAACAGTGTTACTCTACTCTAGTGTAGTGTTTCTGTCTGTGTCTGTGTCTGAGTCGTCCCTTTAACAGTGTTACTCTACTCTAGTGTAGTGTTTCTGTCTGTGTCTGTGTCTGTGTCGTCCCTTTAACAGTGTTACTCTACTCTAGTGTAGTGTTTCTGTCTGTGTCTGTGTCGTCCCTTTAACAGTGTTACTCTACTCTAGTGTAGTGTTTCTGTCTGTGTCTGTGTCGTCCCTTTAACAGTGTTACTCTACTCTAGTGTAGTGTTTCTGTCTGTGTCGTCCCTTTAACAGTGTTACTCTACTCTAGTGTAGTGTTTCTGTCTGTGTCTGTGTCGTCCCTTTAACAGTGTTACTCTACTCTAGTGTAGTGTTTCTGTCTGTGTCTGTGTCGTCCCTTTAACAGTGTTACTCTACTCTAGTGTAGTGTTTCTGTCTGTGTCTGAGTCGTCCCTTTAACAGTGTTACTCTACTCTAGTGTAGTGTTTCTGTCTGTGTCTGTGTCGTCCCTTTAACAGTGTTACTCTACTCTAGTGTAGTGTTTCTATCTGTGTCTGAGTCGTCCCTTTAACAGTGTTACTCTACTCTAGTGTAGTGTTTCTGTCTGTGTCTGAGTCGTCCCTTTAACAGTGTTACTCTACTCTAGTGTAGTGTTTCTGTCTGTGTCTGTGTCGTCCCTTTAACAGTGTTACTCTACTCTAGTGTAGTGTTTCTGTCTGTGTCTGTGTCGTCCCTTTAAGAGTGTTACTCTACTCTAGTGTAGTGTTTCTGTCTGTGTCTGAGTCGTCCCTTTAACAGTGTTACTCTACTCTAGTGTAGTGTTTCTATCTGTGTCTGAGTCGTCCCTTTAACAGTGTTACTCTACTCTAGTGTAGTGTTTCTATCTGTGTCTGAGTCGTCCCTTTAACAGTGTTACTCTACTCTAGTGTAGTGTTTCTGTCTGTGTCTGTGTCGTCCCTTTAACAGTGTTACTCTACTCTAGTGTAGTGTTTCTATCTGTGTCTGAGTCGTCCCTTTAACAGTGTTACTCTACTCTAGTGTAGTGTTTCTGTCTGTGTCTGAGTCGTCCCTTTAACAGTGTTACTCTACTCTAGTGTAGTGTTTCTGTCTGTGTCTGTGTCGTCCCTTTAACAGTGTTACTCTACTCTAGTGTAGTGTTTCTGTCTGTGTCTGTGTCGTCCCTTTAACAGTGTTACTCTACTCTAGTGTAGTGTTTCTGTCCAGCCCGTTCTCATCCCAAGGCGTCATATACTGACGCTTGTGACATTTCGTCTACATTCAACGCGCATGGTACCCTTTAGCGTCAATATGAGACGCAGATTTAAATGGGTCAGAAGGCGCCTCCTAGCGGTCTAACCCTAACCCTACACCAGACCTAAACCTACCCATTCTTGTGCGTGTTATATTGACGCTAAAGGATACCATGCGCGTTAGATTTAGACGAAATGTCAAAAGTATCAGATATGACGCCAAAGGATGAGAATGCGTTGTTCTGTCTGTGTCTGTGTCTGTGTCGTCCCTTTAACAGTGTTACTCTACTCTAGTGTAGTGTTTCTGTCTGTGTCTGAGTCGTCCCTTTAACAGTGTTACTCTACTCTAGTGTAGTGTTTCTGTCTGTGTCTGAGTCGTCCCTTTAACAGTGTTACTCTACTCTAGTGTAGTGTTTCTGTCTGTGTCTGTGTCGTCCCTTTAACAGTGTTAGTCTACTCTAGTGTAGTGTTTCTGTCTGTGTCTGTGTCGTCCCTTTAACAGTGTTACTCTACTCTAGTGTAGTGTTTCTGTCTGTGTCTGTGTCGTCCCTTTAACAGTGTTACTCTACTCTAGTGTAGTGTTTCTGTCTGTGTCTGTGTCGTCCCTTTAACAGTGTTACTCTACTCTAGTGTAGTGTTTCTGTCTGTGTCTGTGTCGTCCCTTTAACAGTGTTACTCTACTCTAGTGTAGTGTTTCTGTCTGTGTCTGTGTCGTCCCTTTAACAGTGTTACTCTACTCTAGTGTAGTGTTTCTGTCTGTGTCTGAGTCGTCCCTTTAACAGTGTTACTCTACTCTAGTGTAGTGTTTCTGTCTGTGTCTGAGTCGTCCCTTTAACAGTGTTACTCTACTCTAATGTAGTGTTTCTGTCTGTGTCTGTGTCTGTGTCGTCCCTTTAACAGTGTTACTCTACTCTAGTGTAGTGTTTCTGTCTGTGTCTGAGTCGTCCCTTTAACAGTGTTACTCTACTCTAGTGTAGTGTTTCTGTCTGTGTCTGTGTCGTCCCTTTAACAGTGTTACTCTACTCTAGTGTAGTGTTTCTGTCTGTGTCTGAGTCGTCCCTTTAACAGTGTTACTCTACTCTAGTGTAGTGTTTCTGTCTGTGTCTGAGTCGTCCCTTTAACAGTGTTACTCTACTCTAGTGTAGTGTTTCTGTCTGTGTCTGTGTCGTCCCTTTAACAGTGTTACTCTACTCTAGTGTAGTGTTTCTGTCTGTGTCTGTGTCAACCCTTTAACAGTGTTACTCTACTCTAGTGTAGTGTTTCTGTCTGTGTCTGTGTCGTCCCTTTAACAGTGTTACTCTACTCTAGTGTAGTGTTTCTGTCTGTGTCTGAGTCGTCCCTTTAACAGTGTTACTCTACTCTAGTGTAGTGTTTCTGTCTGTGTCTGTGTCGTCCCTTTAACAGTGTTACTCTACTCTAGTGTAGTGTTTCTGTCTGTGTCTGTGTCGTCCCTTTAACAGTGTTACTCTACTCTAGTGTAGTGTTTCTGTCTGTGTCTGTGTCGTCCCTTTAACAGTGTTACTCTACTCTAGTGTAGTGTTTCTGTCTGTGTCTGTGTCGTCCCTTTAACAGTGTTACTCTACTCTAGCGTAGTGTTTCTGTCTGTGTCTGTGTCATCCCTTTAACAGTGTTACTCTACTCTAGTGTAGTGTTTCTGTCTGTGTCTGTGTCGTCCCTTTAACAGTGTTACTCTACTCTAGTGTAGTGTTTCTGTCTGTGTCTGTGTCGTCCCTTTAACAGTGTTACTCTACTCTAGTGTAGTGTTTCTGTCTGTGTCTGTGTCGTCCCTTTAACAGTGTTACTCTACTCTAGTGTAGTGTTTCTGTCTGTGTCTGTGTCGTCCCTTTAACAGTGTTACTCTACTCTAGTGTAGTGTTTCTGTCTGTGTCTGTGTCGTCCCTTTAACAGTGTTACTCTACTCTAGTGTAGTGTTTCTGTCTGTGTCTGTGTCGTCCCTATAACAGTGTTACTCTACTCTAGTGTAGTGTTTCTGTCTGTGTCTGAGTCGTCCCTTTAACAGTGTTACTCTACTCTAGTGTAGTGTTTCTGTCTGTGTCTGAGTCGTCCCTTTAACAGTGTTACTCTACTCTAGTGTAGTGTTTCTGTCTGTGTCTGAGTCGTCCCTTTAACAGTGTTACTCTACTCTAGTGTAGTGTTTCTGTCTGTGTCTGTGTCGTCCCTTTAACAGTGTTACTCTACTCTAGTGTAGTGTTTCTATCTGTGTCTGTGTCATCCCTTTAACAGTGTTACTCTACTCTAGTGTAGTGTTTCTGTCTGTGTCTGAGTCGTCCCTTTAACAGTGTTACTCTACTCTAGTGTAGTGTTTCTGTCTGTGTCTGTGTCGTCCCTTTAAACAGTGTTACTCTACTCTAATGTAGTGTTTCTATCTGTGTCTGTGTCATCCCTTTAACAGTGTTACTCTACTCTAGTGTAGTGTTTCTGTCTGTGTCTGTGTCGTCCCTTTAACAGTGTTACTCTACTCTAGTGTAGTGTTTCTGTCTGTGTCTGTGTCGTCCCTTTAACAGTGTTACTCTACTCTAGTGTAGTGTTTCTGTCTGTGTCTGAGTCGTCCCTTTAACAGTGTTACTCTACTCTAGTGTAGTGTTTCTGTCTGTGTCTGAGTCGTCCCTTTAACAGTGTTACTCTACTCTAGTGTAGTGTTTCTGTCTGTGTCTGTGTCGTCCCTTTAACAGTGTTACTCTACTCTAGTGTAGTGTTTCTGTCTGTGTCTGAGTCGTCCCTTTAACAGTGTTACTCTACTCTAGTGTAGTGTTTCTGTCTGTGTCTGAGTCGTCCCTTTAACAGTGTTACTCTACTCTAATGTAGTGTTTCTGTCTGTGTCTGAGTCGTCCCTTTAACAGTGTTACTCTACTCTAATGTAGTGTTTCTGTCTGTGTCTGTGTCTGTGTCGTCCCTTTAACAGTGTTACTCTACTCTAGTGTAGTGTTTCTGTCTGTGTCTGTGTCGTCCCTTTAACAGTGTTACTCTACTCTAGTGTAGTGTTTCTGTCTGTGTCTGAGTCGTCCCTTTAACAGTGTTACTCTACTCTAGTGTAGTGTTTCTGTCTGTGTCTGTGTCGTCCCTTTAACAGTGTTACTCTACTCTAGTGTAGTGTTTCTGTCTGTGTCTGAGTCGTCCCTTTAACAGTGTTACTCTACTCTAATGTAGTGTTTCTGTTTCTGTCTGTGTCTGAGTCGTCCCTTTAACAGTGTTACTCTACTCTAGTGTAGTGTTTCTGTCTGTGTCTGAGTCGTCCCTTTAACAGTGTTACTCTACTCTAGTGTAGTGTTTCTGTCTGTGTCTGTGTCGTCCCTTTAACAGTGTTACTCTACTCTAGTGTAGTGTTTCTGTCTGTGTCTGTGTCGTCCCTTTAACAGTGTTACTCTACTCTAATGTAGTGTTTCTGTCTGTGTCTGAGTCGTCCCTTTAACAGTGTTACTCTACTCTAGTGTAGTGTTTCTGTCTGTGTCTGTGTCATCCCTTTAACATTGTTACTCTACTCTAGTGTAGTGTTTCTGTCTGTGTCTGTGTCGTCCCTTTAACAGTGTTACTCTACTCTAGTGTAGTGTTTCTGTCTGTGTCTGTGTCGTCCCTTTAACAGTGTTACTCTATTCTAATGTAGTGTTTCTGTCTGTGTCTGTGTCGTCCCTTTAACAGTGTTACTCTACTCTAGTGTAGTGTTTCTGTCTGTGTCGTCCCTTTAACAGTGTTACTCTACTCTAGTGTAGTGTTTCTGTCTGTGTCTGTGTCGTCCCTTTAACAGTGTTACTCTACTCTAGTGTAGTGTTTCTGTCTGTGTCTGTGTCGTCCCTTTAACAGTGTTACTCTACTCTAGTGTAGTGTTTCTGTCTGTGTCTGTGTCGTCCCTTTAACAGTGTTACTCTACTCTAATGTAGTGTTTCTGTCTGTGTCTGAGTCGTCCCTTTAACAGTGTTACTCTACTCTAGTGTAGTGTTTCTGTCTGTGTCTGAGTCGTCCCTTTAACAGTGTTACTCTACTCTAGTGTAGTGTTTCTGTCTGTGTCTGTGTCGTCCCTTTAACAGTGTTACTCTACTCTAGTGTAGTGTTTCTGTCTGTGTCTGAGTCGTCCCTTTAACAGTGTTACTCTACTCTAGTGTAGTGTTTCTGTCTGTGTCTGTGTCGTCCCTTTAACAGTGTTACTCTACTCTAGTGTAGTGTTTCTGTCTGTGTCTGTGTCGTCCCTTTAACAGTGTTACTCTACTCCAGTGTAGTGTTTCTGTCTGTGTCTGTGTCGTCCCTTTAACAGTGTTACTCTACTCTAGTGTAGTGTTTCTGTCTGTGTCTGTGTCGTCCCTTTAACAGTGTTACTCTACTCTAGTGTAGTGTTTCTGTCTGTGTCTGTGTCGTCCCTTTAACAGTGTTACTCTACTCTAGTGTAGTGTTTCTGTCTGTGTCTGCGCCTGAACAGCATTACCTCCTGACCACCCCACAGCTCTCGGTCTCCAGCGCTTTAAAAGCTCAGGCTGCGCAATTATCTTTTATGATCTGCCGAGGAACTGTGAGATCGCCTCTTCTTAAATGACCAGGGCTTTGGGAAAGCGCAGTTCTCAGCTCTTTTACAACGCTCCATTCAGACTCCTTCGCCTTCACATGAAGCACGTGTTTCGGCAGGCCGCTCGCTTCAGGAAGAGTTGTAGCTCGGTTTCATTGCTTGTGGGAGGTCTCGTCTTCAGCTTTGATTGGAGGGGTGGACAGAATCTTACCAGTAAATCAGCAGCGTCAATATAATGGACAAATCTCTTCTAACGGTTATGTCAGGGCAGGAACGGGAGGGTCTGATCAATGCATCAGGACTCATCCCATTAGAAAAGCAAAGCCCAGAGCCATCAGGAAGATTGGACACAACATTGCTGTGACTTCTAACCAAAGATCCTGTGATCTCAGGGTAAATTACTGCCTGACGACACACTTTAATGCACGTTTTAGCATGTGTATTTTTCTAAGAGCATTGCTCAGACTCACACTAAGTCTCACGCCACTCGAAACCAGCATCCACCATATACATCCAGTGCTTTAACTTTCTATTAATACCAGTCTCTTAAACAATCTCTTGGTTTCTCCTATACATTCCTGAGATATATTAAAGTCCCCCTGTAGTCAATAATTTGATCCCTTAAAACTAATCTTTGATCACCAAAATTACATTATGTAAAAAAAATTCTTGAAAAAAATGTCTTCATGCCTTAAAATATCTTGAATGTAACTCGACACCCTTGCCTCATTTAGTATGCGCGGTTCTATGAATAAGCAAATGAGCCCCGCCTCCATTCACTCAGAGATCCACTGGTTGACGATCACACGTTGATCTGATTGGTCAAGGTCGTTTGTGACGTCAGAAACACCAGCGATTTCACACCGTGTTTTTGAGACTGTCTTTGGTTCACTGCAGTTTTAAGGAGGAAATACTCAGCAATGAACTTACACATGTTTGTCTTAAAGCGTATTAAATGAGTATTGAAAACACTTGACGACGTGTGCCGTAGATGTAGGAGTGGCGTAAGCTTTGGCGCCTCTCGCGACGCCGACCGCGTTCATCATTACGTTGTGCATCAAGTTCAAGTGTTCCTCTTGTGCCGTAATTCGATGTGTACCGATGTCTGCCGGAAGACAGTTATTTTAGTCGATAAAGTTTTAAATATGGATATTTTTCTTACACGAACGGATCGCTTCACTTCAGAAGGCCTTTATTAACCCCTGGAGAGCCGTTTTGGGCACTTTTATCACGGACGGATGGGCTCTGATGGACTTCCAAATGATATACCCATTAACTCCCATTATAAAGCTTGGAAGAGCCAGGACATTCTTTAATATAACTGACTGTATTTGTCTGAAAGAAGAATGTCATATACACTAGTATGGCTTCAATTTTCTTTTTTGGAGGAACTATCCCTTTAAGCAAAAACTCGCTTAATTTTAAATGCTTCTTGATGTAATCATTTTTAGATATTTTGGACTGGAAACAAGACAAAAACACTAAGTAAGAAAAGCATGTTTTGCAGTGCTGGCTGGGTGAACTGAACCGTTGATGTTCCCCGCTTCTGATGCTGTATGTGTATCTGATTTCAGTGTCTCTGACAGGGTTAGCGGAGACCGGTTTGGTGTGTTTCTCAGGGGCCGGTCCGTCAGCCTGTAGAAACCGGTTCCTTCGGCCTGTGGCTCTCCGATTTCATCCACCAAGAAAGCCCAAACAAGCTTTGAGTACAAGAATATGGAAACTGACAGAAATAAATGTGAGCTTGGGGAAACAGCAGCACGAATTGGTCTGAGAGTGAAGAGATGGGTCTGGCATGGTGGCCCGAAGCCGTGGGCTGGAGATCTGAAGCTGCGCACGCTGGTGCCGGCGCTGAACGCCTGTGACACACCGACAGTGGGCGGCCGGCTCGTGTGTGTTCACGTGCCACAAACACTCAAGTCCAACAGAGAGCGAGCGCGCGATTGGATGGGAGCTGCTGTCAATCATCAGGCCAGATGAGCATCTCCTGTGGGCAATACAATTCTGGAGGGTCAGTTACAAGATACTGAGCATTTATAGTGTGACCGGACCCGGGATAGATGAAGAAACCATTTCATATCGCAATTTATAGTTAGTAATTTGGTAAGACTTTATTTTGATTGTCCTATTTGAACATTCTGTTGACTATAAGATGAGCATCTCCATTGGGCAATAATGCGACTAAAGAAGTCTGGTAGGGTTACAAGATATTGAGCATTTATAGTGTGACACTGGATAGATGAAGAAATCATTTCATTTAGCAATTTATAGCTATTCATTTCATAGTCTATAATTACACTGTTGACCTTGCATTAAAAAAAAATGCAGGGTTGTTTTAACCCAAATTTGGGTCAAATATGGACAAACCCAAACGTTGGGTTTGTTTATTAAAAATTTTAACCCAATGGCTTGTTCATTTTTGACCCAAATTTGAGTTGTAACAACCCAGCATTTTTTAGAGTGTGCCCACCTTTATTAACCCATCCTTAAACCAACCCATCCCACCAAACCCGTCCCTGTCGTTAACCGTATCCCACTTCTGTAGCAGCAAACAATTCATTTGTTTTCTGCGAGTTCATTGTAGTTTAAAGGGTCCGATTATTGCTTTTCTTTCGGGACATTTCCCGAACATGCGCTAAGGTGTCAATCAAAGCACAATGGGCCAATCACAGCACACTGGGCCAGTGAACCAGTCACAGCACATTTCAGATTTCGGAAGGAGGGACTTCACCGATCGCCCAGACTGGGGAGAGAGAAAAATAATGTGCTTTTTGAACAATGAAACATGAAAACATGTTTATTTACACATAAAAAACAAAATCAAGACTTAGTAAAAGGGCATAACAGGACGCCTTTAAGACACATAAAATACAGTGGGACTGAAAAATGTAGAATAAATAGGCATTATTGGCCAAAAAGGATCATGTAAAAGACTAGAGTTGCTGTTATGGATAAGTCGGCCTCATATATAATCACATGTAATCCTGTGGCCTGATCCAAGTTCACACTCGTCCAACCCTGTTCCATATTCACAACTGTGCTGAGCTTTACGATATCTCTCGCACACAATTCACTTCATCATCACTTAGGATATAGCTTGGACTGTGTATAAATTCTTGCAAGAAAAATGTTGTAAATTGGCTTTTAAAGCCCTCAAGAGCAGAATACATTAGTTGTCAGAGAGAATCACACAGCGCAAAGAGCTTCTTTTGTTCTGTAATGCGCATGGCCTTCACTCGCTCTTCCTCTCGTCTCTTCAATGACCTTTAAAGATAACTCTCATCTGCGCACACGAGAGCAGTGATATAAGAGAGTGTCGAGAGGATGGGATTTAGGCTTTTAATGCATTCTTCCCATTCACGCCTTCCTGAGACACAAGAAGGGCACTAAAACACGGAGCGCCGGGATGGAGAAGCCGCCTCTGATTTGTGCCCAAAGCCATCAGTGTCACTGGACTCAGCTTGTCAGTCTGAGAGAGCATCAAAGCCTGCGCTCGGGAAGGCCTGTCACAAACAGTAATGGATATCATTTCAAATATGTAGGGCCTCCGCTGTCTTGGAGCCGGTGTACGCCGACCCCTGAACCCTGCCCACAGACGTGGAACGGGCTCAACTGTGGGGTTAACTTCTCTAATCAAGTTTTCCTATGAATCGTTTGCTACACCGTGCATGATTTGATGCTGGTAAATATCTCCTGCCATGCTGAAAATTCTGCATGTCTGTCAAAGTAAATGAAGTCACAAAAAGCTGTGACTTCACTATAAAAAATATTGGTTATTTTTTTCCAACTAAATTCTGGGTTGAGACTTTTGGGTCTGTTTTTATTTTTATTTTTTCAGTGTTTGGGTAGTTTTTGTGTTACCCAGATCCTGGGTCAGACGTAACAACCCAGTGTTTGGGTAGTTTTTGTGTTACCCAGATCCTGGGTCAGACGCCAGATCCTGGGTCAGACGTAACAACCCAGTGTTTGGGTAGTTTTTGTGTTACCCAGATCCTGGGTCAGACGTAACAACCCAGTGTTTGGGTAGTTTTTGTGTAACCCAGATCCTGGGTCAGACGTAACAACCCAGTGTTTGGGTAGTTTTTGTGTAACCCAGATCCTGGGTCAGACGTAACAACCCAGTGTTTGGGTAGTTTTTGTGTAACCCAGATCCTGGGTCAGACGTAACAACCCAGTGTTTGGGTAGTTTTTGTGTAACCCAGATCCTGGGTCAGATGTAACAACCCAAACCAAATTGGGTTATTTTTAACCCAGTGTTTTTAGAGTGTTCCTAAAGGATTTAAATGAATGCATAAGTGTTAAAAAAAAATGATGAGGTGTAACTTCAACGGTCGTCGACACCAAAAAACCCACAGGCTGATGCGATAATTCTGACATCCGAAATGTCACTTCAGATTAGTCACGGAACGTTTCTTTCCCCCTTCAAGTGTGTTTTCATGTCTGCGTTGCTTTAAACAAAGCCTGAGTTTCCTCGTGCCCACTGGCTTTTTGGCTTCAAGTGTAATTCTGGGCAAGAATCAAAGCTTGTAACCTCTGACTAATTATAGTGTCAGTGTCGCAGTCTTCCCGTGACTGTCGCACACACACTCATGCTTGTTTGTTTTATATGTTTTGTCTGCAACTACACTGTTGGGTGTGTACTTCAAAGGTGACCTTCAAGTGACCCTGCCCTGAGTCTTGCTTTGAACTATTGTGCTGATTTTGTGTATGTAACTATACAATAATAACAATAATTAATTCTTGCCGTTAATAGCGCTGCAGATCGCAGAAGTTACACCTCTTTTCCAGGTGTTGCGAACACGTAATTGCCGGGCTCTCGGATGTCACTCTTTTTGTTCATGTCCCGCCTTTGTCACCTTTGGCTTTTGGTTTGCTTAGTTGGGGACACTTCATATTCAACAATATTATTGATCTCCTGCATTGACTCCATTATATGAGATCTGAACTGAGCTGGACGATGACATCACAGTTTTCTCCAAAGCAGCTGTATATATATATATGAACAAAATAAATAACTTTTTTTACAACAAAAATGAATCGTCACTGAACTTACTTTAGCTGGACTGTGACACTCTTTTCTTCTAGAAACAAACTTTGTTGCATTATTTTCCTGTTGTGTCTGTAAAGCTGCTTTGAAACACTCTGTGTTGTAAAAAGCGCTGTATATATAAAGGTGACTTGACTTGTTCCTGTGTTTCGCTGCAGAGAATGTCGTCTAATCTTCTCCTGATGAAGCAGACATGGTGATAATGACCTGCTATATGCCCCAAACTCTGTGATTTACACCTGTCACGTAACGCCAGCACAACCCTGTAGAAACACCGCTGGTCATCGAACGCGTCAGAGATCCTGACGACAATGAATTACATTTACATCAGTGATATTTTACAGCTCTGTCGTAGACAACAGTCTCAGATATGGGCTGTAGTGAAGGATCAGTTCACTTCAGAATTACAATCTCCTGATCATTCACTCTCCCACATGTCATCCAAGATGTTCATGTCTTTCTTTCTTCAGTGGAAAAGAAATGAAGGTTTTTGAGGGAAACACTCCAGTATTCCTCCATATAGTGACTCCAATGGGGTCCAACGGGCCGAAGGTCCAGATGTGAGTTTCAGTGCAGCTTCAAAGTCTCGACACGATCCAGCCGAGGAATAAGAGTCTCATCTACACAAACCAGCGACATTTATAACACAATACACATTTATATACTGTTAACCACAGATGCTGGTCTTGCACTAGCTGTGATGTGACACACATTACGTCATCAGGTTGAAAGGTCACGAGTGTTCCGGTTCAAAAATGTAGGATAGGGTGAAAAACTCTCTAACCCTGACCCTAACCCTAACCCAATTATCAGGAAATGTTCATTCTGAAGTGAACTACTCCTTTAAGTTCCATATCTGTTAACCAAACCAGAATTTGTCATACATTTTCCTAATATGCATATATTTTCCATGGCAAAAAAAAAAAAGAAAAGAATGCATTTAGCAATAAAGTAATTGATTTGTAATGTGGAACGTGGAACCATTGAAGTCACTATATGGAGGAAATCCTGGAATGTTAATTTCCTTAATTTCTTTTTGACTGAAACCTCCAACCTCCAACCAGATGAACTGGATAAATATCGTGAAAGTTCTGATCACATCTGACTCCTGACATTATGCTGCCTAACTCATAATCATACACTGTTCGTTCAATGGCCAAAGGAGGACTGGCCCCCTGACTGAGCCTGGGTTCTCCCAAGGTTTTTTTCTCCATTCTGTCACCTGATGGAGTTTTGGTTCCTTGCCACTGTTGCCTTTTTCGCCTCTCTTCGCTTTTGTCGCCATTGGCTTTTGGCTTGCTTAGTTGGGGACATTTAACATTTAATTTTGAATTTAACAATACTATTACAACATTGTTTTCCTGTTATCTCTGTAAAGCTGCTTTGAAACAATTTGTATTGTAAAAAGCGCTATATAAATAAAGGTGACTTGACTTGACTTGACTGAAGAAAGAAAGACTTGAACATCTTTGATGACGTGTGGGAGAGTAAATTATCAGGAAATTTTGATTCTGAAGTGAAGTAATCCTTTAATCTACACACCACTCATGACAATCAAAGTTCCCATCTGAGAGATGACCATCCCACCAATACAGATGATGCTCGAAATATATAAAGGCCACATTAGGGAAATTTGGAAAGAAAGATGTCACTAATTGCTGTGTACATACTGGCCACTTGGATCATGTTACTGTGAGTGGAACGTTTCTCTGACTGCGGAGAATAGAAGCAACTGCATTCAAATGGAAATTGAGTTTTTCAGTGAATGCTCAATCCATTCCCTCAAGGACTGTGCAGACAGAAAGCTGTTTCGCTGTTTTTTCATCATCAATATTAATTGATTTATGTTGACATGCATGGTTGGGATCTCATGGTTTTGGCGAATATGCATTTCAGTCTGTAACGCAGTTAGATATGGGAACAAGGAGGCAGGAAACGGCGAACATTTAAATGCTTTAATAACGTAAAATAAAGAAATACAAAACGAAAATAAAAGACAGCAACTCCTCATGGATGACTGCGGTCACATGATAAAACATAAAACACAAGTCCAGGCCTGGTCCTCTCTCTCTCTTCACTGTCGTCGCTCCTCCTTTTATGCTTCCGCTCATCAGTGAGAGATACGAGACCGGTGCGCCACGCAGGAGTCGCTCATCAGTGAGAGACACGAGACCGGTGCGCCGCGCAGGAGTCGCTCATCAGTGAGAGACACGAGACCGGTGCGCCGCGCAGGAGTCGCTCATCAGTGAGGCGCAGGAGTCGCTCATCAGTGAGAGACACGAGACCGGTGCGCCGCGCAGGAGTCGCTCATCAGTGAGAGATACGAGACCAGTGCGCCACGCAGGAGTCGCTCATCAGTGAGAGACACGAGACCGGTGCGCCGCGCAGGAGTCGCTCATCAGTGAGAGATACGAGACCGGTGCGCCGCGCAGGAGTCGCTCATCAGTGAGAGACACGAGACCGGTGCGCCGCGCAGGAGTCGCTCATCAGTGAGAGATACGAGACCGGTGCGCCGCGCAGGAGTCGCTCATCAGTGAGAGATACGAGACCGGTGCGCCGCGCAGGAGTCGCTCATCAGTGAGAGATACGAGACCGGTGCGCCGCGCAGGAGTTGCTCATCAGTGAGAGACACGAGACCGGTGCGCCGCGCAGGAGTCGCTCATCAGTGAGAGATACGAGACCGGTGCGCCACGCAGGAGTCGCTCATCACTGAGAGACACGAGACCGGTGCGCCACGCAGGAGTCGCTCATCAGTGAGAGATACGAGACCGGTGCGCCACGCAGGAGTCGCTCATCAGTGAGAGATACGAGACCGGTGCGCCACGCAGGAGTCGCTCATCACTGAGAGACACGAGACCAGTGCGCCACGCAGGAGTCGCTCATCACTGAGAGACACGAGACCGGAGCGCCACGCAGGAGTCGCTCATCACTGAGAGACACGAGACCAGTGCGCCGCGCAGGAGTCGCTCATCAGTGAGAGATACGAGACCGGTGCGCCACGCAGGAGTCGCTCATCACTGAGAGACACGAGACCAGTGCGCCGCGCAGGAGTCGCTCATCAGTGAGAGATACGAGACCGGTGCGCCACGCAGGAGTCGCTCATCACTGAGAGACACGAGACCAGTGCGCCACGCAGGAGTCGCTCATCACTGAGAGACACGAGACCGGAGCGCCACGCAGGAGTCGCTCATCAGTGAGAGATACGAGACCGGTGCGCCGCGCAGGAGTCGCTCATCAGTGAGAGACACGAGACCGGTGCGCCGCGCAGGAGTCGCTCATCAGTGAGAGATACGAGACCGGTGCGCCGCGCAGGAGTCGCTCATCAGTGAGAGATACGAGACCGGTGCGCCGCGCAGGAGTCGCTCATCAGTGAGAGATACGAGACCGGTGCGCCACGCAGGAGTCGCTCATCAGTGAGAGACACGAGACCGGTGCGCCGCGCAGGAGTCGCTCATCAGTGAGAGACACGAGACCGGTGCGCCGTGCAGGAGTCGCTCATCAGTGAGAGATACGAGACCGGTGCGCCGCGCAGGAGTTGCTCATCAGTGAGAGATACGAGACCGGTGCGCCGCGCAGGAGTCGCTCATCAGTGAGAGACACGAGACCGGTGCGCCGCGCAGGAGTCGCTCATCAGTGAGAGATACGAGACCGGTGCGCCACGCAGGAGTCGCTCATCAGTGAGAGATATGAGACCGGTGCGCCGCGCAGGAGTCGCTCATCAGTGAGAGATACGAGACCGGTGCGCCACGCAGGAGTCGCTCATCAGTGAGAGACACGAGACCGGTGCGCCACGCAGGAGTCACTCATCAGTGAGAGATACGAGACCGGTGCGCCGCGCAGGAGTCGCTCATCAGTGAGAGACACGAGACCGGTGCGCCGCGCAGAAGTCGCTCATCAGTGAGAGATACGAGACCTGTGCGCCGCGCAGGAGTCGCTCATCAGTGAGAGACACGAGACCGGTGCGCCGCGCAGGAGTCGCTCATCAGTGAGAGACACGAGACCGGTGCGCCGTGCAGGAGTCGCTCATCAGTGAGAGACACGAGACCGGTGCGCCGCGCAGGAGTCGCTCATCAGTGAGAGACACGAGACCGGTGCGCCGCGCAGGAGTCGCTCATCAGTGAGAGATACGAGACCGGTGCGCCACGCAGGAGTCGCTCATCCTAAATCACGGCACTGGCCCCGCCTCACTCTCCCGTGGCCCTCGAGCTCGTCCTGCTTGCCACACAGTCCTATACAAATGTTGAGTTTCTCTAAAAAGCCATTAGTACCAGAGCCTTGCTTTTAAGGACACCTTGGAATACGGCATCTACTGCTTTGGTAACAAGAGATTTGTCTAAAAATATCGTTGTCATGTATTATCTATTATAAAGGCAGAATTATGACCTCAGGCTTCGTCTGAGCTTGATAAAGCTTTGCTACTGTGAAAGATTTGATCGTAGGACAAAGAAGACTGGAACGAGGTCAGAGGGACAGAGAGAAAGAGAGAGAGAGAGAGAGAGAGAGAGAGAGAGGGAGAGAGAGAGTGAGAGGGAGAGAGCGAGGGAGAGAGAGAGTGAGAGAGAGAGTGAGAGGGAGAGAGCGAGGGAGAGAGAGAGTGAGAGGGAGAGAGAGAGAGAGAGTGAGAGGGAGAGGGAGAGAGAGGGAGAGAGGGAGGGAGAGAGAGAGAGAGAGAGAGGGAGGGAGAGAGAGAGAGAGAGAGAGAGAGAGAGAGAGAGAGAGATCAACGGGTGACAGAAACGCTTACGACGCACTGCCACTTCTCTCTCCTCCCTTCTTCCTCACCTCCATCCTTTCTCTCTCATGCTCTTGTCAGCTAATTATCCAGAATTAGTATCTTCTTTCACACCAGTGGTGTCATTCTGCCTTAGCCTGATTTGTTCGCTCATGTGACTGGGTGCTAAACTTGTGACAACTGATGAGCTTGAAGCAGGCAGATATTAATTGCAAGTGAAAAGCTGACAGGTCTGACGTTGCAAAAAAACACCCTGGTACTGTAGACGCCAGCGTCACACGCTTCAGATGAGTGTGTGTGTGTGTGTGTGTGTGTGTGTGTGTGTGTGTGTGTGTGTGTGTGTGTGTGTGTGTGTGTGTGTGTGTGTGTTTGTGTGAGTGAGTGTGTGTGTGTGTGCGTGTGTGTGTTTGTGTGTGTGTGTGTGTGTGTGTGTGTGTGGCTCCAGGGGTCCGGCGTTCGGAGCGGATCTTTGCAGACACTCACACAGATCCTGGAGGAACAACATTTGTTGTCATCAAGCCGAGGAGGGAGTGTCCTGATTCTGGTCTCTTACTGCACACACAGGTTATTTGTTTACTTGTCTGGGGAAATTACGGGAGATATAATGAACAGGGAGCTCCATGTGTGAATGGAAGGTCACGTTTGCTCTCAGGAGGGCATTCTGGTCCATTAATCACTGTAACATAAAGATGCCAGCAAATAAAAACAGCAGGTGGAGTGAGCCGGGGTCGTCACTGCCACACCAGTTCAAACACCACTTAATTGGTAAAGGATATGTGTATTTTTGCTTTAAGCATATCCATGTGAAGCTAGAAGCCTACGTGTACACTCTAAAAAATCTTGGGTTATTTTTCGACCCAAATTGGGTTGAGGCTTTTGGGTAATTTTTTTGGGAAATATTATCAATGTTTGTGTAGTTTTTGTGTTACCCAGATCCAGGGTCAGACGTAATAACCCAGTGTTTGGGTAGTTCTTGTGTTACCCAGATCCTGGGTCAGACGTAACAACCCAGTGTTTGGGTAGTTTTTGTGTAACCCAGATCCTGGGTCAGATGTAACAACCCAGTGTTTGGGTAGTTTTTGTGTTACCCAGATCCTGGGTCAGATGTAACAACCCAGTGTTTGGGTAGTTTTTGTGTAACCCAGATCCTGGGTCAGATGTAACAACCCAGTGTTTGGGTAGTTTTTGTGTTACCCAGATCCTGGGTCAGACGTAACAACCCAGTGTTTGGGTAGTTTTTGTGTAACCCAGATCCAGGGTCAGTCGTAACAACCCAGTGTTTGGGTAGTTTTTGTGTTACCCAGATCTTGCATCTGATTTAACAACCCAGTGTTTGGGTAGTTCTTGTGTTACACAGATCCTGGGTCAGATGTAACAACCCAGTGTTTGGGTAGTTTTTGTGTGACCCAGATCCTGGGTCAGATGTAACAACCCAGCGTTTGGGTAGTTTTTGTGTTACCCAGATCCTGGGTCAGACGTAACAACCCAGTGTTTGGGTAGTTCTTGTGTTACACAGATCCTGGGTCAGATGTAACAACCCAGTGTTTGGGTAGTTTTTGTGTTACCCAGATCCTGGGTCAGATGTAACAACCCAGTGTTTGGGTAGTTTTTGTGTTACCCAGATCCTGGGTCAGACGTAACAACCCAGTGTTTGGGTAGTTTTTGTGTTACCCAGATCCTGGGTCAGATGTAACAACCCAGTGTTTGGGTAGTTTTTGTGTTACCCAGATCCTGGGTCAGATGTAACAACCCAGCGTTTGGGTAGTTTTTGTGTTACCCAGATCCTGGGTCAGACGTAACAACCCAGTGTTTGGGTAGTTCTTGTGTTACACAGATCCTGGGTCAGATGTAACAACCCAGTGTTTGGGTAGTTTTTGTGTTACCCAGATCCTGGGTCAGATGTAACAACCCAGCGTTTGGGTAGTTTTTGTGTTACCCAGATCCTGGGTCAGACGTAACAACCCAGTGTTTGGGTAGTTCTTGTGTTACACAGATCCTGGGTCAGATGTAACAACCCAGTGTTTGGGTAGTTTTTGTGTTACCCAGATCCTGGGTCAGATGTAACAACCCAGTGTTTGGGTAGTTTTTGTGTCACCCAGATCCTGGGTCAGACGTAACAACCCAGTGTTTGGGTAGTTCTTGTGTTACACAGATCCTGGGTCAGATGTAACAACCCAGTGTTTGGGTAGTTTTTGTGTTACCCAGATCCTGGGTCAGATGTAACAACCCAGTGTTTGGGTAGTTTTTGTGTTACCCAGATCCTGGGTCCAGCATATTTCTGCTGTGAGTGCAACGCAGACGAATGGGCGTCAGTTTGGTTTGAAATGTGCTGGGGACAGAGACGCATTAATTACTTTCTCTCTTTCGC
>JAULUF010000024.1:772500-827500 GCA_031834385.1 Semotilus atromaculatus
TATAAAACCCCCTATGTGTGTGTGTGTGTGTGTGTGTGTGTGTTAAAGATTATCTATACAGCGTTCATGGAGTGTTTTATTTCTGAAACATTGTAGTTGGACGTTCATCGTTTTTTAAAGGGCACCTATTATGTCATTTAAAATGTTCCTAATATTGGTTTGGGAGTCAACAACAGTTTTACAAGCATGCAATGACAAAAAACCCTTTTGTTGTTTTATAATATGCATTTATTTTTACCTGATTTGCTCAGTGACTCCCATATGAATCGGTGACGCTAATCTGCGGTGATTGGTCAGATGACCCAGTCAGTTGTGATTGACAATGTGTGTATAAGCAAAATGTGTTTACAGAGATAATTCTTCTATTGGTTAACACGGAGTACAGCGTACAATGCTTTTATCAATTTGTGTTATAATAATGATTATAGTGCACCGCTTTGTAGTAAAAAATTCAAAATAAGAGAAGGAATTGAGTTATGAAGCACATTCAGCACATTCGGTCTTTGTTTGCGTTAGCCCGACGCATACATTGATAATGCAGTGCTACGAGGTATGGCTCTATTCTTTATGACAACTCCAATAACAATGACAAACACTTCACATATTTCAATACAATTGACATTGAAGACTATAGAAGCTGCGCTGTGCGTACACAACACACACAATAATTATTGAGCATGCTACATAAAACATAAAAGAAAGAATTATTAATATTAATAATTCTTACAGGTTGTGATTCAGAGGAGGAAGCTGATCCAAATAAACTAGGTACTGAACCGTCCTTCAATATCAGCCGGCTCGCGCATCCACATTTTACAGCATTTATGTTTGTGAAGCAATCATCTTCAAAATGACGCGAACAAAGCACAAGGTCCGGGCTAACGTATACTTATGTGGTGTAGTTGTATATATGAACTGCTATACTTCTGTGGTGTAGTTGTATATATGAACTGCTATACTTATGTGGTGTAGTTGTATATATGAACTGTAGCCACTCAGTCTTCAAATGCTCCTCCCTGGGCAGATGAAAAAGTTCGCTTTTGCGTCGCACTTCAGAACACAGCGTCTCGTCGACATGATGTTTTCAGTATTCCCTGGCGTCTACGAGCGCAATAAGTGGGCGTATGAGTGGGCGTATCTTATTCAAATAACTTGTCAAGTTGACGTCATCTAGACAGAGAAAAAGCATCGTTCGTCTATCGATTCATATCAGCGACTCAGAGTCGACTCTTACTTTTGAGAGACAATAACTTTGTATACGGTGAACTTTCATATGTAAAACTTTGCAGGATGTTTTTGTTCACTTAGATCTATGTTACACACTACATGAATGATCATTTTCAAAAATCCATAATAGGTGCCCTTTAAATGTTACGTGTTTCAGAACGTTCAGATTCAAAAGTAACGTTCCATGATGTTTGAAGAATGATACAATGGAATGTTCCCTTGAACTTTGTTTAACCAAGAAAAAAATCCAAACATGTTTTTTGACAAATGTAGTGTTTTGAACGTTCAGAGAACGTTTGCGTAGCTTAATGATCTTGGAAGATATCTGTGTGATCTGGGAAGCTGCTTTACAGCTGAAATGCTGAATTCTACAACATTAACGCTAATATTTTCTAGTTTATCACTGCAATATTGTATGAAACGCTGTAGAAGTGAACATGACGTCACACACACCTGTCCACTAAAGCCCTGATCCAAGGTCTGATCCAGAACGTATGGCCTACACCTACACTTCTCTGCGATCGGCTCTCGTAACTCAGGAGTGAAAGTGTGGCCCAGCAGAATTAAAATGGCTGAGACGTCTCGTGTTTCCAGCTCAACTCTTTGAATCAATTTCTTCTCAGCTATCAATCCATAACCGGACTGCTGGCGTACTCCAGTAAATAACCCCAGCGCTGCCCTGAGCCTCGTCTCTCACACTGAGCTGTTCTCGGGGTTATCCCGTTACCGTGAGCCTCTCTTCATCACCGACCTGTTGATGGAACAATTACTTTCTGCTTGCCTCCTCCTTCACTCGAAAAACACTGGGTTAAAAACAACCCAACGGCTGGGTAAATGTAAATATAGGGCAGAACACATGTTGGGTAAAATTTTATCTGTATCATAAAAAAATCATAAAATCATAAAATCTATTGCTAGGCATCAGGCGTTTCCGTCACGCGAAAAAAAAAAAACACAACACTTGTTGCACATGTTGCTTTGCATAAAATGAAATGATATACTTATACAATATAATTTATAGATGCAGAAAATGTACACAAACTACCCAAACACTGGGTTGTTACGTCTGACCCATGATCTGGGTTACACAAAACTACCCAAACACTGGGTTGTTACGTCTGACCCAGGATCTGGGTTACACAAAATACCCAAACACTGGGTTGTTACGTCTGACCCATGATCAGGGTTACACAAAACTACCCAAACACTGGGTTGTTACGACTGACCCAGGATCTGGGTAACATAAAAACTACCCAAACACTGGGTTGTTACGTCTGACCCATGATCAGGGTTACACAAAACTACGCAAACACTGGGTTGTTACGTCTGACCCATGATCAGGGTTACACAAAACTACGCAAACACTGGGTTGTTACGTCTGACCCATGATCAGGGTTACACAAAACTACGCAAACACTGGGTTGTTACGTCTGACCCATGATCAGGGTTACACAAAACTACGCAAACACTGGGTTGTTACGTCTGACCCATGATCAGGGTTACAAAAAATACCCAAACACTGGGTTGTTACGTCTGACCCATGATCAGGGTTACACAAAACTACGCAAACACTGGGTTGTTACGACTGACCCAGGATCTGGGTAACATAAAAACTACCCAAACACTGGGTTGTTACGACTGACCCATGATCAGGGTTACACAAAACTACGCAAACACTGGGTTGTTACGTCTGACCCATGATCAGGGTTACACAAAACTACGCAAACACTGGGTTGTTACGACTGACCCAGGATCTGGGTAACATAAAAACTACCCAAACACTGGGTTGTTACGACTGACCCATGATCAGGGTTACACAAAACTACCCAAACACTGGGTTGTTACGACTGACCCAGGATCTGGGTAACATAAAAACTACCCAAACACTGGGTTGTTACGTCTGACCCAGGATCAGGGTTACACAAAACTACGCAAACACTGGGTTGTTACGACTGACCCATGATCAGGGTTACACAAAACTACCCAAACACTGGGTTGTTACGACTGACCCAGGATCTGGGTAACATAAAAACTACCCAAACACTGGGTTGTTACGACTGACCCATGATCAGGGTTACACAAAACTACCCAAACACTGGGTTGTTACGACTGACCCAGGATCTGGGTAACATAAAAACTACCCAAACACTGGGTTGTTACGACTGACCCATGATCAGGGTTACACAAAACTACCCAAACACTGGGTTGTTACGACTGACCCAGGATCTGGGTAACATAAAAACTACCCAAACACTGGGTTGTTACATCTGACCCATGATCAGGGTTACACAAAACTACGCAAACACTGGGTTGTTACGACTGACCCAGGATCTGGGTAACACAAGAACTACTCACTGAGATCATGTGGCTCATGAGCAAAACTCAAAAACTGACAGGAGAGTAATTACGATCCCACCTCTGAGCGAATCTTCCGAGGACTTTCCCTCGGCACAAGCCGGAGAGGGTCAGTGTTTAATAATGAACAGGTCGAGCCCTGCTGTAACAGATACATGCACCTGCTTTGTGCATCAGTCAATTACCTAATTACAACTCTCCCTCAGGGGAAAGATAATCCCAGCTGGGCTGCTCTCCATGTGCATGCATCAATCCTCCACGGATAAACGGATACCTGTGTCCCCAACACTGGGATCAGGAGCCGGAAGAGGACGGGTTATAACCAGGGTTTCAAATTAACTTTTTCACTCACCGGCCAATTTGGCTACTACCAGCCATTCAAATTTCTATTAGCCAAAAAAAGGAGGAAAGAAAAGAAATAAACCAGATTAACCACGTCACAGTTTATGTGTGGATTGCATACATTCATAATTGTTTCTTATTCAAACTAAATCCTGTCATCCAGCATCTCCTCTTCCTCTTTCATCCTTTCACCAAAGGATGTTTCAGGTGGACAGTTTTAGTTTTAGCTTTAGGTGGACAGATCAATACAGAACTAACATAAAAAAAAGTAGGATGTAGGATTTTCAATTAACTAAATTAATTCTGGGGCAACAAAAAAAGCACTTTGAATTGACATATTGTATGAAATGTGCTATATAAATAAACTTGCCTTGCCTTCATTTTGATTTATTTCCCCAGAAAACAAGACATAATAATATGGCATTATACTCTTCTAGTAAATGCATCTTGGTTCAAGAATATTTCGATATTTGGACTGGAAACAAGACAAAAATACTAATGAAGAAAAAGCATTTTTTGCAGTGATGTTGGGGGTCAGATGAAGTTGTCCACAGCGGTGCATCTCGAGTTCCCAGCCGGCCTTGGGTCAGATCTTCCACAGAACACACCTGGGATCGGATATCCTCCATCCGTGCGGAGGTTCCCAGGCAAGGACACTTAAGGCAATCATGGAGAGCTCAGCTGTGATTAAACCACTCGCTCTCCCTCTCTCGGGACGGGAGAAGGATGGGATGATCTCTCCCTGAAAGTCTTCATCTCAATCCCACACGCCTCCCAAACCCTCGTTCAGCGTCACTGAAAAATCAATCGCAGCTTATCGACAACGACCCGCCGTAAATCACAGGCAAAGCCAGATGAAAAATACAAAGTGAACAAGAAATTGAATAGCAGGTCAAGGTTTGCATGTTCCTAAAAATCAATTTTCACACATTAGAGCTATTAGGTTATTGAGATTTAGATGAGAAATCACCGGGAGAAGGCTTACGAGAAACGAAAAATCGAGGAGGAGTGTGTTTCCCAAAAGCATCGTTAGTCAACTATGGTCACAAGTTCTGTCGTTATCAGCAGTTCAACGAGTCTGTGTTTCCCGAAACCATCGCTCCAATGAACATTCGCAAACAGCATCGCAGAGTTGTGTGTGTGAGCGACAGCAGAGTTGTGTGTGTGAGCGACAGCATCGCAGAGTCGTTTTTGAAGAGTGTGCATGTGTGAACGAGCTCTAGTGCGTAAAAACGAGCCTATGATTGAATCTGGAAATAAAGCAAAATAACTGAGAAAAACAAGAAATAGTCCTCAGATGCATGTCTGTAATTTATATCAAAACATCAAGCGTTATTCGATCTAAAACAGATTCATTAACAGTAGTTATTACACCAACACCTACGTGACATCATCAACCAGCGCGGTTGAACGACCAATTTGCGACAATATGGTTTCAGGAACCAGTCGTGACTCGCGAGATGATTTCCTCAACGACGCCTCGCACTGATGGTGAAGTTACGGCGATGAACAACAGTAGCGCTGGAGCCGCGAGAGGATCTGCTAATAACGCTAATGCAGTGTCTGAAGGAGAGCTATTAATGACCCGACGTCTCAGACACCCTAATGTTGGAGACGCGACTCCCCGACTGTCATCCATCACGCCGAGATAACCGCATTACGGCCTGACGCTTCACTGTTCCTGAGCACTCTGGAGCCGGCGCAGGAACACACACGCCATCGAGCTGATATCCAGACCAGCTTTACAGCAGACACACACACACACACACACACACACATGTCTGGTTCGCTATCTTTGTGGGGACTCTCCATAGGCGTAATGGTTTTTATACTGTACAAACTATATATTCTGTCCCCTTACACTGCCCCTGTCCCTAAACCTACCCATCACAGGAGACATTCTGCATTTTTACATTTTCAAAAAACATTACTTAGTGTGATTTATACGCTGTTCTCCTCATGGGGACCGCTGGCTGGTCCCCACAATGTAGGTGATTTCAGGTTTTACTATACTTGTGGGGACATTTGGTCCCCACAATGTAATATAAACACGAGCACTCATACACACACACACACACACACACACAGACAAACGGACTTGCACAAGATTCCCTCTCTCTGCATTTTTCATGAGAGAGAACAGTTTGAGGATTCCTGATGTCCACGAACACGCTTGATATATCACTGGATAAACCACAGCGACACGTGTGTGTGTGTGTGTGTGTGTGTGTGTGTGTGTGTGTGTGAGTGTGTATGTGTGTGGCCTGGTAAACCCTACGTTATGGGGACAAAATGTCCCCACAAGGATGGCAATATCCGAAATCCTTGTTCGTGTGGGGACATTTTTTGGTCCCCATGAGGAAATCAGCTTATAAATCACACTAAGTGATGTTGTTTGAAAATGTAAAAATGCAGAATGTCTCCTGTGGTGGGTAGGTTTAGGGACAGGGGCAGTGTAAGGGAATAGAATATACAGTCTGTACAGTATAAAAATCGGTATGTCTATGGAAAGTCCCCATAAAACATGAAAACACAACATGTGTGTGTGTGTGTGTGTGTGTGGGTGTGTGTGTGTGTGTGTGTGTGTGTTGGTTTATGTGATTTATGAGGACACAAATTTGTATAATGACATGTGTATTACAGTGGTATTACAACTTATGGGTGGTTTATGAGGACACTTCAAAAGTCCTCATAAATCAAATGGCTTAAAAAACATAAAAAACTATGTTTTATTAAACATTTTAAAATGCAGCATGTCTCCTGTGATGGGTAGGTTTAGGGACAGGGGCAGTGTGTGTGTGTGTGTGTAAGGGGACAGAATATATAGTTTGTACAGTATAAAAACCATTACGCCTATGGAGAGTCCTCATAATGCTGTTGCACCAACATGTGTGCGTGTGTGTGTGTGTGTGTGTAACAGTGGACCATGACCTGTTCACACACACTGATGTACAGTCTCTCGCTCTTACGACAGGTATCTGACAGGAATCACATCCGTTTCTCTGTGTTCAGCAATGATGATTCCAAAACTCACATCATAATATCATAATATCATAATATTCCTTACACCAGAGCAGGGCGTCGGACCTGTTAACAGTTTACTTGATCAGTGTATTGACAGGGAACGATCTGGGAAGATTCTCCCAGTAACATTTGTTCAAAGTTATAATAATGTTCTCAAAACATTAGCACAAAAACATAATTTATACATCATTCATTGAACGTTTTTTTAATGTTACGTGTTGCAGGACGTTCAGAGAATATTCATAAGTAACGTTTAATAATGTTTGAAGAATGATACAATGTAATGTTTCCTCAACGTTCACATAACCAAGAAGAAGCGCTTACAAAACCTTTTTAAAAAACTGGACATTTTCAGGGAACATTCAGAAATAATCTTTTTATAACTTAATTGGAACGTTCTTAGAAAACATTGTTCTCATTCTCATTCTGATGAACACTATCATAAAGTGATCATGTAATATCATGTAATATCAAACACACAAAGCCTTTGAGATTAGAATATCTGATCACGACTCCTGACTAAAGTAGTTTGAGGCAGAAAATGTAAATCCTGTAAATCATTTAAATGGCCAAATCCAGTGTGTGTGTGTGTGTGTGTGTGTGTGTGTGATGGGCAGGTTTAGGGGTCGGGTTAGTGTCAAGGATAGAATATACAGTTTGTACAGTATAAAAACCATTACGACTATGGAGAGTCCCCACAAAGATAGCGGACCAGACGTGTGTGTGTGTGTGTGTGTGTTGTTCAGATTGAACACAGATTACTCATGCGTCGGTGTAGCGTATCTTCCTAAAGGGATTTGGGATGTTCTCGTTCAGGAGTGAATCTGGTCAGGGCAGATCTGTTGACATGACCTTCTGTGTGTCTCTGAGTGTGTGTCCCTCTCACACACACACACACACACACACACCCGACTCTGAGAATGGAAACACGCTCATCGCTGTAAGTGCCAGGGAGTCGTCTTACAAGAAACACTTATTGCGTTTAGTATTGAGCATGATGTTATGAAAAATTCATAGTGAGATTGTGCAGTTTGCATTGTCCTGAGAGTGAGTGACTGAGTCTGAATGTGAGAATCTGGAGAAGGAAACAGCGAATACACTTCAGTAAACACACACACACACCGGTGTATATCGCTGGGCTTTCTGCTGTACTGTTGCTGCACTTTTGGCTGTATTTTAATACTATTGCTTTGCCAATATCGCAGTCAATACGAGCAGCCGCAGAGAATCGGCACGGGTTCTGGAGCGATTCCCAATAACACTGACCGGAAACCATTGATTCATCGAGGAGAACCAGCGTGATATACTGTGTGTGTGTGTGTGTGTGTGTGTGTGTGTGTGTGTGTGCAGCAACAGAGCACATGGGGATTTGTTGGAAATCTGAGGGATTTATTATTGCAATTTAGTACAAATGGGTAAAGTAAGACGTTTTTCATAGGTTTACTGAATTTGTTTACTTTCATATTGTAATATTTCTGAAGAAGTGGATGTTTAAAGATGTTTAGAATGACACACACACACACACACACACACACACAGTTTTCTTAGACCTTCTCATGTCTGAGCTCTCTCTCTTCTGTTTGTGTGAGTAACTGAAGTTACTTTTGCATCTCGCAGCTGTTTTTGTGGAAAATGTTCGTGATTATGGAAAGTGAGCAATAATTACAAAATATACCTAATAAATAAACAACATTAGCACAAACACATTATTTATACATCATTCATTGAGTGTTTTTTTTTCTGAAATGTTTCAGTTGGATGTTCATCTAATGTTTGTTTAAGTGTTACGTGTTTCAGAACGTTCAGAGAACATTCTAAAGGAACGTTCCATAATGTTTGAAGAATTATACAATGTAATGTTTCCTCAACAAGGAAAAATGTTTAGGATGTTCAGAAACAATGTTTTCATAATGGTAACGATAGTGAAATGTTCCTAGAATATATTTGTATAAACTGGGATATTGTATCATATCTTTGATTCAACCAAGTTGTGTAATACTTTTAAATTAATTTTAGTGCTGGGCAATGATTAATCATGATTAATCGCATCCAAAATAAAAGTTTGTGTTTACATAATATGTGTGTGTGTGTGTGTGTGTGTGTGTGTGTGTGTGTGTGTGTGTGTGCGTGTGCGTGTGTGTTGTGTACAATATTTGTAAATATAAATGCACACACACACACACATGCATGTATACATTTAATAAACATGAGTTTATATTTAAAATATTTATATATAATATAAATTATGTATAAATATATATACAGTATTTATTTATTTATTTATTTATTTATTTGACAGGGACAATGCAAACAAACATAGTGTCAAGACCAAGCATGTCACTGAAGTGTTGCATATAAAGTTTATAGCTATTGCTAATTTTCAACTCCTGTCCCTGGAAGGGCTTTTATACAATCAAATTTACATGATTAACTACTTCAATAAAAATAAAATAAAAATAATAATAATATAAAAATACATGCATATCATATACAACTCTTATAATAATTAAAAATGAGTACACTTTTGGTTTATTTTTAACCAGTTTTTAAGCCTGGAAGTGAACATCTTAAAGTCAGGCACAGTCTTGATTTCGAAAGGTAATGAGTTCCATAGTTTAGAACTCTTCACAGAGAATGTCGTCTGTCCAAAGCTGGTCCTGCAATATGGTATTTTACAGCCATGATTTGTGGAGCTCCTAGTGACTCGGATGCTGTCCTGTCTCTCAATAAATGTACTTAGTGGCTCAGGTGCTAAGTGATTAATGCACTTATAAATTAGTTTAAGAAAGGAAAAATTGCTGAAGCTATCAAAATTCATTAAATTATATTTCTTAAAAATACTGCAATGATGATAACGTATTGGTTTTCTATCCAAAAGTTTTATTGCTCGATTATATAAAGAACCTATGCGTTTGATTGCAATTGTAGGCTAAATACAATGCAAATATTTCTTAAATATATACATGCATGTGTATGTATTCATACATGCAAAATTATTACACACACATTTATTATGTAAACACAAAATTGTATTTTAGATGCGATTAATCATTGCCCAGCACTAAAAGTAATTTATATCAAATCTCCACTCGTCTATTAATAAAATCTATCTTTATGACTGAACTAAATTATGGTTTTAGCACATACATTTTTTTAACACTATAAGTGGACCAAAATAGATATAAAAATATTGGAAGAGTTTTCCTGAGTGTTTCTGCATCTTCAGTCCAGATGTTTTTATTCGTTGAATATTGAATATTGAAGACGCTGATGTTAGAGGAGTGCATACTCCAGAGACACCGTGAAACTTCTGGAGAAACAGGAATAACATGGCCTGTGAAACATAATGGAAGGCAAATAAACATCATGATTTAATGCCGACGCAGTTACACACTACACATCTGCTACTTTTACTTCAAGATGAAGGTGGATATGATCACGCAAATAATCCGAAGACACTTTTCTTTTTTAACGGAGCAGATTTCAAAGGGTTAACTCTGATTAAAACCACAGAGATCACGACACATAATCCACTCGCAGCAAAACATGATGTTGGAGTCACCAGATTAACATTTTACACATTACGGTATGAATGAACGGTGAGCGCGGGTGAACGGTCCTCAGGACACAGAACGTGACTTTACTGAATAACTCTGGCAAGTTCTTTAACAAGCTTCACATTTCAGAGGTCAACATGAAACTGCATTTTGCATTTCTGACTGAAACCGTAAAAACAAATACGTAGGGACTTGATTTTATCACGGTGAATTAACTGGATGTTGAAAATCTTCAAATGGCAGGAGATTGAAAAATAAGGAGTGAGGACAAGATGGTCTTTTTAGAGGAGCCAGTTTTCTCATGCACATTCACAAGATTATTAACACTATAAGGATGTGCACCCATAAATCATTAAAATATCAACAACAAAAAAACTTAGAATTGTCCGTTTTTATTTCATGGTGAAATAAAAGACCAGCAACGCACCTTAAAACTGACATATTATAACCCTTTTCACAAGATGTTATATAAATCTATGGTTTCCCAGAATGTGTATTGGAAATATCAGATCAAATACCCCACAGATCATTTATTATAGCTTGCGAAATTTGCCCCTTTTTGAGTGTGAGCAAAAATGCGCCGTTTTTGTGTGTTACTCTTTAAATGCAAATGAGCTGCAGCTCCGCTATTATAAACGTGCAGATTAAGGGCCGCTAATATTAGCAACGTGCAGATTAAGGGCCGTAATATTATAAACGTGCAGATTACGGGCCGCTAATATTATAAACGTGCAGATTAAGGGCCGCTAATATTATAAACGTGCAGATTAAGGGCCGTAATATTATAAACGTGCAGATTACGGGCCGCTAATATTATAAACGTGCAGATTAAGGGCCGCTAATATTATAAACGTGCAGATTAAGGGCCGTAATATTATAAACGTGCAGATTAAGGGCCGGTGATATTATAAACGTGCAGATTAAGGGCCGTAATATTATAAACGTGCAGATTAAGGGCCGTAATATTATACACGAGCAGATTAAGGGCCGCTAATATTATAAACGTGCAGATTAAGGGCCGCTAATATTATAAACGTGCAGATTAAGGGCCGTAATATTATACACGTGCAGATTAAGGGCCGCTAATATTAGCAACGTGCAGATTAAGGGCCGGTGATATTATAAACGTGCAGATTAAGGGCCGTAATATTATAAACGTGCAGATTAAGGGCCGGTGATATTATAAACGTGCAGATTAAGGGCCGTAATATTATAAACGTGCAGATTAAGGGCCGTAATATTATAAACGTGCAGATTAAGGGCCGTAATATTATAAACGTGCAGATTAAGGGCCGTAATATTATACACGAGCAGATTAAGGGCCGCTAATATTATAAACGTGCAGATTAAGGGCCGCTAATATTATAAACGTGCAGATTAAGGGCCGTAATATTATACACAAGCAGATTAAGGGCCGCTAATATTATAAACGTGCAGATTAAGGGCCGCTAATATTATACACGTGCAGATTAAGGGCCGCTAATATTAGCAACGTGCAGATTAAGGGCCGCTAATATTATAAACGTGCAGATTAAGGGCCGCTAATATTATAAACGTACAGATTAAGGGCCGTAATATTATACACGAGCAGATTAAGGGCCGTAATATTATACACGTGCAGATTAAGGGCCGCTAATATTATAAACGTGCAGATTAAGGGCCGCTAATATTATAAACGTGCAGATTAAGGGCCGCTAATATTATAAACGTGCAGATTAAGGGCCGTAATATTATAAACGTGCAGATTAAGGGCCGTAATATTATACACGAGCAGATTAAGGGCCGGTAATATTATAAACGTGCAGATTAAGGGCCGGTGATATTATAAACGTGCAGATTAAGGGCCGCTAATATTATAAACGTGCAGATTAAGGGCCGCTAATATTATAAACGTGCAGATTAAGGGCCGTAATATTATAATAAGATCCTCTTCATATTTTAGAAGAGAGCGAAATCTGATCGTTTTATTTTTAGACTCACTAAAACAACGTTTCTGGGTTTCACTTTTCATGTTTTCTGGGTTGGTAGAAGCACTGGGGACCCGATTATAGCACTAAACACGTGAAAAGTCAGATTTTCATGATATGTCCCCTCAAAGCGATTTAATACAGTCCGTTTTGAATTTCAAGTTTTATAAAACTTTTAGTTTTAAGCTTGCCTTGTAACTCTCTGTCTGCATGGCCTCATGACTAAAACAAGCCACAGGTGTGTGAATATGCACAGAAAATCTCAGCACCAGCATGTATGAAAAGTTTGTTTTATTCCAGGACTCAGCACTTCAGACGTCAACGCTGCGGGTCTGGGATCCGGAGCGACACACATCTGGCAGCTCCATGTGCTAAAAGACTCGGGCATCGGCCTGTCAATGACCCACCAGCAGCTCGCATGTCTTCTGTCAATCTCCCTCGACGTGTGTCTCAGTGTCCACAGAGAGAGATGAGGGATGAGGACGAGACAGAAGCGTGGCTGTCACATCACCTCACACACACACACACACGCCTGTAATTAAACAGCGCTCAAAAAGTTTAACACAAGCCAGCATGTGTGAAACGCTCCGTCCTGACGCCCTCTCACCCGCGGATCACCGTATCACTGTATCACCGGATCACTGTATCACTGTATCACTGTATCACTGTATCACCGTATCACCGGATCACTGTATCACTGTATCACCGTATCACTGGATCACCGTATCACTGGATCACCAGATCACTGTATCACCGTACCACCGGATTACCGGATCACCGTATCACCGTACCACCGGATTACCGGATCACCGGATTACCGGATCACCGTATCACTGTATCACCGTATCACCGTATCACTGTATCACCGTATCACTGTATCACCGTATCACTGGATCACCAGATCACCGTATCACCGTACCACCGGATTACCGGATCACCGTATCACCGTATCACCGTACCACCGGATTACCGTATCACCGGATCACCGTATCACCGTATCACTGTATCACCGTATCACCGTATCACCGGATCACTGTATCACCGTATCACCGGATCACCGTATCACCAGATCACTGTATCACCGTATCACCGGATCACCAGATCACTGTATCACCGGATTACCGGATCACCACATCACCGGATCACCGTATCAGCGGATCACTGTATCACCGGATCACCGGATCACCAGATCACCGGATCACCAGATCACCGTATCGCCAGATCACTGGATCACCGGATCACCGTATCACCAGATCACCGTATCGCCGTATCGCCAGATCACTGGATCATTGTATCACTGTAACACTGTTGGCCCTATCTTGCACTCAGCGCACGATCTGAAACGCAAGTGTCAAAGCGCAAAGCGCAAGTAACTTTGTGGGCGGATCCCGGTGCTGTTGCTATTTTCCCGGCGGGATAAATGCCTCTTGCGCCTGGCGCAAATCTAAAAGGGGTTGGTCTGAAGTAGCTTCATTATTCATAGGTGTGGTTTGGGCGTAACGTGAAATAAACCAATCAGAGGGTCATATCACATTCCCTTTAAGAGCGTGATGCGCTTGTTCCATGGCGCAATACTATTATAACGGCGCATTTACCAGGCGCGCTTCAGAATCGGTTCACAGCCGAGGAGATCGATGTTCTCGTCAGGGCCGTAAAAGAAAGAGAAGTGACATTGGAGATGGGACAAACCCACCAAAATTAGCTTCGGTTATACATGCATATAATAATTTGGGTAAATATGTAGGCCTAACCTTTATGCCTATTTTCCGATCGTCATGGACACAACATATTAATACTGTGAAGCTGCTTTGATACAATCTCTATTGTGAAAAGCGCTATATAAATATACTTGACTTGACAACAATGATTTCCCTCGTGTTTTAATATTTTTCCTTATAATAATGTATCATTTTCAAAAAGGAAAATGCATCTGTGTAGATGAGAGAATCATATACAGTGTATGCGCGTTGTTCACACTCTGTATTATGACCAAGCACGCGCGCTTAAAATAGCATCTGAATGTACGCGCAACGCGTTTTCTGGAACTGCAAAATAGCATGAGGGAAAGTTTGCGCCGGAACACGCCTCCTCTTTGCGCTGAACCGCCCCGGGGAGCGCAAGTGTATTTCTTAGTTAACTGACGTGTGTCTGTGGAGGGAAAAGTCCGCTTTGCACGGGTGCAAAATAGGAATGATACATGCGTCAGTGTACAAAGTCATTTGCGCCGGGTGCAAGATAGGGCCCTGTATCACCGGATCACCGGATCACCGGATCATTGTATCCCTGTATCACTGTATCACTGTATCATCGGATCACCGAATCATTCTATCACTGTATCACCGGATCACTGGATCATTGTATCACTGCATCACCAGATCACTGCATCACCGGATCAGCGGATCACTGTATCACCGGATCACCGGATCACCAGATCACCGTATCGGCAGATCACTGGATCACCGGATCACCGTATCACCAGATCACCGTATCGCCGTATCGCCAGATCACTGGATCATTGTATCACTGTAACACTGTATCACCGGATCACTGGATCACCGTTTCACCGGATCACCGGATCATTGTATCCCTGTATCCCTGTATCCCTGTATCCCTGTATCACTGTATCACTGTATCACCGGATCACCGAATCATTCTATCACTGTATCACCGGATCACTGGATCATTGTATCACTGTATCACCAGATCACTGCATCACCAGATCATTGTATCACTGTATCACTGTATCACCGGATCACTGGATCATTGTATCACTGTATCACCAGATCACTGCATCACCAGATCATTGTATCACTGTATCACTGTATCACCGGATCACCGGATCATTGTATCACTGGATCACTGTATCACCAGATCACCGGATCACTCTGTATCATACAACTATGTTTTTCATCTTAAAAATATATCTAAATTACACCATATGCTCTCAATGACAAATGCGGAACAGTTAGTTCATGCGTTCATGACATCAAGACTAGATTATTGTAATGCTCTACTGGGTGGTTGCCCTGGACGCTTAATAAACAAACTACAGCTAGTTCAAAACGCAGCCGCTCGAGTTCTTACCAGAACCAGGAAGTATGACCATATTAGCCCAGTTCTGTCAACACTGCATTGGCTGCCTATTAAACATCATATACATTTTAAAATATTGTTGATTACTTACAAAGCACTAAATGGTTTAGCTCCGCAGTACTTGAGCGAGCTCTTAACGCATTATAGTATTAGTAGAGTATTAGTACAGTATTTGTCACATGTCTGTCCTGTCTTGTGATGCACATGGGTGTTTTGTTATTTTAGGTTGCTGGTTCTTGTGCTGACCTCTGTTCTGTGGAGTTTTGGTCCAGTTCCTGGTTTGCACGGATCTCCTGTTGTCGTTCTGCCTGATCTGTGTTCTGCCGGTGTTGAGGATTCACTACGCACCTTTATGTCAGGAAGCATACAACGGATCCAGTAGCGAGTAGAAATAAAGTTTATTAACAGTCAGGAGAACAAACAGAGAACCACAGAGGATAGTCCAAGCTGGGTAGAATCGGCAGAACACAGTTCAGGCAGAACGACAACAGGAGATCCGTGCAAACCAGGAACAGGACCAAAACTGCACAGAGCAGAGGTCAGCACAAGAACCAGCAACCCAAAATAACAAAACACCCATGTGCATCACAAGACAGGACAGACATGTGACAGTATTAGTAGAGTATTAGTAGAGTATTAGTAGAGTATTAGTAAAGTATTAGTAAAGTATCAGTAGAGTATTAGTAGAGTATTAGTAGAGTAGAATGTCTGTTGAGGAGCATCAGAATAAAGTGTTCTCAGATATTAAGCAGACAGTCAACTAATACTCTAATGACTGATAGTTGACATTATAGACAGAAGAATGCCTTAAGTGGACCATAAAAATAAAGTGTAACCCATTTATGTGTTAGCTTGGATACAGTCATGCAGTTCAATTCTACAAACTCAAACACTGCATCCATTTGAAGCACTCATGGCTCTTGTGCATGTGTTCTGCAGTCTCTGGAGTCTCAGTGGACTCGCTCTGATGGATGTCGTGTCTGTCGGGATCTGCTCGTACATCTTCTCCTCTGAGACACACTTTACCACGACTCCATCGGCTAATCGCTGTTCCTCCTTCTCACTCGCCATCTTTTATTCATCGCCAGCACCGCTGCACTCTCGTTTACCTCGAGTTTGGAAAAATTCAAGGCCTGAAACCAAAGAAAATGAATTAAGAAAAACAATCATGAACAATTTCACAGTTTCCCAGCCAACAGAAATATGCCCTTAGAATGTTTTGCTGACGTTCCTATTAAGTTATGAAAACATTACGTTCAAAACATCCAGTTGTTTTAAAGTCCCCCTGTGGTGAAAACCCAGCTTTTAATGTTGTTTATGTGTCTATGTGGTGTTTTTAATACGCTTTAAGACACACATGTGTAAGTTCATAAGTCGACAGCATTGCTGAGTATTTCCTCCTTAAAACTGCAGTGAACCAAAGACAGTCTCAAAGACACGGTGTGAAATCGCTGGTGTTTCTGACGTCACAAACGACCTTGACCAATCAGATCAACGTGTGATCGTCAACCAGTGGATCTCTGAGTGAGTGGAGTGAGTGGAGGCGGGGCTCATCTGCATATTCATAGAACCACCACAAATACTAAATGAGGCAAGAGTGTCGAGTTACATTCAAGATATTTTAAGGCATAAAGACATTATTTTTCAAGGAAAAAACGTTTAAATATGTAATTTTGGAGATCAAAGATGAGTTTTAAGGGATAAAATTATTGACTGGGACTTTAAGGGAGCATTCCATTGTATCATTCCTCAAACATTAGGGAAAATTTTGAACGTTCTCTGAATTTTCTGAAACAAGTAACATTTAAAAAACATTAGGCGAACAACTAAAGCGTTTTTTAGAAATAAAACATTCCATGAATGATGTATAAATAATGTTTTTGTTTTAAGAACATTATTAAAGACCCGATCACTTTGAACGAACGTTCTGTTAAGGCTATACTGGAAGAGCGTTTGTTCATAACTTTGAGAGAACTGTTTGCTGGTCACTGCATTATTTACTCGCCTTCATCTCCATTCAAAGTTGTATTCTGTTATTTGTTCCCATGGAGAACATTTGGAGAATGTGATTCAAGAGCTAAATAAATTTTGCGATGCTTTTGTTGTTGTTTTTCTGAGACCGCTAGCTTTACAGCTCCTCATGTAATGTGCCGAACACACAGTGGGTGACGTCCATCTTTAACCTGCGCATGCAGATGTAGGTCAGACTGATGTCAGTGTGTGTGTGTGTGTGTGTGTGTGTGTGTGTGTGTGTGTGTGTGTGTGTGTGTGTGTCAGGCCGCTGCAGGCTGACAGCTCGTCAGTGAGCACTAATGAGGGTCCGTCACACTCCCTACGAGCTCTTCAGAAAGACGACAGCTCTCACAACAGCTCAGACCACAAGCCTGATGCTAACGTACCAGCAAAACACATTAGCGCTCTGAAGACGAGAGCTCTGGTTAAACTATCAATGCTTCTCAGCTAACAATAGCCGTCATGTCTCCGTCTCGGCTAACTATAGACCCGATGTAGTCCAGCTGTGAGTAACACACTTCTAGCCACAATAACCTTGAATTTGGTTACATGTCGGTTTTGCCAAAATAACTTGTGAGATGCATGATATTCCATCATGTAAACAGTGAGTTTGGTTTCATTTCTTTGTTATCTCATTGATGTCTAGTGTATTCTTGGGCTGGTTCAGACGTCTGTTAAATGTTCACTGGCCGCCCAAACCTTGTGTTAGCCGAGACGTCAGGCTGTGTTCTGACGCTATTAGACGTCTTTTAAACACATAATTGCATGCTGGGTTCAACCTCATGAGATTTTTTACTCAGTGATTTCCAAAACTGCATGAGACTAGAGCTAGTTTGAGTCCTAAGCTCGCATTATTTCCCTCTGACTTGTTCCGACGCATGTTTTTGGCCCTTGAATCGGGATGGAGAGTGAAAGAGTGTCATCAGCAGTTCGAGAGAGAGCTCGTCCTCAGCACTTTCTGTCGGTCAGTCCACATCATCCTCATGCTCGCGTCTGATTGGCTGATGGCCTGAAGGAGACGGTCGATGGTCAAGACGCCTGCACTGCAAAAATGCTTTTCTTACTTAGTAATTTTGTCTTGTTTCCAGTCCAAATATCAAAAAATTCTTAAATCAAGATGCATTTACTAGAAGAGTAAAATACCATAAGTTATTATGTCTTGTTTTCTGGGGATATAAATCAAAATGAAGTGATTTGTTGCTTTAAAAAAAAGCAACATGATCTGCCAATGGGGTAAGAAAAATTATCTTAATTTAAACAGAAACAAGACTTTTTTTTTTTACTCCATTGGCAGATAATGTTGCTTCTTTAAAGCAAAAACTATTTATTTCCTCAGAAAACAAGACTTAATATTTTATGTAATTTTATAACTTTAGTAAATGCATCTTGATTTAAGAAATGTTTGATATTTGGACTGGAAACAAGACTATATATAAGTAAGAAATACTAATACTAAATACTATTTAAGAAAAGCATTTTTTTGCAGTGTGTGCTGCTGTATATTCGAACATCCTATTACCATACAAAGTCTTACACACTTACGTAGATTCAGATCCGTAATATTTTGTGTAGTTTAGTGTGAATGACGCAACAGCGCCGCTGTCAGAAGTTGTATTTGCACTGGTTTAGATTTCAGCCAGATATGGTTAGAGATGTAGCTCGGCCAAACATATGTTCAGGAGAACGGGAACAAAAGCAAAGACACGTTAGCCTTTTCTCAGAGATGACCTTTGTGAGCTGATGTGCTTTTACACACACACGCCTCGGGCTCGACTCTGGCCAGCGCTACAATCTCCTCGTCTGAATCTCCCCTGAGTAAATGTCAGGATTACACATTTCTGCACTCACACTGAAGACTTTAATTAGCATTAGTGTGTGTGTGTGTGTGTGTGTGTGTGTGTGTGTGTGTGTGTTTGCATCTGGTAAACCCTACATTACATTACAAAATGTCCCCGCAAAGATAGCAATATCTGAAATCCTTGTCCTTGTGGGGACATTTTTTGGTCCCCATGAGGAAAACAGCGTATAAATCATACTAGGTGATGTTTTTTGAAAATGTAAAAATGCAGAAAGTTGTGTGTGATGGGCAGGTTTAGGGGTTGGGTTAGTGTAAAGGGATAGAATATAGTTTGTACAGTATAAAAATCATTATGCCTATAGAGAGTCCCCACAAAGATAGCGGACCAGACATGTGTGTGTGTGTGTGTGTGTGTGTGTGCTGTGTATAAATACGTGTTATATATTAATACACACACATGCATGTAGATATTTAATATACACTCACCCAAAGGATTATTAGAAACACCACACTAATACTGTGTTTGACCCCCTTTCGCCTTCAGAACTGCCTTAATTCTACGTGGCATTGATTCAACAAGGTGCTGAAAGCATTCTTTAGAAATGTTGGCCCATATTGATAGGATAGCATCTTGCAGTTGATGGAGATTTGTGGGATGCACATCCAGGGCACGAAGCTCCCATTCCTCCACATCCCGAAGATGCTCTATTTGGTTGAGATCTGGTGACTGTGGGGGCCATTTTAGTACAGTGAACTCATTGTCATGTTCAAGAAACCAATTTGAAATGATTCGAGCTTTGTGACATGGTACATTATCCTGCTGGAAGTAGCCATCAGAGGATGGGTACATGGTGGCCATAAAGGGATGGACATGGTCAGAAACAATGCTCAGGTAGGCAGTGGCATTTAAACGATGCCCAATTGGCACTAAGGGGCATAAAGTGTGCCAAGAAAACATCCCCCACACCATTACACCACCACCACCAGCCTGCACAGTGGTAACAAGGCATGATGGATCCATGTTCTCATTCTGTTTACGCCAAATCCTGACTCTACCATCTGAATGTCTCAACAGAAATCTAGACTCATCAGACCAGGGAACATTTTTCCAGTCTTCAACTGTCCAATTTTGGTGAGCTCTTGCAAATTGTAGCCTCTTTTTCCTATTTGTAGTGGAGATGAGTGGTACCCGGTGGGGTCTTCTGCTGTTGTAGCCCATCCGCCTCGAGGTTGTGCGTGTTGTGGCTTCACAAATGCTTTGCTGCATACCTCGGTTGTAACGAGTGGTTATTTCAGTCAAAGTTGCTCTTCTATCAGCTTGAATCAGTCGGCCCATTCTCCTCTGACCTCTAGCATCAACAAGGCATTTTCGCCCACAGGACTGCCGCATACTGGATGTTTTTCCCTTTTCACACCATTCTTTGTAAACCCTAGAAATGGTAGTGCATGAAAACTCAGACCGGCCCGTCTGGCAACAACAACCATGCCACGCTCAAAAGTGCTTAAATCACCTTTCTTTCCCATTCTGACATTCAGTTTGGAGTTCAGGAGATTGTCTTGACCAGGACCACACCCCTAAATGCATTGACGCAGCAACTGACATGTGATTGGTTGAATAGATAATTGCATTAATGAGAAATTGAACAGGGGTTCCTAATAATCCTTTAGGTGAGTGTATATTTAATATTTATTTAATATATACATGCATATGTGTGTGTATTTATATATACAAAATATTTATACACAGTAAACACACACAGTTTTTCCGCTGGCAAATTCCTCCATGTAAATAGCAAATCCGCAACGGCGAGAGCGCAACTGGCTTTTAAAGGGAATGTGAGATGAGACTCTGATTGGTTTCTTGCACGTAACGCCCAAAACACACCCATTACTCATTAAGAGAATAGAGATAAAACACACCCGTTACACATTAAGAGAATAGAGATAAAACACACCCGTTGCACATTAAGAGAATAGAGATAAAACACACCTATTACTCATTAAAAGAATAGAGATAAAACACACACACCCATTACTCATTAAGAGAATAGAGATAAAACACACACACCCATTACTCATTAAGAGAATAGAGATAAAACACCCATTACTCATTAAAAGAATAGAGATAAAACACACACACCCATTACTCATTAAGAGAATAGAGATAAAACACACCCATTACACATTAAGAGAATAGAGATAAAACACACCCGTTGCACATTAAGAGAATAGAGATAAAACACACCCGTTGCACATTAAGAGAATAGAGATAAAACACACCCATCACTCATTAAGAGAATAGAGATAAAACACACACACCCATTACTCATTAAGAGAATAGAGATAAAACACACACACCCATTACACATTAAGAGAATAGAGATAAAACACACCCATAACTCATTAAGAGAATAGAGATAAAACACACCCATCACTCATTAAGAGAATAGAGATAAAACACACACACCCATTACTCATTAAGAGAATAGAGATAAAACACACACACCCATTACACATTAAGAGAATAGAGATAAAACACACCCATAACTCATTAAGAGAATAGAGATGACCCCTTTAGACCAGCGCCGGGAGCGCCGACCGTTTTCCCTGTCGTTAAACTAGCAGAAGTGGATTCAGACGCCATAGACCATGAGCTGAGATCCTTCAAATGTGGCCCAATGAGTAGAGTTTTTACTTCCTGTTGTTGAACTCTATAGCAAACCACAACCATCCAATCATTTAAATGAAACATGCGTCCCATCAGGGAGGGACAATGAGAGCGTATCACAGCGATCCCCGTGAACTGTGGTAAAATCACTGTAACACACACCCTCAGGATAATTAGTTTTAAAATGAGCTGCACTGTCAAAGGTCCCACGTCACACACAGATCCAGCAGCAAAGAAGTGTGGGATTAAACACACACACACACACACACACACGTGTGTCGTCTGATTTGGCAGTCGCTGGTTCTTCGCTGGTCTCCTCACTCCAGGCCAGCCTCTAATCCGCTCTAATTAAAGCACGCGTCGGCACAGGCGTAACGAGCTGATGAATAATTACAATCTGAGGAGAATTGTGCAGCCGGGGTGGCAAATCTGGAGGGACAAGTGCTGAGAACAAGCGTGCAGCATTAAGACCACAGTCAGTCAAATCTGTGAACGGGCCCGCGGGCCTTAACACTCGGCCTGTGTGAAAAGAAAAAAGCCCAGTACTGGTGGCGGGAGCGAGACTGGAGCGTCCGCAGGGAAAACACTGCAGAAATACATCATAACGCCACGATAATCTCGCAGTTTTACCAGACGAAAGGAAGGTCGTCTGCCGATGGGCATCAAGTGTGGCGGACTCTATAATGCCAATAAGAGGATCGATCGAGAACACAGACTTTGGACAGGAGTGTAACAATACATCACGTCACAATATATCACTATACAAAAATGCAAGAAGTTTTAGTGTCAATACTACATGTATAATGTTGAATATAATGTATAATAGTGCAATGGGGGAAGATTTGTGTAAAAAGTGGCCTACATTATTTTGGATATATCTAGTCAGTGACAGAGATCAAGCATGTTCGTCTAAAATAATTCAGAATCATGAATATTTTTATTTTGGTGTCTCTATTGTCCTGTTTATTGGGTCCAAGTCTATTCATTTACACCCACAATGTAAAACCAAATTTAGCATTTTCATCAACAATACGTTTTTGTTAACCTTTTACCATATGTCTTGGAGTATGGCAATAATATCGTATCGTGATATGTACCGAATGACATGATAGTCACACCCCTAATCCACACGCAAAACTTTCAGATATCATTATGTCTGCTTGAGTGAACAGGATAAACACATAATACGTAGCCTATATATTAAATCGGGCTAATATTGTAACACTGAAACATGCATGTTCTGTAAGGCAAGCTTTAAAGCAATATGAATGTGAAAACCGCGATTTGACTCAAATTGCATTACAAATGCAAACTGGTTGCAATGACATTTCACCGAACTAGAAGTCAGTATTAAACTGAGAAATATGTTGTTGATGGATAATAATCCTGGTGTGTGTGTGTGTGTGTGTGTGTGTGTGTGTGTGTGTGTGTGTGTGTGTGTGTGTGGTGTGTGTGTGTGTGTGCATTGACTCAAACAGGAGCACGAAGAGACCAGAGGCGAATGAATCCGTGGAGTTTAATTAGTGCCGGCCTTCCCAAGCCAACAAGGTTGTTCACTTCCTAGGGTGATTTAACACACTGCAGTTTTGCTCTTTTCTCTGCCAGCTGAGGCACGTTGTCAGAGCGAGCGGCAAAACATGATCTCACATCAGTCGCTCGCGACGCGTCGTCTAAACGCGTGTTGTGGCGTCTTTAAAAAATGATGCACGATTAAACTTCACTTTTCTTTGTTTGGTTTGGCCGTCTCCATTATGTTGCCATTAAACATTGCAACTAAAAAATAATAGGCAATCTATGTGCAACGTGGAGCAGAAAACATGAGCAGACGTTCTTCTAAACGTGCATCAGAAACATACTCTCGGTTTGCTCGTTATATCACCCATTAGAAGACGAAGAGATCTTAATAAAGATGTGCTTCTGTAGTTCCGTGCCGTTCGTCTCACGCTTCATGTGTCGCGAGCGGGAGATGTTTTCCGTGCTCGTGCTCGAAGGGTAAAAGCGCAGCCCTGGGCCATCGCGCACGCGGAGACGTGGCATTTATGTTGATGAGTCCTGATCACAGACTCCACTCATTAAACTAATAAGACTGTATTCAAATTAGCCGGGCCGAAACACTGAAACACATGGCCGCATTTGTGAGTCAGAAATCTTTTGCTTTATTCCGTTAACAACAGAACTAATTAGACGAGGCGCTCCTTTCTAATGAATAATTATTTATCCTCTATCAAGCGGAAAAATCTGCCTCCCCCCATAACCTTTGCTGTTTTGTATGTATCTTAAGGACAGTTTAATATGGATTTCACTTGGTGGACGGTGGAAAAAAAGATGAAATCTGGCCGTACGTTTGCATGGAGTGATTGTTAGTTCAATTTTAATTATGCTTTTAATGCATTTCATTGCAGGCTTTTTTGTTTGCATCCTATTTATTCTGTGCACAGCAACTGTTCATTATTAGTCCTGTAAATACACATTAATGGGCTTTTAAAAGACACATAACATTCAGTAATATTATCGATTTGATTGTACGCTATCAAAACATGAACTAAATCATGACTTTAGCTGAAATTATGTTGTTTCATAATTGGTGAATTTCAATTCATTTCACATTTATTTGTATAGCGCTTTTCACAATACACTTACCAATACACATCAGTTCAAAGCAGCTTTACAGAAAAGGCATGAGTCCACATTACAGTTTACAGTGATCAGAGGAAACTGTCTAAGTTATGCATTTCAGAAATGTACATATACATAATCACAGTCAGCTAAACATTTATTAATTTAAACAATGTAATAATGTAAGGCAAAAACAATGAGCTCATTGAAGTAATGAATACTTGTTTCACATTTTGGTAACACTTTATTTTACAGCGTTCTTACTTACCATAGTAATAACAGTAAATTATGTATAATTTCATGCAACTAACCCTCAATCAAATCCTAATCCAAGTATATGTTGTTTATTATTATTACTATATTACTGTATTATTATTATTATAAATAATACCAAATAAAGTGTATCCCACATTTTTATTGGTGCAAAGCTGCGTTGAAGCAATCTGTAACGTGCTATAAAATACGTGCTATAATGTGCTATAAAAAAAATGAAAACACAAAAAAACATGAGGACTGTAAAATAAAAAGTGACTGACATTTGTTCAAAATAAATGCGTATTTGATGCATCTAGTGATTACGTTGATGTTTTATTTGTAAAATGCATGATGAAACAGAAACCAGTTCATCCTCAGAGTGTGTGTAGAGTGTGTTTCAGTTCATCCTCAGAGTGTGTGTAGAGTGTGTTTCAGCTCATCCTCAGAGTGTGTGTAGAGTGTGTTTCAGCTCATCCTCAGAGTGTGTGTAGAGTGTGTTTCAGCTCATCCTCAGAGTGTGTGTAGAGTGTGTTTCAGCTCATCCTCAGTGTGTGTAGAGTGTGTTTCAGCTCATCCTCAGAGTGTGTGTAGAGTGTGTTTCAGCTCATCCTCAGAGTGTGTGTTTCAGCTTATCCTCAGAGTGTGTGTAGAGTGTGTTTCAGCTCATCCTCAGAGTGTGTGTAGAGTGTGTTTCAGCTCATCCTCAGAGTGTGTGTAGAGTGTGTTTCAGCTCATCCTCAGAGTGTGTGTAGAGTGTGTTTCAGCTCATCCTCAGAGTGTGTGTTTCAGCTCATCCTCAGAGTGTGTGTAGAGTGTGTTTCAGCTCATCCTCAGAGTGTGTGTAGAGTGTGTTTCAGCTCATCCTCAGAGTGTGTGTAGAGTGTGTTTCAGCTCATCCTCAGAGTGTGTGTAGAGTGTGTTTCAGCTCATCCTCAGAGTGTGTGTAGAGTGTGTTTCAGTTCATCCTCAGAGTGTGTGTAGAGTGTGTTTCAGCTCATCCTCAGAGTGTGTGTAGAGTGTTTCAGCTCATCCTCAGAGTGTGTGTAGAGTGTGTGTAGAGTGTGTGTAGAGTGTGTTTCAGCTTATCCTCAGAGTGTGTGTAGAGTGTTTCAGCTCATCCTCAGAGTGTGTGTAGAGTGTGTGTAGAGTGTGTTTCAGCTCATCCTCAGAGTGTGTGTAGAGTGTGTTTCAGCTCATCCTCAGAGTGTGTGTAGAGTGTGTTTCAGCTCATCCTCAGAGTGTGTGTAGAGTGTGTTTCAGCTCATCCTCAGAGTCTGTGTAGAGTGTGTTTCAGCTCATCCTCAGAGTGTGTGTTTCAGCTCATCCTCAGAGTGTGTGTAGAGTGTGTGTAGAGTGTGTTTCAGCTCATCCTCAGAGTGTGTGTAGAGTGTGTTTCAGCTCATCCTCAGAGTGTGTGTAGAGTGTGTTTCAGCTCATCCTCAGAGTGTGTGTAGAGTGTGTTTCAGCTCATCCTCAGAGTGTGTGTAGAGTGTGTTTCAGCTCATCCTCAGAGTGTGTGTAGAGTGTGTTTCAGCTCATCCTCAGAGTGTGTGTAGAGTGTGTTTCAGCTCATCCTCAGAGTGTGTGTAGAGTGTGTTTCAGCTCATCCTCAGAGTGTGTGTAGAGTGTGTTTCAGCTCATCCTCAGAGTGTGTGTAGAGTGTGTTTCAGCTCATCCTCAGAGTGTGTGTAGAGTGTGTTTCAGCTCATCCTCAGAGTGTGTGTAGAGTGTGTTTCAGTTCATCCTCAGAGTGTGTGTAGAGTGTGTTTCAGCTCATCCTCAGAGTGTGTGTAGAGTGTTTCAGCTCATCCTCAGAGTGTGTGTAGAGTGTGTTTCAGCTCATCCTCAGAGTGTGTGTAGAGTGTGTTTCAGTTCATCCTCAGAGTGTGTGTAGAGTGTGTTTCAGCTCATCCTCAGAGTGTGTGTAGAGTGTGTGTAGAGTGTGTTTCAGCTCATCCTCAGAGTGTGTGTAGAGTGTGTTTCAGCTCATCCTCCGAGTGTGTAGAGTGTGTTTCAGCTCATCCTCAGAGTGTGTGTAGTGTGTTTCAGCTCATCCTCAGAGTGTGTGTAGAGTGTGTTTCAGCTCATCCTCAGAGTGTGTGTATAGTGTGTTTCAGCTCATCCTCAGAGTGGGTGTAGAGTGTGTTTCAGCTCATCCTCAGAGTGTGTGTAGAGTGTGTTTCAGCTCATCCTCAGAGTGTGTGTAGAGTGTGTTTCAGCTCATCCTCAGAGTGTGTGTAGAGTGTGTTTCAGCTCATCCTCAGAGTGTGTGTAGAGTGTGTTTCAGCTCATCCTCCGAGTGTGTAGAGTGTGTTTCAGCTCATCCTCAGAGTGTGTGTAGTGTGTTTCAGCTCATCCTCAGAGTGTGTGTAGAGTGTGTTTCAGCTCATCCTCAGAGTGTGTGTAGTGTGTTTCAGCTCATCCTCAGAGTGTGTGTAGAGTGTGTTTCAGTTCATCCTCAGAGTGTGTGTAGAGTGTGTTTCAGCTCATCCTCAGAGTGTGTGTGGAGTGTGTTTCAGCTCATCCTCAGAGTGTGTGTTTCAGCTTATCCTCAGAGTGTGTGTAGTGTGTTTCAGCTCATCCTCAGAGTGTGTGTAGAGTGTGTTTCAGCTCATCCTCAGAGTGTGTGTAGAGTGTGTTTCAGCTTATCCTCAGAGTGTGTGTAGAGTGTGTTTCAGCTCATCCTCAGAGTGTGTGTAGTGTGTTTCAGCTCATCCTCAGAGTGTGTGTAGTGTGTTTCAGCTCATCCTCAGAGTGTGTGTAGAGTGTGTTTCAGCTCATCCTCAGAGTGTGTGTGTAGTGTGTTTCAGCTCATCCTCAGAGTGTGTGTAGTGTGTTTCAGCTCATCCTCAGAGTGTGTGTAGAGTGTGTTTCAGCTCATCCTCAGAGTGTGTGTAGAGTGTGTTTCAGTTCATCCTCAGAGTGTGTGTAGTGTGTTTCAGCTCATCCTCAGAGTGTGTGTAGAGTGTGTTTCAGCTCATCCTCAGAGTGTGTGTAGAGTGTGTTTCAGCTCATCCTCAGAGTGTGTGTAGAGTGTGTTTCAACCTATCCTCAGAGTGTGTGTAGAGTGTGTTTCAGCTCATCCTCAGAGTGTGTGTAGTGTGTTTCAGCTCATCCTCAGAGTGTGTGTAGTGTGTTTCAGCTCATCCTCAGAGTGTGTGTAGAGTGTGTTTCAGCTCATCCTCAGAGTGTGTGTAGAGTGTGTTTCAGCTCATCCTCAGAGTGTGTGTAGAGTGTGTTTCAGCTCATCCTCAGAGTGTGTGTAGAGTGTGTTTCAGTTCATCCTCAGAGTGTGTGTAGTGTGTTTCAGCTCATCCTCAGAGTGTGTGTGGAGTGTGTTTCAGCTCATCCTCAGAGTGTGTGTAGAGTGTGCTTCAGCTCATCCTCAGAGTGTGTGTAGAGTGTGTTTCAGCTCATCCTCAGAGTGTGTGTAGAGTGTGTTTCAGTTCATCCTCAGAGTGTGTGTTTCAGCTTATCCTCAGAGTGTGTGTAGAGTGTGTTTCAGCTCATCCTCAGAGTGTGTGTAGTGTTTCAGTTCATCCTCAGAGTGTGTGTAGTGTTTCAGTTCATCCTCAGAGTGTGTGTAGAGTGTGTTTCAGCTCATCCTCAGAGTGTGTGTAGATTGTGTTTCAGCTCATCCTCAGAGTGTGTGTAGAGTGTGTTTCAGCTCATCCTCAGAGTGTGTGTAGATTGTGTTTCAGCTCATCCTCAGAGTGTGTGTAGAGTGTGTTTCAGCTCATCCTCAGAGTGTGTGTAGAGTGTGTTTCAGCTCATCCTCAGAGTGTGTGTAGAGTGTGTTTCAGCTCATCCTCAGAGTGTGTGTAGAGTGTGTTTCAGTTCATCCTCAGAGTGTGTGTAGAGTGTGTTTCAGCACTGGTTTGTCTGTAAGTACGCGAGACGAAAGGTCCCTGTGGTCGTTCTCTATAAACAGTGATTATGGCAGACGTGACCTCGAGCGCAGGCGGATCATGTAAATGGCAGAGTCTCGTAGCTTTAGCGTGGAGTTGATCCAGTAAACAGTGTGTTGTGGCTCGCGGACTGACGCGGAGCCTCAGGCTAGGATGTGATTTTGCGGTTTGACATTAAACCTGGCGGCCTGAATCCGGGCCACTCGAGCCCTGTGACCTCTGACCCCTCCTGCCCACTGGGGGCTCGTGGAAGAGGTCACGACCCCTGCGGAGAGCGCCGGCGCGGGATGCTAACGTACCCTGACGAGAGGTTATTAGAAACATATTCTTGAGGCCTTTGCCATTTACTGCCTCCGTGGGGTGAGATGTTCCCTGTCCTTCATCTCCTGTGTCACGAGGAACGCTTGAGGAGCTGATACACACACCTGCGCTCACACACATACGCTAATATTATGCTTTTTTCCATCTCTATTTAGTGTTGAGCATGAAAAAGCTCTGAACTCCTCTGAACTTGTATCTTGAGTTTCTTCAGGGAATGAAAATGTCACAATATTCCTCATTATAATAATTAATACGCAGAATAAAGGGGCGGGGCCTGGTTTAGTTAGTGTGTTGAAACCAAGCGCCAATCTTCACTCTCTCTAGAATCATCACTGAAGTGATTAAACTGCAGTTCCTCCACTGGCCACTAGAGGCCGGCTGCAGAAGAGACTCAATCCCATAAACCCTCATGTTAAAATTCACAACTTTACAACAGAAATAAACATGTTTACAGTCTGGTGCAAAAAGTGGTTTTGGTCTATATTGCTAATTCTGCCCTTCATGACGACTGTGAGGCGGTGAATGTTTTTATAACCCATCCGTTTAAATTATATGAAAACTTAAAGTTCTGCATAATTAAGGGCGTGGCCACTTGAGTGACAGGTGGATTGCCGCTGATGTCACTACTAGCCGTTTGTCTGCTAGCATTAGCGTCACGTCACCTCAGCTGCTTTTCAGAAGGAGGGGCTTCTGAAACACTACAAGGGCTGCAGGAAAACCTGTTCTAGTAGAGCCTGAAAACTACAGCAAGACTGTGAGGGCGTTATATGTCCTCTTCAACATCTGTAATGTGTGGGACGTCCCCGGAAGGCCTCGTCAGAGTCGGTCTCCAATGTGTGTCGCAGCTGGATATAATAAATCAAAACAGTGAGCGGGAAATTTACTGTGCTTGAATTTCTAAATATTTTTACGAGGGTCACTGTAAGAGTGTCACGGTTTTTGCAAACAGAATCTTTAACGTTTCTTTATGTTTTATGACTCTCAGATGCACTTTAATATGAATTTACACTCTTAGGAAAAAAGTTTCAGTTGGTTTCTGTATAGAGATCTAGGGTTCTTTAGCTTTTATGCCAGAAAAAAGGAGGAACGCCTTAAATGACTGTATAATACTTTCATGTTTAATGTTTTTTTCTAGTGATAAATAATTGTTATGAACTGCCTAATTCATAATATTTTAATTAATATGATAAATGAATTAAACTAAACTGACTTAATTAACCAAATGCATAAAATGAAAAAAAAACAACAACATATATTTACAATTACAAGACTTTTTTTTGTCAATGAAACAAATGTACAAAATTTTAGTTTGATAATGTTTTTTATGTAATATTTTGTCTTTTTAGGGGATTTAATACTAAATTATATTTACGCTGTATATTTATAATAAATGTATTCACTTTTTGTGCATAGACCTGAACATTTTATCTGTCATAAATCTTGAATGTTTTAGAGCAACAGACTGAAGTTTAATCTCTTTTTAAAGATGGCACTTGGCAGATTATTGCTTAAGTAAAAAAAAAAAGTTTAAAAAAGTGAACTTTAAAAAAGGAACAGAATTTTACATTTATTATTATGAAAAATACTATGAAATATATATTTTCAAAATCACGTTTTACTCTGAATCTGCAAGAAAATCAAAGCCATAAATCTAAACAAGTTGTGTTCAATGTGAGTGATCTGTCAGTAAATGAGCTGAGATGTTGTGCGGCTGCAGTACCAAACGCTTCCACTAGAGGAAACTCAAGAGGGACTATTTTTTTCAGCACCATTTAACCTTTTTGAATCATGTCCAGGGCTGGACTGGGACAAAAAATCGGCCCTGGCATTTTGGCCCAGAATGGCCCAAAACATATGAACATAAACACAACCGAACTTGTCACACCCTTGAATATGTATACCAACAACTCCTATTAAAACCACCAACGCCATGTAACGAGTGAGCAGGAATGGGTAAGAGTTAACAGATGAAATAACTACTAAGTGTAAAATACAATTCTCCAGTTGCATTGGCAATACCAGTGTTTCTCACAAGATTTTTGTTAAATTTGTGGTGAGTGTATCTCTGTCCCTCTAGGGGGGTTTGGGGCATGCTCCCCGTAAGAAAATGTTTTGCTTTTTAATGTTAAATTCATCAATCTGGTGCACTTCGAGAGTTCAAAATTAAGAGCTCCAACCCATATTCAGTGTGCAAATTGAACCAAGAAAAACTCAAAACTCTTTTAGTTGTAATAGTCTACATTACACTACTACATAATTAATCATAGTTATAATATTAATCACATGACAGTAATAGCCATATATTGTAAAACACATGCACTGAAAAATAAAAGCAACTTTCATAATTAGTTTAGAACTAATTTCTATACTTGAAAGAGATAAACACATTATCTTTATTTTGATGGAAACTGCATCAAGCTTTTATTTTGGCGGAAAGCATGGTTTACAAACGGGTCTCATACTCTCATTACAATTCTAGTAAAATGCGTAATCGTCAAATATGCAGATGTGGAAATAATGCATAACTGGGTAATGGGTTCCTTCTCATAGCCTGTGTCCTGAAAGTAGCCTAGTTCTGCGTCCCACAGTCCTCTACACTCACTCATGTCTCTCCTGATCCTCCTCACTCCTCATCAGACACTTGAAGGGCCTATTTATTTTTTTCACGCCATTTCTCGCCGTGTTTCATGGGCCGGTCTATGAGAGAGAAAAAAACCCACGCTAACTTTTTTGTCCAATGCGTTTCACCGGCACAAAGATCCCAGCGCCGCCAATTAAGCAAAACTAAACGAATGGGCCCCGATACGAGTTGTATGGGCCGTTAAATTTTTTTTTTTTAAAGCATTTAAAGTATGAGATGTATCTACACAAAAAGCACGTCGGCCCACCGGGAAAATGCCGGTACGCCCGATGGCCAGTCCAGCCCTGGTCATGTCCATGATTTTTTTTCTGTTCTCACAGCAAGGGCCAAATTCAGATGAAGTAAAACATTCTCACAAAACAAAACTGAAAATGTTTTATGTCAAAGATGACGAAGAGCTCCAGAGGGTAAAGCTGACAGTGAATCTGTAATCTGTGTTCTGTGATCAGCGAATGCCTGAGGACCGGCTCATGACCTGAGATCCATAACTCACAGTTTCATTCATTTGATGCCTGAGGTTCAATCGTTCGGTCAAACATGTCTTCCTGAAACACTGGGTCCGTGTCGGCGAGTTCCTTCTCGTTCTCCTGACTCGACCGGGCAGGTTAGCGTGTGCTTGACGTGTTCGACTGCTTACAGATGTGTGTTTCTCAGCAGACATCAGCACTTCTGCTGAAGACCGTCAATCTGTCTCAGGACACACTTATTCTCTCGGATTATGAGTGAGAAAAGACCCAGATAACAATTTATGGTTCCCAGAACGTTCTTGGAAAGTTAGTTTTTGGTTGCGGGAACATTCCCTTAAGGTTTTGTTTAGGTTTTGGTTCCCATGGAAAGTTTTCTTAACGTTCAGGGAACTTTATAACCCTGAGGGAACGTTCCCTAAACGTTAGTTTTTGGTTTGGTTAAAACTAACCTTTAGAGAACCATAAACTAACGTTCCCTAAACGTTCAGTGTTAGTGGGGGACAAAAAGTGTCGTTTTCTATATCAGTATTAAAGTCCTGTCATCGTGAAGTCCTCATGTCTGTGGAACATCTTACATGGAAAATGAATAAGCTTATCGTGATATGAAACTGATTACTATAATTCAGTGCAGTTTCCAGCTATAATCCACATTAGAGGCGGTAAAACACCAGAGCTGATTATGATTACAGTGGCTTTTTATTCTGTTATAACCTGAAACTGCCATAGTTTTAGTAAGGTTTAGTGTAGGAGATACGTGGTGATATTTTATTACCAACGCATTCTCATCCCAAGGCGTAATATTCTGACACTTTGACAAAGCGTCTATATCGAACGCGCATGGCACCCTTTAGCGTCAATATAACACGCAGAGAGATGGGTAGGTTTAGGTCTGGTGTAGGGTTAGGGTTAGACCGCTAGGAGGCGCCTTCTGACCCATATATTTCGGCGTCTCATATTGACGCTAAAGGGTGCCATGCGCGTTCGATATAGACGCTTTGGCAAAAGCGTCATTATATTACGCCTTGGGATGAGAACGGGCTGTTTATTACATATATACAAAAGTCCTGTAAGTTGTGCTGAAAACGTGTTCAGTTTTAACCAGAAAAAAACATGAACATGAACATGTATGTCTTCTCTGATCTCTTCTCTGATCACTCGTGTCGTGAAACTCTTCTGTGATGGTTTGAGTTTGGAATGTTTTTAAACGATATTATGTGAACGTTACGGAACATTCCCTTGTATAATTCTTCCGTCATGATGGGAATGTTACTTTTGAATGGGTAACAATTTATTTCGATAGTCCACTTTAGACATTCTAATAACTATAAGTAACTTTTCAACTACATGTACATTTACATTTACATTTAGTCATTTAGCAGACGCTTTTATCCAAAGCGACTTACAACTGAGGACTAAACCAAGCGAGTCATCGTGAAGAGGCAGAAACAACGCAAGAAGTGCTCAAAATACAAAGTTCAGACATAGCTCAGAGTAGCATGAGCCAGGCAAGCGAGGATTTAAAGGAAAAGGGAAGGATTTTTTTTATTTTTTTTTATTTTTTTTTTTTATGTTAAGTGCTCCCGGAAGAGATGAGTTTTCAGTTGTCTTTTGAATGCTGTCAAGGATTCTGCATTCCGGATGAGGGTGGGGAGATCATTCCACCAGCATGGAACCGAACCGTGAATGAGAATGTCCTGGAGAGTGATTTTGTGCCCCGCTGTGGCGGTACCACAAGCCGCCGCTCATTGACCGATCGTAGGCTTCTGGTAGGGATGTAGACTTGAAGTAGTGTCAACTAACATGTCATTAGAGTATTAGTAGACTGTCAGCTTAATATCTGCTAACACTTTATTTTGTTGGTCCCCCAACAGACATTCAACTGACTATAAGTAACTTGGCGACTACAAGTCAACTTATTCTCCTAACCCGAACCCGAACACCTAACCACAACCTCACAGTCTACAGACAGTCTACTGTAATATACTAATACTCTAATGAGAGTTAGTTGACATGTCGTTGAAAAGTTACTTATAATTAGTAGAACGTCTAAAGTGACTATCGAAATAAAGTGTAACCTTTGAATGTTCTCTGAAAGAAGAATGCTGCAAATAATGCTTTTATTACTCAGTATTTTTGTCTTGTTTCCAGTCATATAAAAAAAATTCTTAAATCAAGAAGCATTTACTAGATGAGTAAAATGACATAAAAAATTTATATCTTGTCTTCTAGAGATTGTTTTTCTCACCCCATCGGCAGATCATTTTGCTTTAAGCAAAAAACATTTTGATTATTATTTTATGGTTTTTTTCAGAAGACTAGATTCTTATGTCATTTAACTCATCTAGTAAATGCTTCTTAATTTAAGAATTTGTAGATATTTGGACTGGAAACAAGACAAAAATACTAAGTAAGAAAACATTAGTTTCACCACACACACACCTCAACATTCACAGCCCGGAGATCTTTATTTCCTCGAGCACGACTCAAGCATTCGACAGATCGGCGAACTTTGAAGATGAAGATGAAGATGAAGATGAAGGCTGACCTTTGCACACTTGTAGCGATCTGTCAATATTTTCTGCATCTCCCTCTCGCTCATCTGTTATTGTGCGTGTTTGTGTGTTTGCGTGCACCTATTGATTGACAGCTGGCTCCAGAGCCACTCAGACCTCTTAAAATACCAGCGCTGAGCTTCAGGTTTCCCCGTTGGCCCCGGGCCCCTATTGTGTGTGTGTGTGTGTGTGTGTGTGTGTGTGTGTGAGCTTCAAGTCTGACAGAACGTCACCGATCTGAGGAAATCTGCATCGCTTGATGTGTGAAGTAAGATGTGTGTGTGGAGTAAGATGTGTGTGTGGAGTAAGATGTGTGTGTGGAGTAAGATGTGTGGAGTAAGATGTGTGTGTGGAGTAAGATGTGTGGAGTAAGATGTGTGTGTGGAGTAAGATGTGTGGATGTGTGTGTGGAGTAAGATGTGTGTGTGTGGAGTAAGATGTGTGTGTGTGGAGTAAGATGTGTGTGTGTGTGTGTCAGGAGTAAGATGTGTGTGTGTGGAGTAAGATGTGTGTGTGGAGTAAGATGTGTGGATGTATGTGTGGAGTAAGATGTGTGTGTGGAGTAAGATGTGTGTGTGTGTGTGTGTGTGTGTGTGTGTGTGTGTGTGTGTGTGTGTGTGTGTGTGTGTGTGTGTGGAGTAAGATGTGTGTGTGGAGTAAGATGTGTGTGTGTGTGTGTGTGTGTTTGTGTGTGGAGTAAGATGTGTGTGTGGAGTAAGATGTGTGGATGTATGTGTGGAGTAAGATGTGTGGATGTATGTGTGTGGAGTAAGATGTGTGGATGTGTGTGTGGAGTAAGATGTGTGTGTGTGGAGTAAGATGTGTGTGTGGAGTAAGATGTGTGTGTGTGTGGAGTAAGATGTGTGTGTGGAGTAAGATGTGTGTGTGTGGAGTAAGATGTGTGTGTGTGGAGTAAGATGTGTGTGTGGAGTAAGATGTGTGGATGTATGTGTGTGGAGTAAGATGTGTGTGTGGAGTAAGATGTGTGGATGTATGTGTGTGGAGTAAGATGTGTGTGTGGAGTAAGATGTGTGGATGTATGTGTGTGGAGTAAGATGTGTGTGTGGAGTAAGATGTGTGTGTGTGGAGTAAGATGTGTGTGTGGAGTAAGATGTGTGGATGTATGTGTGTGGAGTAAGATGTGTGTGTGGAGTAAGATGTGTGGATGTATGTGTGTGGAGTAAGATGTGTGTGTGGAGTAAGATGTGTGGATGTATGTGTGTGGAGTAAGATGTGTGTGTGGAGTAAGATGTGTGTGTGTGGAGTAAGATGTGTGTGTGGAGTAAGATGTGTGGATGTATGTGTGTGGAGTAAGATGTGTGTGTGATGTTTGATGATGCAGCATTTCAAAATCAAAATGTTTGATGCATGTTGATTGTTATGATGACGAAATTGAACTTGAACGATGTGTTCAACATATCAGATAATTAACAGACATCATTCAGATAAATGACTTAATGACTTAGGTGTGTCTTCTGCACGCCAAGGCTGCGTTTATTTGACAAAAAAAACAACAATAAAATTGTGAAATATTATTCCAGTGTAAATCAGCTGTTTTCTGTGTGAATATATAGTAAAGTGTAATTTATTCCTGTGATCAAAGCTGAATGTTCATCATCATTACTCCAGTCTTCAGTGTCACATGATCCTTCAGAAATCAGGAAAATATGATTATCTGATGATCAACAAACATTTATGATTATTATAATCAGCTCATATTTTTGTAAAAACTGTGAAACATTTTATTTTCAGGATTCTTTAATAAATATACAGTTCAAAAGAACAGAATTTATTTGAAATAGGATATTTTGTAACATTATAAATGTCTTTACTGTCACTTTTAGATCTTGTCACTTTTCAATTGATGAATAAAAGTTTTTTATTTTTTTTTAAACCTTGTTACAGTTTTTTACAGTCGCTAGGACACATTTCTCAATACTTAGGTCACTTTTTCAAAACTCTTCACACAGTGAGCACAACAGAAGTATATGTGGACTAAACTGTGGATCATTTATCAGTGCTTTGGCACAAAATGCATTCAATGACTACATCTTTCAAATTACATTAATTATTTTCTCACTTCGACACAACAACCGCCAAAACTCTGTGTACCGACAGGCCAATTTGCACATGCTTACACACTGATTTCAAAACTGTTCAACTTAAGTTCAAAACAATAACATAATACAAAACTGAATAAGACAGCATTTTGCCACATTTCTACAGTAATATTGTAATGAAATATATTTAGAATCTAAAAATTAAATGGTATAAAAACAATTGGACCAACCACAGCTGATTCCTATTGTCTCTGTATCAGTAGATGGTGTGTGTACAAATTTTTGTACTTTGGAATTACTCCAAAAACATAAAATATAATAACTGCATGATGTCTGATTCATTCTAGTAAATATTGCAGTGAATTCTAAACAGTAGAGAGGTAGAAGAAAGAAAGCATTTACATAGGAAAACATTGTATAAAGTTACCTGTTGTTAGTGTTTTTTATGTTATTGTTTTGTGGGTGACAAAGTGTGTTTGTTAGCTGTCAACCTTTGCTAGTGTTATGGAAGAATGTGTTGATTTGAGATATGTATGAAGTGATTTGGTAGTTTTAGTGCATTTTGAATGTGAAATGAACTGCTGTGCCGAGCTGAAAGTTGGTTAGGAGAACTGTGTGAAGAGTTTTGAAAAAGTGACTTAAGTATTGAAAAATGGGTCCTAGCGACTGTAAAAAACTGTAAATCGTAGTGTGCCTTTTTCTGCAAGCCAGCAGTTGCAAGCGTGTTGCTTTTGTTCACGTGTGTTCTGTTGCGTTTGTTCCAGACTCATCTACAGAAAGCCAGTAATGAAATTTAGTTCAATCCCAGGCATCGGACCCGAGGGTCAGAGGTCAGCCCGAGCGCGGGGTCAGTTGTGTAAACCGCCCCGTTCAGAGTTAAAAGGGAAAGCCCACTTCTGTCCCGAGGTCAAGGGGGTCGCGAGGTCAGTGTCGCTGGGGCGGCCCAGATCACTCACTGCTATAAATTATGTACCAAATCAGAGCCAAAGAAAATTAGCGTCTCTTCCTGACAGGGGGTTGCAGGAGACATTATTCCACAACCTTAATCGGGAGTAAAGGAAGCGCTCAGTCACAGACACACACCTCTGCGGACACAATACACACCTGTGAGTGTGTGTGTCAGACCCGCTCAAACAACAATACATGCAGTTCCTTGGCAACACGAGGAGATCTGACCGGAGGATGAGTAACCGACAGATGAGTGACCGACAGATGAGCGACCGACAGATGAGGGACCGACAGATGAGCGACCGACAGATGAGCGACCGACAGATGAGGGACAGACAGATGAGGGACAGACAGATGAGGGACAGACAGATGAGCGACCGACAGATGAGCGACAGACAGATGAGGGACAGACAGATGAGGGACAGACAGATGAGCGACCGACAGATGAGGGACAGACAGATGAGGGACAGACAGATGAGGGACAGACAGATGAGCGACCGACAGATGAGCGACAGACAGATGAGGGACAGACAGATGAGGGACAGACAGATGAGCGACCGTCAGATGAGGGACCGACAGATGAGGGACAGACAGATGAGCGACCGTCAGATGAGGGACCGACAGATGAGGGACAGACAGATGAGCGACCGTCAGATGAGGGACAGACAGATGAGGGACAGACAGATGAGCGACCGTCAGATGAGGGACCGACAGATGAGCGACCGACAGATGAGGGACAGACAGATGAGTGACCGACAGATGAGGGACCGACAGATGAGCGACCGACAGATGAGGGACAGACAGATGAGGGACCGACAGATGAGCGACCGACAGATGAGCGACAGACAGATGAGGGACAGACAGATGAGGGACAGACAGATGAGCGACCGTCAGATGAGGGACAGACAGATGAGGGACAGACAGATGAGGGACAGACAGATGAGCGACCGTCAGATGAGGGACAGACAGATGAGGGACAGACAGATGAGCGACCGTCAGATGAGGGACAGACAGATGAGGGACAGACAGATGAGGGACCGACAGATGAGCGACCGTCAGATGAGCGACCGACAGATGAGGGACAGACAGATGAGGGACCGACAGATGAGCGACCGACAGATGAGGGACAGACAGATGAGGGACAGACAGATGAGGGACAGACAGATGAGCGACCGTCAGATGAGCGACCGTCAGATGAGCGACAGACAGATGAGGGACAGACAGATGAGGGACAGACAGATGAGGGACAGACAGATGAGCGACCGTCAGATGAGCGACCGTCAGATGAGCGACAGACAGATGAGGGACCGACAGATGAGGGACAGACAGATGAGGGACCGACAGATGAGCGACCGACAGATGAGCGACAGACAGATGAGCGACCGTCAGATGAGGGACAGACAGATGAGGGACAGACAGATGAGGGACAGACAGATGAGGGACCGACAGATGAGCGACCGACAGATGAGGGACAGACAGATGAGGGACAGACAGATGAGGGACAGACAGATGAGCGACCGTCAGATGAGCGACCGTCAGATGAGCGACAGACAGATGAGTGACCGACAGATGAGCGACCGTCAGATGAGCGATAGACAGATGAGCGACCGACAGATGAGGGACAGACAGATGAGTGACCGACAGATGAGGGACCGACAGATGAGCGACCGACAGATGAGGGACAGACAGATGAGGGACCGACAGATGAGCGACCGACAGATGAGCGACAGACAGATGAGGGACAGACAGATGAGGGACAGACAGATGAGCGACCGTCAGATGAGCGACAGACAGATGAGGGACCGTCAGATGAGGGACCGACAGATGAGGGACAGACAGATGAGCGACCGTCAGATGAGGGACAGACAGATGAGGTACAGACAGATGAGGGACAGACAGATGAGCAACCGTCAGATGAGGGACAGACAGATGAGGGACAGACAGATGAGCGACCGTCAGATGAGGGACAGACAGATGAGCGACCGACAGATGAGCGACCGACAGATGAGGGACAGACAGATGAGGGACAGACAGATGAGGGACAGACAGATGAGCGACCGACAGATGAGCGACAGACAGATGAGGGACAGACAGATGAGGGACAGACAGATGAGCGACCGACAGATGAGGGACAGACAGATGAGGGACAGACAGATGAGGGACAGACAGATGAGCGACCGACAGATGAGCGACAGACAGATGAGGGACAGACAGATGAGGGACAGACAGATGAGCGACCGTCAGATGAGGGACCGACAGATGAGGGACAGACAGATGAGGGACCGACAGATGAGCGACCGACAGATGAGGGACCGACAGATGAGGGACAGACAGATGAGGGACAGACAGATGAGTGACCGACAGATGAGGGACCGACAGATGAGCGACCGACAGATGAGGGACAGACAGATGAGTGACCGACAGATGAGGGACCGACAGATGAGCGACCGACAGATGAGGGACAGACAGATGAGGGACCGACAGATGAGCGACCGACAGATGAGCGACAGACAGATGAGGGACAGACAGATGAGGGACAGACAGATGAGCGACCGTCAGATGAGGGACAGACAGATGAGGGACAGACAGATGAGGGACAGACAGATGAGCGACCGTCAGATGAGGGACAGACAGATGAGGGACAGACAGATGAGCGACCGTCAGATGAGGGACAGACAGATGAGGGACAGACAGATGAGGGACCGACAGATGAGCGACCGTCAGATGAGCGACCGACAGATGAGGGACAGACAGATGAGGGACCGACAGATGAGCGACCGACAGATGAGGGACAGACAGATGAGGGACAGACAGATGAGGGACAGACAGATGAGCGACCGTCAGATGAGCGACCGTCAGATGAGCGACAGACAGATGAGGGACAGACAGATGAGGGACAGACAGATGAGGGACAGACAGATGAGCGACCGTCAGATGAGCGACCGTCAGATGAGCGACAGACAGATGAGGGACCGACAGATGAGGGACAGACAGATGAGGGACCGACAGATGAGCGACCGACAGATGAGCGACAGACAGATGAGGGACAGACAGATGAGGGACCGACAGATGAGCGACCGACAGATGAGGGACAGACAGATGAGGGACAGACAGATGAGGGACAGACAGATGAGCGACCGTCAGATGAGCGACCGTCAGATGAGCGACAGACAGATGAGGGACCGACAGATGAGGGACAGACAGATGAGTGACCGACAGATGAGCGACCGTCAGATGAGCGATAGACAGATGAGCGACCGACAGATGAGGGACAGACAGATGAGTGACCGACAGATGAGGGACCGACAGATGAGCGACCGACAGATGAGGGACAGACAGATGAGGGACCGACAGATGAGCGACCGACAGATGAGCGACAGACAGATGAGGGACAGACAGATGAGGGACAGACAGATGAGCGACCGTCAGATGAGCGACAGACAGATGAGGGACCGTCAGATGAGGGACCGACAGATGAGGGACAGACAGATGAGCGACCGTCAGATGAGGGACAGACAGATGAGGGACAGACAGATGAGGGACAGACAGATGAGCGACCGTCAGATGAGGGACAGACAGATGAGGGACAGACAGATGAGCGACCGTCAGATGAGGGACAGACAGATGAGGGACAGACAGATGAGGGACAGACAGATGAGCGACCGTCAGATGAGGGACAGACAGATGAGGGACAGACAGATGAGCGACCGTCAGATGAGGGACAGACAGATGAGGGACAGACAGATGAGGGACAGACAGATGAGCGACCGTCAGATGAGGGACAGACAGATGAGGGACAGACAGATGAGGGACAGACAGATGAGCGACCGTCAGATGAGGGACAGACAGATGAGGGACAGACAGATGAGCGACCGTCAGATGAGGGACAGACAGATGAGGGACAGACAGATGAGGGACCGACAGATGAGCGACCGACAGATGAGGGACAGACAGATGAGGGACCGACAGATGAGCGACCGACAGATGAGGGACAGACAGATGAGGGACCGACAGATGAGCTACCGTCAGATGAGCGACCGACAGATGAGCGACCGACAGATGAGGGACCGACAGATGAGCGACCGACAGATGAGCGACCGACAGATGAGGGACCGACAGATGAGCGACCGACAGATGAGGGACAGACAGATGAGGGACAGACAGATGAGGGACCGACAGATGAGCGACCGACAGATGAGCGACAGACAGATGAGGGACCGACAGATGAGCGACCGACAGATGAGGGACCGACAGATGAGGGACCGACAGATGAGGAACCGACAGATGAGCGACCGACAGATGAGGGACCGACAGATGAGCGACCGACAGATGAGGGACCGACAGATGAGCGACCGACAGATGAGGGACAGACAGATGAGGGACCGACAGATGAGGGACCGACAGATGAGCGACCGACAGATGAGCGACAGACAGATGAGGGACAGACAGATGAGGGACAGACAGATGAGGGACAGACAGATGAGGGACAGACAGATGAGCGACCGTCAGATGAGGGACAGACAGATGAGGGACAGACAGATGAGCGACCGTCAGATGAGCGACCGACAGATGAGGGACAGACAGATGAGGGACAGACAGATGAGGGACAGACAGATGAGCGACCGACAGATGAGCGACCGACAGATGAGCGACCGACAGATGAGCGACAGACAGATGAGGGACAGACAGATGAGGGACAGACAGATGAGGGACAGACAGATGAGCGACCGACAGATGAGCGACCGACAGATGAGCGACAGACAGATGAGGGACAGACAGATGAGGGACAGACAGATGAGGGACAGACAGATGAGGGACCGACAGATGAGGAACCGACAGATGAGCGACCGACAGATGAGGGACCGACAGATGAGCGACCGACAGATGAGGGACCGACAGATGAGCGACCGACAGATGAGGGACAGACAGATGAGGGACCGACAGATGAGGGACCGACAGATGAGCGACCGACAGATGAGCGACAGACAGATGAGGGACAGACAGATGAGGGACAGACAGATGAGGGACAGACAGATGAGGGACAGACAGATGAGCGACCGTCAGATGAGGGACAGACAGATGAGGGACAGACAGATGAGCGACCGTCAGATGAGCGACCGACAGATGAGGGACAGACAGATGAGGGACAGACAGATGAGGGACAGACAGATGAGCGACCGACAGATGAGCGACCGACAGATGAGCGACCGACAGATGAGCGACAGACAGATGAGGGACAGACAGATGAGGGACAGACAGATGAGGGACAGACAGATGAGCGACCGTCAGATGAGCGACCGACAGATGAGGGACAGACAGATGAGGGACAGACAGATGAGGGACAGACAGATGAGCGACCGTCAGATGAGCGACCGACAGATGAGCGACCGACAGATGAGGGACAGACAGATGAGGGACCGACAGATGAGCGACCGACAGATGAGCGACCGACAGATGAGGGACCGACAGATGAGGGACCGACAGATGAGCTACCGTCAGATGAGCGACCGACAGATGAGCGACCGACAGATGAGGGACCGACAGATGAGCGACCGACAGATGAGCGACCGACAGATGAGGGACAGACAGATGAGGGACAGACAGATGAGGGACAGACAGATGAGGGACCGACAGATGAGCGACCGACAGATGAGGGACAGACAGATGAGGGACAGACAGATGAGGGACCGACAGATGAGCGACCGACAGATGAGGGACCGACAGATGAGCGACCGACAGATGAGGGACAGACAGATGAGGGACAGACAGATGAGGGACCGACAGATGAGCGACCGACAGATGAGGGACAGACAGATGAGGGACCGACAGATGAGCGACCGACAGATGAGGGACAGACAGATGAGGGACCGACAGATGAGCGACCGACAGATGAGCGACCGACAGATGAGCGACCGACAGATGAGGGACAGACAGATGAGGGACCGACAGATGAGCGACCGACAGATGAGCGACCGTCAGATGAGCGACCGACAGATGAGCGACCGACAGATGAGCGACCGACAGATGAGCGACCGACAGATGAGGGACCGACAGATGAGGGACAGACAGATGAGGGACCGACAGATGAGCGACCGACAGATGAGGGACTGAGCGACCGACAGATGAGCGACCGACAGATGAGGGACCGACAGATGAGGGACCGACAGATGAGCGACCGACAGATGAGCGACCGACAGATGAGCGACCGACAGATGAGGGACCGACAGATGAGCGACCGACAGATGAGGGATCGACAGATGAGCGACCGACAGATGAGGGACCGACAGATGAGGGACCGACAGATGAGCGACCGACAGATGAGGGACAGACAGATGAGGGACAGACAGATGAGCGACCGACAGATGAGCGACAGACAGATGAGGGACAGACAGATGAGGGACAGACAGATGAGGGACAGACAGATGAGGGACCGACAGATGAGCGACCGACAGATGAGCGACCGACAGATGAGCGACCGACAGATGAGGGACAGACAGATGAGGGACAGACAGATGAGCGACCGTCAGCTGAGCGACCGACAGATGAGGGACCGACAGATGAGGGACAGACAGATGAGGGACAGACAGATGAGCGACCGACAGATGAGCGACCGACAGATGAGGGACCGACAGATGAGCGACCGACAGATGAGGGACAGACAGATGAGCGACCGACAGATGAGCGACAGACAGATGAGGGACAGACAGATGAGGGACAGACAGATGAGCGACCGTCAGCTGAGCGACCGACAGATGAGGGACCGACAGATGAGGGACAGACAGATGAGGGACAGACAGATGAGCGACCGACAGATGAGCGACCGACAGATGAGGGACCGACAGATGAGCGACCGACAGATGAGGGACAGACAGATGAGCGACCGACAGATGAGCGACCGACAGATGAGGGACCGACAGATGAGCGACCGACAGATGAGGGACCGACAGATGAGCGACCGACAGATGAGCGACAGACAGATGAGGGACAGACAGATGAGGGACAGACAGATGAGCGACCGTCAGCTGAGCGACCGACAGATGAGGGACCGACAGATGAGGGACAGACAGATGAGGGACAGACAGATGAGCGACCGACAGATGAGCGACCGACAGATGAGGGACCGACAGATGAGCGACCGACAGATGAGGGACAGACAGATGAGCGACCGACAGATGAGCGACCATCAGATGAGCGACAGACAGATGAGCGACCGAAAGATGAGTGGCCGACAGATGAGGGACCGACAGATGAGGGACCGACAGATGAGCGACCGACAGATGAGGGACCGACAGATGAGCGACCGACAGATGAGCGACCGACAGATGAGGGACAGACAGATGAGGGACCGACAGATGAGCGACCATCAGATGAGCGACAGACAGATGAGGGACCGACAGATGAGCGACCGACAGATGAGGGACCGACAGATGAGCGACCGACAGATGAGGGACAGACAGATGAGGGACCGACAGATGAGCGACCATCAGATGAGCGACAGACAGATGAGGGACCGACAGATGAGGGACAGACAGATGAGCGACCGTCAGATGAGGGACAGACAGATGAGGGGCCGACAGATGAGGGACCGACAGATGAGGGACCGACAGATGAGGGACCGACAGGTGAGGGACCGACAGATGAGCGACCGTCAGATGAGGGACCGACAGATGAGGGACAGACAGATGAGCGACCGACAGATGAGGGACAGACAGATGAGGGACAGACAGATGAGGGACAGACAGATGAGGGACAGACAGATGAGCGACCGACAGATGAGCGACAGACAGATGAGCGACCGGAAGATGAGTGGCCGACAGATGAGGGACAGACAGATGAGCGACCGACAGATGAGCGACCGACAGATGAGGGACAGACAGATGAGGGACAGACAGATGAGGGACAGACAGATGAGGGACAGACAGATGAGCGACCGACAGATGAGCGACCGTCAGATGAGGGACAGACAGATGAGCGACCGTCAGATGAGGGACAGACAGATGAAGGACAGACAGATGAGCGACCGTCAGATGAGCGACCGACAGATGAGCGACCGACAGATGAGGGACAGACAGATGAGCGACCGTCAGATGAGGGACAGACAGATGAGCGACCGTCAGATGAGGGGCCGACAGATGAGCGACCGTCAGATGAGCGACCGTCAGATGAGGGACAGACAGATGAGCGACCGAAAGATGAGCGACCGAAAGATGAGCGGCCGACAGATGAGGGACAGACAGATGAGCGATTGACAGATGAGCGACCGACAGATGAGGGACAGACAGATGAGGGACAGACAGATGAGGGACAGACAGATGAGGGACAGACAGATGAGCGACCGACAGATGAGCGACCGTCAGATGAGGGACAGACAGATGAGCGACCGTCAGATGAGGGGCCGACAGATGAGGGACAGACAGATGAGCGACCGACAGATGAGGGACAGACAGATGAGGGACAGACAGATGAGGGACAGACAGATGAGGGACAGACAGATGAGCGACCGACAGATGAGCGACCGTCAGATGAGGGACAGACAGATGAGCGACCGTCAGATGAGGGGCCGACAGATGAGCGACCGACAGATGAGCGACCGACAGATGAGGGACAGACAGATGAGCGACCGACAGATGATTGACCTGGTGAGAAAGCTACCTTGTAACCAATCAAATCAACGTGTGATCGTCAACCAGTGGATCTCTGAGTGAGTGAGTGAGTGAGTGAGTGAGTGAGTGAGTGAGTGAGTGGAGGTGGGGCTCATCTGCATATTCATAGAACCGCGTTTTGAGAACATTATTAAGGATAACATTGAACAAATGATCTAATGATGTTACTGGAAGATCGTTTGTTCATAACTTTAAGAGAACCTTCCCTGTAATTTGGAAAGGACAGATTTTCAGAGATGTATATTTTTTCACTAGTTCACACTTACATCAAATTTAACAGAGTAAAGATTATGCGTTTTCAGCATGCTCAGAATTTTTTGCCCGAACCAAGAGTAGCTATTCCCCCGGTTGCTGTAGGAGTAGTTAGGACTGTAAGTGAGGAGATGGGGTGGAGGGACGCTGTTAAACGGAGGTAAGTCTGCTGTATATACCTCTTAATTCATTGATTGGGTTGATTGGCTGAATGTGCTCCACTCGTGTTTAATTAGGTTTAATTATCTGAACGTGCTTCTCCCGAACATCATTAATAAAACGATGTTTTCACTAGTTTTCATGAGTTCACTTGGACATATTAATCACAGCAAACAGGGTTAAACAGATTTTGTTTGCTGTCCATAACATGAGAGATGGAGCTCTTAGATTCCGCTTTAGTGCTCGTATTCCCCCGAAACATGATTAGATGAAGAGGCTCATCCGGAATGATCGTCATAAACAGAAGCTCTGCGGTGAACAGCTGGAACAGCTGGACGGTGTTCAGATTCCCTGATTACAGTAGAAGTCTTATAATTATACTCGAGTTAAAGTACACTTCATTTCTAATGAAGTTCTGAGAAATTATATCATTTTTATTTTATTTTACTTAGTGTCAGAACTGGACATTTAATATGTATTGACCTGCAAATAAGTAAACTAAGTATAATCAAAACATTAAACTTCGGTAGAGTAAAATATCTTTTTAAGTTATTGATTATTCAAGTATGCAAACAAGTCAAATATAATAGCCTTCACCATTGTCACACACTAATAGAGAACAGACTGGTGATCGTATAAACAAAGTATATTAATAGGATGCAGGGAACAAACATTGGTCGATGGAAGGGTGAATGTGAAGTTCAAGCAGTTGCACTGTGATTAGCTGGGTGTAATGTGAGGATCACAGGTACGGGTGGTTGAAGGATGAACAGGCTGACACACACAACGGCTTGGGATGAACAGGCTGACACACACAACGGCTTGGGATCAGAAGACAGATGACAGAAGACAGAAGACAGACGACAGAAGACAGAAGACAGAAGACAGAAGACAGAAGACAGACGACAGAAGACAGAAGACAGACGACAGACGACAGACGACAGAAGACAGACGACAGAAGACAGACGACAGAAGACAGAAGACAGACGACAGAAGACAGACGACAGAAGACAGAAGACAGAAGACAGACGACTGACGACAGAAGACAGAAGACAGACGACAGAAGACAGAAGACAGAAGACAGAAGACAGAAGACAGAAGACAGACGACAGAAGACAGAAGACAGACGACAGACGACAGACGACAGAAGACAGACGACAGAAGACAGACGACAGAAGACAGACGACAGAAGACAGAAGACAGACGACTGACGACAGAAGACAGAAGACAGACGACAGAAGACAGAAGACAGAAGACAGACGACAGACGACAGACGACAGAAGACAGACGACAGACGACAGACGACAGAAGACAGAAGACAGACGACAGAAGTCAGAAGACAGAAGACAGACGACTGACGACAGAAGACAGAAGACAGACGACAGAAGACAGAAGACAGAAGACAGACGACTGACGACAGAAGACAGAAGACAGACGACAGAAGACAGAAGACAGACGACAGAAGACAGAAGACAGACGACAGACGACAGACGACTGACGACAGAAGACAGAAGACAGACGACTGACGACAGAAGACAGACGACAGAAGACAGAAGACAGACGACAGAAGACAGAAGACAGACGACAGACGACAGACGACTGACGACAGAAGACAGAAGACAGAAGACAGACGACTGACGACAGAAGACAGAAGACAGACGACAGAAGACAGAAGACAGAAGACAGAAGACAGACGACAGAAGACAGAAGACAGACGACAGACGACAGAAGACAGACGACAGAAGACAGACGACAGAAGACAGAAGACAGACGACAGACGACAGAAGACAGACGACAGACGACAGACGACAGAAGACAGAAGACAGACGACAGAAGACAGACGACAGACGACAGAAGACAGACGACAGACGACAGAAGACAGAAGACAGACGACAGACGACAGAAGACAGACGACAGACGACAGACGACAGACGACAGAAGACAGACGACAGAAGACAGACGACAGAAGACAGAAGACAGACGACAGACGACAGAAGACAGAAGACAGACGACAGACGACAGAAGACAGAAGACAGACGACAGAAGACAGACGACAGACGACAGACGACAGAAGACAGATGACAGAAGACAGAAGACAGACGACAGACGACAGACGACAGAAGACAGACGACAGACGACAGAAGACAGAAGACAGAAGACAGACGACAGAAGACAGACGACAGAAGACAGACGACAGACGACAGAAGACAGAAGACAGACGACAGAAGACAGAAGACAGACGACAGACGACTGACGACAGAAGACAGAAGACAGACGACTGATGACAGAAGACAGACGACAGAAGACAGAAGACAGAAGACAGACGACAGAAGACAGAAGACAGAAGACAGAAGACAGACGACAGACGACAGACGACAGAAGACAGACGACAGAAGACAGACGACAGAAGACAGACGACAGAAGACAGAAGACAGACGACAGAAGACAGAAGACAGACGACAGACGACAGAAGACAGACGACAGACGACAGAAGACAGACGACAGAAGACAGACGACAGACGACAGAAGACAGAAGACAGACGACAGACGACAGAAGACAGAAGACAGACGACAGAAGACAGACGACAGAAGACAGACGACAGAAGACAGAAGACAGAAGACAGACGACAGACGACAGAAGACAGAAGACAGACGACAGACGACAGAAGACAGACGACAGAAGACAGACGACAGACGACAGAAGACAGAAGACAGACGACAGAAGACAGAAGACAGACGACAGAAGACAGACGACAGACGACAGAAGACAGAAGACAGATGACAGAAGACAGAAGACAGACGACAGACGACAGAAGACAGACGACAGAAGACAGACGACAGACGACAGAAGACAGACGACAGACGACAGAAGACAGACGACAGACGACAGAAGACAGAAGACAGACGACAGAAGACAGAAGACAGACGACAGAAGACAGAAGACAGACGACAGAAGACAGACGACAGAAGACAGAAGACAGACGACAGAAGACAGACGACAGACGACAGACGACAGAAGACAGACGACAGAAGACAGACGACAGAAGACAGAAGACAGACGACAGAAGACAGACGACAGAAGACAGATGACAGACGACAGAAGACAGAAGACAGAAGACAGACGACAGAAGACAGAAGACAGAAGACAGACGACAGAAGACAGAAGACAGACGACAGAAGACAGACGACAGAAGACAGATGACAGACGACAGAAGACAGAAGACAGACGACAGAAGACAGAAGACAGAAGACAGAAGACAGACGACAGAAGACAGAAGACAGACGACAGACGACAGAAGACAGACGACAGACGACAGAAGACAGACGACAGAAGACAGATGACAGACGACAGAAGACAGAAGACAGACGACAGAAGACAGAAGACAGAAGACAGACGACAGAAGACAGAAGACAGACGACAGACGACAGAAGACAGACGACAGACGACAGAAGACAGAAGACATATATAGATGTATATAGAGCAGGTTGTGTGTGGTGTTTATAGTGCAGGTTGTGTGTGGTGTATATAGTGCAGGTTGTGTGTGTGTGTGGTGTATATAGAGCAGGTTGTGTGTGGTGTATATAGTGCAATTTGTGTGTGTGTGGTGTATATAGAGCAGGTTGTGTGTGTGTGTGGTGTATATAGAGCAGGTTGTGTGTGTGAGGGGTGTATATAGAGCAGGTTGTGTGTGGTGTTTATAGAGCAGGTTGTGTGTGGTGTATATAGTGCAGGTTGTGTGTATGTGTGGTGTATATAGAGCAGGTTGTGTGTGTGTGGTGTATATAGAGCAGATTGTGTGTGGTGTATATAGTTCAGGTTGTGTGTGTGTGGTGTATACAGTGCAGGTTGTGTGTGTGTGGTGTATATAGAGCAGGTTGTGTGTGTGTGTGGTATATATAGAGCAGGTTTTGTGTGTGTGGTGTATATAGAGCAGGTTGTGTGTGTGTGTGTGTGTGTGGTGTATATGGAGCAGGTTGTGTGTGTGAGGGGTGTATATAGAGCAGGTTGTGTGTGGTGTATATAGAGCAGGTTGTGTGTGGTGTTTATTGAGCAGGTTGTGTGTGTGGTGTTTATAGAGCAGGTTGTGTGTGTGGTGTATATAGAGCAGGTTGTGTGTGTGTGTGTGGTGTTTATAGTGCAGGTTGTGTGTGGTGTATATAGAGCAGGATGTGTGTGGTGTTTATAGAGCAGGTTGTGTGTGTGTGGTGTATATAGTGCAGGTTGTGTGTGTGTGTGGTGTATATAGAGCAGGTTGTGTGTGGTGTTTATAGAGCAGGTTGTGTGTGTGTGGTGTTTACAGTGCAGGTTGTGTGTGTGTGTGTGTGTGTGTGTGTGTGAGTGTGTGGTGTATATGGTGCAGGTTGTGTGTGTGTGTGGTGTTATTGTGCAGGTTGTGTGTGTGTGTGGTGTTATAGTGCAGGTTGTGTGTGGTGTTATAGTGCAGGTTGTGTGTGTGTGTGTGCATCAGTAGTCCGGGGAGAGTGAGCGAGTGGCCGGAGTGTGCTGGTCTGGTGACGACGGGCTGAGAGACGGTTGTGTGACCGTGACTGTACCCCGTCCTCCACGGCCGGCTCCTGGCGGGGTCTGCCTCTGCCTCTGGACGATTCGGGTGTTCCTTCCTAGTCTATGAGGTACTCGAGCTTGTTATCCCGTCGCCGCGGATCGATGATGGCACGGACCTGGTAGATGACCTCTTCGTCAGCCAATTCAGGAGGAGGAACCTCATCACCACCAGATCCGTGAGAGGAGAAGACAAAGCTTCAGTGAAGGGTTTGAGGAGTGACTGATGTTGTAGGTGGGTGGCAGGTTCAGCCTGTGTGGGACCTCGTTGAGCCGCCTCTGCACCGTACATGGACCTACGTAACGGGGACTCAGCTTACGGCAGGGTCGGCGGAGATGGATGTCCCTTGTCGAGAGCTGTACCTTCTGGCCAGGCTGGCACTGCGGGGCCGCGGTTCTGCGGGAGTCAGCATGTCTCTTGTGTCTCTGCACGGCCTGTTGGAGATGCACCTGTGTGAGTCCCACACACTCCCGCTCTGCTGGGACCTCAGACGGCTCGGGCTGATGACCGAGGATGCACTGGATCGGGATGAGTCCGGTTGTGGCTTGTCTGAGGGAATTTTGGGCATATTCTGCCAAGGAAAGGTAGCGGCTCTAGCTGTCTGCCAGATCTGAGCCGTATCATGATCAGATGGAGGACCTGCGCCTAGACACGACCACACCGTGTGGTCTGGTTGGGGACATTTAATTTGAAGGGGTCATATAATGGTACATGCCCTTTTTCAAGTTGATTGTACTGAAATGTGTGTTGGCAGTGCCTGTACACAACCATCATATAATGATAAAAATCCATCCAGTGTTTTTGTTTTAATCTCCTTATATGTTTTCCCGTCTCAAATCGAGCCGTTCGATATTGTGACGTCACACGGTCCCTCCCACGATTGTTGATTGACAGCAGTGTTTCAGCACAGCCCCGCCCTGAGCGAGCTGTCATCAGTCCACCGTTGTTGATACGCTGGAGCAGAATGGCGTTGAGCGTTTGTGGTGTTCTGTTCTTGAGTGTAATAACGAACACAGCCATCATTTTGATGTTCCTAAATTCAAACCAGTGAAGATGCAGTGGCTGAGTTTTGTTTACGAGGGGAATATTCCCCACAATCAACGCCAATGCGTTCATGTTTGCGCAAATCATTTCTCACCAGACTGCTTTTTAAACGAGGGTCAGTGTAAATCTGGTTTTGCTAAGAAGCTGCTCCTGAAAAAGGAATCGGTACCAACAATTCGTGTTCCTGCTGCACCTCCTGAAGAAGTGAGTAACGTTTTATTAACCTTTAACGATAAATATTAATCTTTGCAAATCGCTTGCACGCTTCACGTTGAATGCGGCTAATGTTTACACTCAGGGTACATTATGGTATGTATTCTATGTAACGTTTCGACAGGAATTTTAATGCAGTTACAATACTATAGATGTACTTAAAAGTTTTCTTAAAACACAAAACATTTTCGTACTGCACTAAACATAAACATATAACAAATTCTTAGGTATCCTTCAACTACTGCTAGAATCATTACTGACATGACCTCATGTCAGTGTTTCAGTCACGATAGTTGTACCGAACACTGATTACGTTACGCATCACTGACAAGCCTACATTTACCAAAAAAAACATCAACATAAATCTGTCAACGAACTAACCTATCCATTAGTAAACACATAGTGTTTGTATCTCACTACTCTACCCTGACAGTACATACAAAAATAGATCAAAGTGACATTACGTTAACCAACTATTCAGAAACGTCCTGTTCGAGCCTTAAATGTCTAACTTCTTCGGGGCCGCCATCTTGTTCCGGGTCCGACTCCGCAATACAGATGTGTCCTCAGAGACTCCCGCTGCCATTCTTTCGCCAAAATATACCATCAACTGTTGTCAAGGCAACACTCCACGTGCGTTGTGTCAAAAACGCCCCAAAGAACAGAGGGGCGGAGTCAGCAAAGCGCATTATCATTTAAAGGCATATGCACTGAAACGGCGTGCTGAAAACAGAGCTGTTTTTGACCAGGTAAAATTTGTGTTTTCTTAAAATACTAATGAGAATTTTTTTATAAAAGTATACTACAAAATTTTCATTTAGACCCTAAAGATTCATATTAACAAAAATGGCATTATATGACCCCTTTAATATTCAACAATATTATTGATCTCCTGCATTGACACCATTGTATGAGAACTGAACTGAGCTGGACGATGACATCACATTTTTCTCCAGAGTGGCTATATACACTCACCTAAAGGATTATTAGGAACACCTGTTCAATTTCTCATTAATGCAATTATCTAATCAACCAATCACATGGCAGTTGCTTCAATGCATTTAGGGGTGTGGTCCTGGTCAAGACAATCTCCTGAACTCCAAACTGAATGTCAGAATGGGAAAGAAAGGTGATTTAAGCAAGTTTTGAGCGTGGCATGGTTGTTGGTGCCAGACGGGCCGGTCTGAGTATTTCACAATCTGCTCAGTTACTGGGATTTTCACGCAACAACCATTTCTAGGGTTTACAAAGAATGGTGTGAAAAGGGAAAAACATCCAGTATGCGGCAGTCCTGTGGGCGAAAATGCCTTGTTGATGCTAGAGGTCAGAGGAGAATGGGCCGACTGATTCAAGCTGATAGAAGAGCAACTTTGACTGAAATAACCACTCGTTACAACCGAGGTATGCAGCAAAGCATTTGTGAAGCCACAACACGCACAACCTTGAGGCGGAAGGGCTACAACAGCAGAAGACCCCACCGGGTACCACTCATCTCCACTACAAAAAGGAAAAGGAGGCTACAATTTGCAAGAGCTCACCAAAATTGGACAGTAAAATGTTGCCTGGTCTGATGAGTCTCGATTTCTGTTGAGACATTCAGATGGTAGAGTCAGAATTTGGCGTAAACAGAATGAGAACATGGATCCATCATGCCTTGTTAACACTGTGCAGGCTGCTGGTGGTGGTGTAATGGTGTGGGGGATGTTTTCTTGGCACACTTTAGGCCCCTTAGTGCCAATTGGGCATCGTTTAAATGTCACGGCCTACCTGAGCATTGTTTCTGACCATGTCCATCCCTTTATGGCCACCATATACCCATCCTCTGATGGCTACTTCCAGCAGGATAATGCACCATGTCACAAAGCTCGAATCATTTCAAATTGGTTTCTTGAACATGACAATGAGTTCACTGTACTAAAATGGCCCCCACAGTCACCAGATCTCAACCCAATAGAGCATCTTTGGGATGTGGTGGAACGGGAGCTTCGTGCCCTGGATGTGCATCCCACAAATCTCCATCAACTGCAAGATGCTATCCTATCAATATGGGCCAACATTTCTAAAGAATGCTTTCAGCACCTTGTTGAATCAATGCCACGTAGAATTAAGGCAGTTCTGAAGGCGAAAGGGGGTCAAACACAGTATTAGTATGGTGTTTCTAATAATCCTTTAGGTGAGTGTGTATATAAATGAACTAAATTAATATTTTTTTTACAACAAAAATGAAACATCACTGAACTTACTTAAGCTGGACTATGACAGTATTTTCTTCTAGAAACAAACTTCGCTGCATTA
>JAULUF010000024.1:830000-900000 GCA_031834385.1 Semotilus atromaculatus
GGATTATGGTGTGGGGTTGTTTGGTGGAGGGGGGATTATGGCGTGGGGTTGTTTGGTGGAGGGGGGATTATGGTGTGGGGTTGTTTGGTGGAGGGGGGATTATGGGAGGGGGGATTATGGTGTGGGGTTGTTTGGTGGAGGGGGGATTATGGTGTTGGGTTGTTTGGTGTGAGGGGGGATTATGGCGTGGGGTTGTTTGGTGGAGGGGGGATTATGGTGTGGGGTTGTTTGGTGGAGGGGGATTATGGTGTTGGGTTGTTTGGTGGAGGGGTATTATGGTGTGGGGTTGTTTGGTGGAGGGGGGATTATGGTGTGGGGTTGTTTGGTGGAGGGGGATTATGGTGTTGGGTTGTTTGGTGGAGGGGGGATTATGGTGTTGGGTTGTTTGGTGGAGGGGGGATTATGGTGTGGGGTTGTTTGGTGGAGGGGGATTATGGCGTGGGGTTGTTTGGTTTGGTGGAGGGGGGATTATGGCGTGGGGTTGTTTGGTGGAGGGGGGATTATGGTGTGGGGTTGTTTGGCGGAGGGGGGATTATGGTTTTGGGTTGTTTGGTGGATGGGGGATTATGGTGTGGGGTTGTTTGGTGGAGGGGGGATTATGGCGTGGGGTTGTTTGGTGGAGGGGGGATTATGGCGTGGGGTTGTTTGGTGGAGGGGGGATTACGGTGTGGGGTAGTTTGGTGGAGGGGGGATTACGGTGTGGGGTTGTTTGGCGGAGGGGGGATTACGGTGTGGGGTTGTTTGGTGGAGGGGGGATTATGGTGTTGGGCTGTTTGGTGGAGGGGGGATTATGGCGTGGGGTTGCTTGGTGGAGGGGGGATTATGGCGTGGGGTTGTTTGGTGGAGGGGGGATTATGGTGTGGGGTTGTTTGGTGGAGGGGGGATTATGGCGTGGGGTTGTTTAGTGGAGGGGGATTATGGCGTGGGGTTGTTTGGTTTGGTGGAGGCGGGATTATGGCGTGGGGTTGTTTGGTGGAGGGGGGATTATGGTGTGGGGTTGTTTGGTGGAGGGGGGATTATGGTGTGGGGTTGTTTGGTGGAGGGGGGATTATGGTGTGTGGGGTTGTTTGGTGGAGGGGGGATTATGGTGTGGGGTTGTTTAGTGGAGGGGGGATTATGGCGTGGGGTTGTTTGGCGGAGGGGGGATTATGGCGTGGGGTTGTTTGGCGGAGGGGGGATTATGGTGTGGGGTTGTTTGGTGGAGGGGGGATTATGGTGTGGGGTTGTTTAGTGGAGGGGGGATTATGGTGTGGGGTTGTTTGGCGGAGGGGGGATTATGGTGTGGGGTTGTTTGGCGGAGGGGGGATTATGGTGTGGGGTTGTTTGGTGGAGGGGGGATTATGGTGTGGGGTTGTTTGGTGGAGGGGGGATTATGGCGTGGGGTTGTTTGGTGGAGGGGGGACTATGGTGTGGGGTTGTTTTTCAGGGGTTGGTCTTGGCCCCTTAGTTCCAGTGAAACTAGCATGATGAAGCTTAGTGTATTTACTAGTTGCCATATCAACACAATATATAGAAAAAATTGTGCCAGAATTCAGAAGTATTTGGAAGATATCACTGAACACTTATTTAACCATAGCAAAAGTACATTTCTGAAGTAAATTTTTCAGCACTGTTGTCACACTGTCTTACAATGAGCCCCTATAACTATGATATTCTATTCAATACTTTTATGAATTCTATTGAGAAACCATGAGAAAGGTGAATAAAGACTGAGAGTCAAATGATTCATTATTATTATGTTTTGAACTAAGCTTTATAACTGTGTTTTGCCAGGATTAAATCCCAGTTGTGCAGGCGGGGAACGTCGTCACAATGCGCTGAAACCTGCCCTGCTATTAGACCTGTGCTGTTCCACTTACTGATGCAGTTGGCATAATTAACTTTTATGACTTTCTACTGAGAAACCATGAGAAACAGGTGAATAAAGACTGAGAGGAAGAACCTGAATATTCAGAGAGGAAAGATAGAGAGACTGCAAACATTTTGACTATACATCTGCATAATTCACAATTATTACACCCGTTTTACTTACCATGTTAATTATATCATTCAGGATCAGTTTCCGCTCACTGCTCAGGTGTTTGCTGGACTGGTCATGAGCGGGTCGTGGTTTCCAGCACAAACACAGAGACTGAACACAGACACTGAGAGAGTGAGAGAGTGAGCGAGTGAGAGAGTGAGGAGAGACTGAGAGTAATGAACTCCTGCTGTCACAATCAATCATCAGCCTCAAACCACACGCTTCATACAGTGCACACAAATATGACAATAACAATGTTTTGCTAATGTTAAGTCTTGAAAACATGTTCTCTGAATGTTTACAACTTGTGAACTTTAAAGTCCCCCTGTGGTGAAAATCCAGCTTTTAATGTTGTTTATGTGTCTATGTGGTGTTATTAATATGCTTTAAGACACACATGTGTAAGTTCATAAGTCGACAGCATTGCTGAGTATTTCCTCCTTAAAACTGCAGTGAACCAAAGACAGTCTCAAAAACACGGTGTGAAATCGCTGGTGTTTCTGACGTCACAAACGACCTTGACCAATCAGATCAACGTGTGATCGTCAACCAGTGGATCTCTGAGTGAGGGAGTGAGGGAGTATTTTAAGACATGAAGTGATTTTTTCAAGGAAAAACATTTAAATATGTCATTTTGATGATCAAAGATGAGTTTAAGGGATACAATTATTGACTACAGGGGACTTTAAGAAAACATTACATTGTATCATTCTTCACACATTATGTGAACTTTTGAATGTTCTCTGAATGTTCTGAAACAAATAACATTTAAAAAACATTGGTATAGATGTTTTATTGAGTAAAATGTGAATGCAGGTGTGATAGACTGGCCATCCATCATCGGGTGATTCGCTTCGGTGAAGAAGATATTTATCTGAATGTTCATGCTGCTCTTTCTTTCTTATGAACGAATATTTATTTTTTCAAAATAATTTGTTTATTTCTTTCAAACTAATCATTCTTTCTTTCTGTCTATCCTTCTATCCATTCATCTCTCGCTCTCTCTATCTATCTATCTGTCTATCCATCCATCCATCAAATCAATCAATCAATCAATCAATCAATCAATCTATCTATCTATCTGCCTTTAAAAACTTCTACTTAAAGGAGAATTCCGGTATTTAGCACTTTAAGTCTATTTTCTAGTTTGTTTTGGATGAACTAGAGTGGTGGACACAGACATGTTGATGATGGGTCCTGTCTCGACTTTTTGAGATTTTTAGAATCTCCTTTGAGCGCTTCAGAGTGTCTGTCTATGGGCACGCACAAACATGTCCTTAAAACAACCCTTAACATTCGTTTTCAAAACTGAGCAACTCACCGAGTTGTTAGTGGTGTTCGTTGATGATTAAAAACAAATATATTGGCACAATGTATGTTATTTTTTTTACAGATTTTAATCTGTGTTATTTGTTATAGTGGAACTATTTTTTCAGATACCTCACAACCACGTATAAACCTCCGCTCGATATTTGAGTCTGAAGCGTTAGCACACTCCCGACCACTTGATGGCGACGACCACTGCCGTACGAGGACGCTGTCCGGATCACGGTGTCTAGTGCATAGAGCGTATGAGAACCGAGAGAAAAGACTACAACCAAATGTAAACATCCCCTTTTCCGTTTCCGGTAGCGCAGTAATATCAACGAGCAATGAGTCCTCCAACAGAAATCAATATTTCAAAATGTATGACAAATAAGGGCGTGGTAAACTTTGATTGACAGCTTGATTGACAGCTGATAACGGGCTCCGCCGAGTTTAATTCCTGAAATGTGACGTCTCGGCCATGATCTGACACAACACATCAGACCACCTCTCTGTCCTTTCTGAATATTTGTATTGAAATATAGATAGATTTTCCAAGATGGCGTCGCCCATACCCCCATAAACGGCCTCAAAACCGTTCTTCAGTCTATGGGTGACGTCACACACGCTTTGTCCATATTTTGTACAGTCTATGGACAGGACCCATCATTAACCTGTCTGTGTCCACCACTCTAGTTCATCCAAAACAAACTAGAAAATAGACTTAAAGAGCTAAATACCGGAATTCTCCTTTAACTAAAACTAAAACTATTTCAAATATAAAACCTTCAAACTTCAATTATAAAACTACTTCAAACTTAAAAACATCTGACTTAAAACTATTAAGTCTCCTTCAAACTTTCTGGTCTGGCTCTCTCAAGACAACTTAGAGTTTGTCTCAATTAACTTTTTTTCCAATGCACTAAACTCGATGTACGGTAACGGACCCTGTGTACATGTTTCAGACGGTATTTATTCCTGAAGCACTTCAGAAGCCAGAGCTTCTCTTCTGTACACACTAGTGAAACGAGAGATATTTTTAGCTCGTCCACAGTCGTCTGTTCCGCCAATTCTTGAGGTTTCCCATTGTGTGTGATCACAGAGAACATGAGGATCAGACGCAGAGAGACTGAGATCAGGTTCTGCTGGGCAACGAGTGACTGAACAACTCTATTAATAGAGTTCAGATCCACATCCCAGAGGAGAGAATAGCAGGAAACACACACACACAGAGAGAGAGAGAGTTTACGCAGAATTGTCTTGTAAATCACGCGTGACCTAAACACTGTAATGAGTTTTCAACAAGAGGACATTCACCTCAAATGAATCTGTTGAGATGAGTGCACCCGTACATGAAGAGTGGAGGGAAACATAGACACAATCCCACAGCTGATCCACACTACCGCTAATAATCATCATAGCAAACATGCTACGCTAACAATAGCGAGAGGATCTTCTTCATCTGCCGACCCGCTTTCTGTGTTCATGTTCTCTTCATCTCACGAGGAGCCGGCCGTCTCAAGCGCTCGGCGGATCTGAATTCCACTTCGCTTAATCTAATTTATCTTTTAAAAGACGCATGCAGCTGTGTTTCATTTACTATAATTCTCAAACACATCACTGATTGCGCTGCCAGTTGCTTTGGCTTTTATTTCCTCCCTGAAAAGCTTTAATTTACGAAAGAAAACCCAGAATCTGACCTTTCGCCTTCCTGTTGAGTATATGTGTGCGGTTCAGTCCAATCACACTGTTTAAAGGGACAGACACTTCAGACAAACACAACGCACATGCATTTCCCCTCAACGTTTTGTAAAGTTTATGATCAAACATGCTTTAAATTAGATTTAACCAACGTTCTTATAACATTATGATTTGATATGCGTTCATGATCACACGAGAGTTCTTAGAAACGTTCTTAGAACAAGATTCTCAGAACATCCTCATGATGCTTTTGATATTTGCTGAATGTTAACATTAACTTTCTTTGGAAAATTACAAATAAATGTTCAAAGGATGTTATAGTGTGTGTAACATTAGGGTTAGGAGAATGTTGTACTAACATCATCGTAACCTATTAGATAACGTTCTACACACGGCAAGAAAAGTGGACGTTTTAACATTTTAGAGACATTGCAAATCACTGTTCATGCAACGTTTTGAGAACATTTGTTAGATGTATTAGCTATTTTGGCAGACTAGTTTTGCATTAGTATTTCAGAAACAAATTCTGAAACTAATATGGAGGAAACAGGCAAATGTCTGTATTTTATCTCGTTTTAATGTTTACAACGTGTTCTAACTATAGATACAATGTGATAAGATTCCAGCAGTTTGTTTGTCCACACCAGATGCCACAAAATCAATCAAAAATTGCAGTCAGCGTGTGGGCGGAGTCTCTGCAAACACAAATCACAGCCATTCAAAAGAGCGTGTGGGCGGAGTCTCTCCAAACACAAATCACAGCCATTCAAAAGAGCGTGTGGGCGGAGTCTCTCCAAACACAAATCACAGCCATTCAAAAGAGCGTGTGGGCGGAGTCTCTCCAAACACAAATCACAGCCATTCAAAAGAGCGTGTGGGCGGAGTCTCTCCAAACACAAATCACAGCCATTCAAAAGAGCGTGTGGGCGGAGTCTCTCCAAACACAAATCACAGCCAATCAAAAGAGCGTGTGGGCGGAGTCTCTGCAAGCACAAATCACAGCCAATCAAAAGAGCGTGTGGGCGGAGTCTCTCCAAACACAAATCACAGCCAATCAGAAGAGCGTGTGGGCGGAGTCTCTCCAAACACAAATCACAGCCAATCAAAAGAGCGTGTGGGCGGAGTCTCTCCAAACACAAATCACAGCCATTCAAAAGAGCGTGTGGGCGGAGTCTCTCCAAACACAAATCACAGCCAATCAGAAGAGCGTGTGGGCGGAGTCTCTCCAAACACAAATCACAGCCAATCAAAAGAGCGTGTGGGCGGAGTCTCTGCAAGCACAAATCACAGCCAATCAGAAGAGCGTGTGGGCGGAGTCTCTATGTAAGCACAAATCACAGCCAATCAGAAGAGCGTGTGGGCGGAGTCTCTGCAAGCACAAATCACTGCCAATCAGAAGAGCATGTGGGCGGAGTCTCTATGTAAGCACAAATCACAGCCAATCAGAAGAGCGTGTGGGCGGAGTCTCTCTGCATGCGCACTGCACTCACAACCAAATGGAGACATGCATCAAAAACATAAATATTACACACTTTTAACATTTAAAGAAAAACATACTGAGTGAAAAACAGTATTTTTTAATAGAATACACTTGTTTTTTTCACAGTTTGAACATTCTAGATTCCTTGAATTTACTTGTAGATCTGAGTTGAATTTTCCATGTTCACTTTCAGTACGGCTATAAATGATAAACTCACATTAGATGCTTTGAACATTAATAAAGCACATAATCAGTGCCTGAGATTATCACTGTCCTTATTTGTATGTTGTGTTGTGGCTGGTCAGGACAAAAACTCTGATTAACATGGAAAAGATGCCTTTTATATTATACAGTCAAACCAAAAATTATTCAGACGTGTTCAGGACACAATACTTCTTATGTAAGTGAGGAGAGCAAAGTAAAGTAAACTGTGACATATTATACCCAAATATTCTTCATACAGTGACATTTATAAATAATTGGGATTAAAATGACACTCTGAGCTGATCATGTTTTCTTCAGTGTTTTTTTCTGTAATCGCTAATGCTCTTTTTACACACAGACTGAACAACATGAAGCATTGCTTGGTCACTGGTTGAGCTAAACTGGTATTATCTAATTGTGTAGTTAAATTTAACAGCTGACAGATATTCAACATAATTCATGTGTGAGTCTAACAGAAGGACGGACAAAACCACTGAAATATCAACTGATATTCATGTCATATTTTAATATAATTTTCTGAACTATAATAGCGAATAAACTGTGATAATGTGAGAAATGTTGAAGCTGTCTGAATACATGTAGGTTTGAGTGTATAGAGATAGTGAAAGTCTCTGTGCATTCGACATCAGACTTGACCAATGGTGAGTGTTTCCTTGCAATTTCATTTGATGCAAAAATATAAGCACTAGTTTCTCATATAAGGAAACGTATTATGTAATATATCACATTATATTTTGCAGCATGTTCCCGTACATATGTCGGTCTGGCAAGTGTTTCCTCCGTGTAATTTGTGCAATTTCATTTGATGCAACTGAAATGCCACTTTAGCTGTAATGCTCGTCAGTATGATAAATATGAGTGTGTGTAACAGTGAGGTCAGAGCCCTGGACACACACCGAGGTCAAGGGTCACGGCACCACAATCCAGAGCCACTGACAACCTAATTACAACTGAGGGACCCCGGCTCTAAACGCCTGCTAATGGGGCCATCTCGACACGCTGACCCCTGACCCCTGACCTCTGACCTCTGAGCCGAGCGTTTAGATGCTTTATGCGAGCGCTAGCCGGTTCCAGTTAGCGATAGCATCAGTTATCACACAGAGTGCTCCGCCATTAACAGTCATCAGACATTAGCTTTATCAGAGCGCATGAATATCAGGATGAGATGTTTGTAAAGTGCGTCATTAACCTCTCGCTCTCGTACGAGTGACCGGATACAATAAAGAGCACAAATACATTACTGGAGGATTAATAACTCGGCTGAGGCAGTGAGATCATACGGAGTGTGTTTGCGTTTCATGATGCGTCTGAAGCTCGGCAGAACTTCTGGAAACGAGAGTTATGCAGAAACCAGAGAATGACGTTTAGGTGAAACTGTATTGTGCTAAAATGATATTCAAAGGCTGATTTGGCCGAACATCGAGAGAAGAAAAGTGCATTTTAATGACAGCAGGATACGGGACAACATCATCTCTCCGGGGCCGGAGTGTGTGTGCTGTAAGATATGATATAAATAAGGTTGATGAAAGATCTGGACTGTTGGAAACACACACACACACACACACACGCACGCACTCATACACTCACACACACACACACACACACACGCGCACGCACTCACACACTCACACACACACACACACACACACACACACACACACACGCACTCACACACACACACACACACACACACACACACTCACACACACGCACTCACACACTCACACACACACACACACACACACACACACACGCACTCACACACTCACACACACACACACACACTCACACACACACATACACACACACACACATGCACGCACTCACACACTCACACACACACACACACACACGCACGCACTCACACACTCACACACACACACACACACACACACGCACTCACACACTCACACACACACACACGCTCTCACTCACACACACACATACACACACACACACACGCACGCACGCACGCACTCACACACTCACACACACACACACACACACACACACACTCACACACACACACACACACACACACATAAACACACACACGCACGCACTCACAAACTCACACACACACTCACACACACACGCACGCACACTCACACACACACACACAGCAACAAACAGGGAACGTTCTAACAAAAACATTTGTTCTGGTCTTTAATAATGTTCTCAGAACTTTAGCACAAAAACATAATTTATTCATCGTTCATGGAATGTTGGAATGGAAACATTTTAATTGGACGTTCCTGTAACTTTTTTAAATGTTACTTGTTTCAGAACATTCACAGAACATTCAAAAGTGACGTTTCATGATGTTTGAAAATGGAATGTTCGCATAATCAAGAAACACATTTTGAAAGGTCTGAGAACAATCAGAAATATCGCTTTCAGAACTTAAAGGGAAAAACAGCGAAACATTCTTTGAACATAATTGTTATTTGGGAAATATTAATGCAAAGCATCGCACAACAAATAATCAAATAAACTGTTGAAACTACTGGAAACTACTGGACTACTACAGAAGAAGATCAATAAGTGATTCTTCTTCTGGACGCCTTGAGTGTCTCATTAATGTTGGATGTAATAATAAAATATTCATTTTATTTTTTTTATTTTATTGTTTATTTTACAGGGACAATGCACAATAAAAGATCTCCCCTGGCCGAGGCTCGAGTCAGCACTTCCACTACGGGCCAGGCATCCCTAACGAGGACGGGAGCAAGATTATGAATCATTTTATAGATCAGGCACACATCAGTATAAAATACAAAATTATTCACATTAAAACAATTTAACCTTTTCAAAATAGTACAATGATGATAGTCCCTTTGTTTTTTTGTCTAGCACTTTCTTAATTTGTTTATGGAGTGAGTACACAGGAGGGAGGTGTGTGTGTGTGTGTGTGTGTGTGTGTGTGTGTGTGGCCTGGTAAACCCTACGTTATGGGGACAAAATGTCCCCACAAGGATGGCAATATCCGAAATCCTTGTTCGTGTGGGGACATTTTTTGGTCCCCATGAGGAGAACAGCGTATAAATCACACTAAGTAATGTTGTTTGAAAATGTAAAAATGCAGAATGTCTCCTGTGATGGGTAGGTTTAGGGACAGGGGCAGTGTAGTGTGTGTGTGTAAGGGGATAGAATATACAGTCTGTACAGTATAAAAATCATTATGTCTATGGAAAGTCCCCATAAAACATGAAAACACAACATGTGTGTGTGTGTGTGTGTGAGAGAGAGTGTGTGTGTGCGTGTGTGCGTGCGTGTGTGTGTGTGTGAGAGAGAGTGCGTGTGTGTGCGTGTGTGCGTGCGTGTGTGTGTGTGTGCGTGCGTGTGCGTGTGTGTGTGTGTGTGCGTGCGTGCGTGCGTGTGTGCATGCGTGTGTGTGTGTGTGTATGCGTGTGCGTGCGTGCGTGTGTGTGTGTGAGGCAGACAGTGACACCTGCTGATCGATCCTCTCATTTTTTACATTTAAACTGCTTGTGTTTCTGCATCTGATGTACATTTCTCTCTAACAGAAAAAAAAAAAAACGTGTAAAAAACAATCATGTAGGGGTTATGGGTCATTTTATCCATTTAGTTTTCATTTATTTTAGGGATTCTGTCATGAGATCATTTTATCCATTTATTTGAATAAAATTCTATGAATTAATCAGTGTGTAAACATACATATTTAAAATTATACAAAGTATTATACAAAGATATTTCTCTTTATGGGTTCTTTAAAATCTGTTCTACACAAACGCGTGTTCTCCAAGAGTGTGTGTGATGGTCAGAGAGTGTGTGTATGTCTTCTCACGCTCACTAATCCATGAGACCGGCTCGCTTCTAATCCGTCATATCAGAAACACCAAATCCTTCCTTTAATATCAGATCTTAACACAGGATGAATCCAACTTACTCCTGTAATCCAGGTCACACACACACACACACATCTCAGCACTGATTACAGACACAGAAATCTAAACACCTGTGGTGCTAAACATTTACCATTACACAGACACACACATTCTCACACACTCTCTCACACACACCAATACACACACACTCTCTCTCACACACACACACACACCATGCACACACACACACACACACACACACACACACAAACACACACACACACACACACTCTCTCACACTTGAGTGTCCATGTCTTATAATTCACAGCATGTTGATACTAGATTTTACTCTTCTTGAAGGGTTATTTGACGTTATTCAACTGTAGTATTTTTTAACAGCTTCATTCGTTTGATGAGAAATGCAGATGTGTCTGTCTCTCTGTTATACAGTGACATTCCCCTTTAAAAACTGTGAACATCATTACTTGAGGAAGTGACATCATCAAAGACGTTTTGATCACATGGTTCAAAAGAAGAAACTAACTCTTAAACTCTAAAAATATTGAGTCACAATATTTTAACACTATATGGAAAGAGAGAAAATCAGTTGTTAAAAAAAACACAGTTAATAATGTATTTCAACCTTGTAAGACAATTTTAAAATAAAATTACAATCACATATTAAATGGAGTAAATGTTCATCCAGTAACATTAGTAAAACGTTCCTTCAAAGTTATTTGGTCTTTAATAATGTTCATGGAACTTCTTTTTGGAAGTTTTAGAAGTTTTTTTAAATGTTTCAGGACGTTCAGAGAACATAGTTCCATAGTGTTTGAAGAATGATACACAGTTACTGTTCCTTTAACGTTCACATAACCAAGATTAAACATTTTTAAAACATTACAAAACCTGGACGTTCAAAGAACATTCAGACATAAAATGTTCATAAGTGTTAACCAAACGTTCTTAGAACATCTTGTTGCGTAGAGGATTCCCCGTGGGGTTTACCAGCGGGTCACGGAGGAGAAGTGTAATCCTGCGAGCGACAGGTGTGTGCATCCACACGGATCATCCGGAGATTGAGGAGCAGCAAACCATGTGTGAGGATTAAAATAAGCCATTATTCACGATATCCCTCTGCTCAATGTCCTTAATCTGGAGCTGAGACGTTATCATCTGAAGCAGGAACTGCTCATCACAGGTCAAGGGTCATTCTGCACAAACCTACACTTCTGGTGTGGCAAGATGCCTTCAAATGTATTTATTTTTCTAACATTTAAGCTTAGACCACATTATTAGATTATCCTTACACATAAATGACAGTTTAATGATTTTTTTAATCATTTTATATTTATCATGTATTTATTTAAAGTACCAATTTTTGTTGCTGATGTTACATTATTATATTATTATATTATATTTACTTAACAGTCCTTTATTATATTAAAGGTGCCCTAGAATGTTTTTTATTTTTATTGTATAATGTTTTCTGGGTTGCCCTTATAATGTTAGTATGTTTTTTAGATCAAAAACAGTCATAATTTAGAAATAAAAGGCATTTTTCCTAGCCTGATTTTAGCCTCTGATGTGAACGCTCTGTTTGAAGGGGCGTGTCTGTGTGTAACCGGCCTCTGCTGTGATTGGCTGACAGGCTTGCATATGAAATAGCTACGTATTACATGTGAAACTCTCTCGAATACTTTTACTACAGATATTATACGTTTTTACTATTACAGCTATCGAGATTAACGAATCGTGAGATGTTTTTAAAGTATTTAGATCTATTCCCATCACATAAAATGTTGCCGTGATGAGCATTGAGCAAACAGATGACAGTGTGTTGATCGCGAGAATAAACATCTTATCATTGCAACACAGTTTCTGCACTCTCTCTAATGCTTTCACCAATGCAAACACGATGATGTAAATACAGTATTGAACGATTTAGAGAGAAAGATTACCTGTCTGAACTTGAACAATTACACATCAGAAAGTGTTGCTTGGCTCGATCGATATATTTTCAGACGTTCATCGAGTCCAGCTCTGTATCGGCCCAAGTCTCGTCGGTGAAATGTTTGGAAATTTCCAGAGAAAATAAAATTAACCCATTGTTTCTTCAGAGGCTCGGATGAAGGAACTAAATACTTTTGTGTTCATTTGTACATCCAAACACTGATCGACTGCCATGCTTCGGCTGCGCAGTTCCGCCTGTCATTGAACATGGGCTGGATTATGCAGATTTATGGAGTCGTACATATTAATGATCCGACTGTTGCGTCACAGTCGGTGTTCTGTGGAGATTCACCTGTTTTTCAGGGGTGTTTTTCAAAAACGAGATTTAAGTAAGAAGGTGAAAACAATGGTGTTTGAGACTCACTGTATGTCATGTCCATGTACTGAACTCTTGTTATTTAACTATGCCAAAATAAATTCAATTTCACATTCTAGGGCACCTTTAAAGGTTTTTATGAAATATTATTTCTAATTTTTTTCAGCAGATGTAGTGAACGAAAACCCAGTCATGCAGATTCTGGTCCGAGACGCTGCCCAGCGGATCCGTCCAAACACAGCCTGACGGTCAGTGAACATTTAACAGACGTCAGAACCAGCCCAAGAATAGACTAGACATCAATGAGATAACAAAGAAATGAAATTAAACGACTAGTGTATTCTTGGGGAAGGAGCCGCGTGAAAACAAGTCTTTATTAATCCATGATCTGTCCCTGTAATCATAATAGTGTGTGAAAATGATTAAAAGTGCTGTTTCACTGCCTCTACTGGTCATTTCTTGTAGAAACTGCAGTGATATGTACGTATTAGTACGCATTTAGCATTTTGCAAAAATGTTGCGACAGGAACGTTATCCCAATGAGCCTGTGTTGGAATTGTATTACGATGCGAAGAGCTCGGGTACAAACCTCGTGAAAGACCAGTCACGATATACGAGCAGGAAATTAAAGGAACACTCAACTTTTTTTGGAAAAAGGCTCATTTTCCAGCTCCCCTAGAGTCACACAGTGGAGTTTTACCGTTTTCGAACCCATTTAGCCGATCCAGCTAGTGTCAAAAGGCTCTCTAGCGACAGATGCCTCCTTGTTAGAGCTCCTGACTCTAAAGCCGGAGACCCGGGTTCAAGGCCCTCTCGGAGCGGGTTGAGTGGGACCCGTGTGAAGGGGTTACATTAGCTTAGCATAGATCATAGAATCTGATTAGACCGTTAGCATCTCTCTCAAAAAACAGTTTCGATATTTTTCCTATTTAAAACTTGCCTCTTCTGTAGTTACATCGTGTACTAAGACCGACAGAAAATGAAAAGTTGCGATTTTCCAGGCCGATATAGCTACGAACTATACTCGCACTCCTGTGTAATAATCAAGGAACTTTGCTGCCGTACCATGGGTGCAGCAGGTGCAACGATATTACGCAGGTGATACTGATATTACAACAGGTGAGGTTATGGACAGGTGAGGTTATGGACAGGTGAGATTATGGACAGGTGAGGTAATGGACAGTTGAGGTTATGCACAGGTGAGGTAATGGACAGGTGAGGTAATGGACAGGTGAGGTTATGGACAGGTGAGATTATGGACAGGTAAGGTTATGGACAGGTGAGGTTATGGACAGGTGAGGTTATGGACAGTTGAGGTTATGGACAGGTGAGGTAATGGACAGGTGAGGTTATGGACAGGTGAGGTTATGGACAGGTGAGATTATGGACAGGTGAGGTAATGGACAGGTGAGGTTATGGACAGGTGAGGTTATGGACAGGTGAGGTTATGGACAGTTGAGGTTATGGACAGGTGAGGTAATGGACAGGTGAGGTTATGGACAGTTGAGGTTATGGACAGGTGAGGTAATGGACAGGTGAGGTTATGGACAGGTGAGGTAATGGACAGGTCAGGTTATGGACAGGTAATGTTTTGGACAGGTGAGGTTATGGACAGGTGAGGTTATGGGCAGTTGAGGTTATGGACAGGTGAGGTAATGGACAGGTGAGGTTATGGACAGGTGAGGTTATGGACAGGTGAGATTATGGACAGGTGAGGTAATGGACAGGTGAGGTTATGGACAGGTGAGGTTATGGACAGGTGAGGTTATGGACAGTTGAGGTTATGGACAGGTGAGGTAATGGACAGCTGAGGTTATGGACAGTTGAGGTTATGGACAGGTGAGGTAATGGACAGGTGAGGTTATGGACAGGTGAGGTTATGGGCAGTTGAGGTTATGGACAGGTAATGTTTTGGACAGGTGAGGTTATGGACAGGTGAGGTTATGGACAGGTGAGGTTATGGACAGGTGAAATTATGGACAGGTAAGGTTATGGACAGGTGAGGTTATGGACAGGTGAGGTTATGGACAGGTGAGGTTATGGACAGGTGAGGTTATGGACAGGTGAGGTAATGGACAGGTGAGGTAATGGACAGGTGGGGTTATGGACAGGTGAGGTTATGGACAGGTGAGGTTATGGACAGGTGAGGTTATGGGCAGTTGAGGTTATGGACAGGTAATGTTTTGGACAGGTGAGGTTATGGACAGGTGAGGTTATGGACAGGTGAGGTTATGGACAGGTGAAATTATGGACAGGTAAGGTTATGGACAGGTGAGGTTATGGACAGGTGAGGTTATGGACAGGTGAGGTTATGGACAGGTGAGGTAATGGACAGGTGAGGTTATGGACAGGTGAGGTTATGGACAGGTGAGATTATGGACAGGTAAGGTTATGGACAGGTAAGGTTATGGACAGGTGAGGTTATGGACAGGTGAGGTAATGGACAGGTGAGGTTATGGACAGTTGAGGTTATGGACAGGTGAGGTAATGGACAGGTGAGGTTATGGACAGGTGAGGTAATGGACAGGTGAGGTTATGGACAGGTAATGTTTTGGACAGGTGAGGTTATGGACAGGTAAGGTTATGGACAGTTGAGGTTATGGACAGGTGAGTTAATGGACAGGTGAGGTAATGGACAGGTGGGGTTATGGACAGGTGAGGTTATGGACAGGTGAGGTAATGGACAGGTGAGGTAATGGACAGGTGAGGTAATGGACAGGTGAGGTAATGGACAGCTGAGGTTATGGACAGTTGAGGTTATGGACAGGTGAGGTAATGGACAGGTGAGGTTATGGACAGGTGAGGTAATGGACAGGTCAGGTTATGGACAGGTAATGTTTTGGACAGGTGAGGTTATGGACAGGTAAGGTTATGGACAGTTGAGGTTATGGACAGGTGAGTTAATGGACAGGTGAGGTAATGGACAGGTGGGGTTATGGACAGGTGAGGTTATGGACAGGTGAGGTAATGGACAGGTGAGGTAATGGACAGGTGAGGTAATGGACAGCTGAGGTTATGGACAGTTGAGGTTATGGACAGGTGAGGTAATGGACAGGTGAGGTTATGGACAGGTGAGGTAATGGACAGGTCAGGTTATGGACAGGTAATGTTTTGGACAGGTGAGGTTATGGACAGGTGAGGTTATGGGCAGTTGAGGTTATGGACAGGTAATGTTTTGGACAGGTGAGGTTATGGACAGGTGAGGTAATGGACAGGTGAGGTAATGGACAGGTGAGGTAATGGACAGCTGAGGTTATGGACAGTTGAGGTTATGGACAGGTGAGGTAATGGACAGGTGAGGTTATGGACAGGTGAGGTAATGGACAGGTCAGGTTATGGACAGGTAATGTTTTGGACAGGTGAGGTTATGGACAGGTGAGGTTATGGGCAGTTGAGGTTATGGACAGGTAATGTTTTGGACAGGTGAGGTTATGGACAGGTGAGGTTATGGACAGGTGAGGTTATGGACAGGTGAAATTATGGACAAGTAAGGTTATGGACAGGTGAGGTTATGGACAGGTGAGGTTATGGACAGTTGAGGTTATGGACAGGTGAGGTAATGGACAGGTGAGGTTATGGACAGGTGAGGTTATGGACAGGTGAGATTATGGACAGGTAAGGTTATGGACAGGTAAGGTTATGGACAGTTGAGGTTATGGACAGGTGAAGTAATGGACAGGTGAGGTTATGGACAGGTGAGGTAATGGACAGGTGAGGTTATGGACAGTTGAGGTTATGGACAGGTGAGGTAATGGACAGGTGAGGTTATGGACAGGTGAGGTAATGGACAGGTCAGGTTACGGACAGGTAATGTTTTGGACAGGTGAGGTTATGGACAGGTGAGGTTATGGGCAGTTGAGGTTATGGACAGGTAATGTTTTGGACAGGTGAGGTTATGGACAGGTGAGGTTATGGACAGGTGAAATTATGGACAGGTAAGGTTATGGACAGGTGAGGTTATGGACAGGTGAGGTTATGGACAGTTGAGGTTATGGACAGGTGAGGTAATGGACAGGTGAGGTTATGGACAGGTGAGGTTATGGACAGGTGAGATTATGGACAGTTGAGGTTATGGACAGGTGAGGTAATGGACAGGTGAGGTTATGGACAGGTGAGGTTATGGACAGGTGAGATTATGGACAGGTAAGGTTATGGACAGGTAAGATTATGGACAGGTGAGGTTATGGACAGTTGAGGTTATGGACAGGTGAGGTAATGGACAGTTGAGGTTATGGACAGGTGAGGTAATGGACAGGTGAGGTAATGGACAGGTGAGGTTATGGACAGGTGAGGTAATGGACAGGTGAGGTAATGGACAGGTGAGGTTATGGACAGGTGAGGTAATGGACAGGTGAGGTTATGGACAGGTAATGTTTTGGACAGGTGAGGTTATGGACAGGTAAGGTTATGGACAGTTGAGGTTATGGACAGGTGAGTTAATGGACAGGTGAGGTAATGGACAGGTGGGGTTATGGACAGGTGAGGTTATGGACAGTTGAGGTTATGGACAGTTGAGGTTATGGACAGTTGAGGTTATGGACAGTTGAGGTTATGGACAGGTAAGGTTATGGACAGTTGAGGTTATGGACAGGTGAGTTAATGGACAGGTGAGGTTATGGACAGGTGATGTTATGGACAGGTGAGGTAATGGACAGGTGAGGTAATGGACAGGTGATGGTATGGACAGGTGAGGTAATGGACAGGTGAGGTAATGGACAGGTGAGGTTATGGACAGGTGAGGTTATGGACAGGTGAGGTAATGGACAGGTGAGGTAATGGACAGGTGAGGTTATGGACAGGTGAGGTAATGGACAGGTGATGGTATGGACAGGTGAGGTAATGGACAGGTGAGGTAATGGACAGGTGAGGTTATGGACAGGTGAGGTTATGGACAGGTGAGGTTATGGACAGGTGAGGTAATGGACAGGTGAGGTTATGGACAGGTATAGGTGAGGTTATAGACAGGTGAGGTTATGGACAGGTGAGGTAATGGACAGGTGAGGTGTAAGGGAAGAGTCAACAATGTCATTACAAATGTAATTACATACATTAATTACAGCTGTAATTACATGCAGGTATTTTCAAAACATAAGTACAATGTAAAAATATGTATGTTCACAATATGTCCATTGTATCAAATTATTAATTTCAATGTAAGTACATAGTAAAAAAAAAAATAGTAAAAAAATGCTGGGTTGTCTGAAACAACCCAGTATTTTTTACAGTGTATAAAGTGGGACATATGGAGCTGGTAAGGTGATGCAAACTCCAAAATATATTCGTTTATAAAACATGCACTATGGTAGAAAGTGTTTTGAGGTCATAACACAATTGTCGGTGCGTTCGGGCCGAGACCGCAGAGGTGAACGGTTTGGGGGAATTCATTAGCGTTCAGACAGTGGCTAGTGTTACCGTGTCCGAGACCCTGCACTGTAAGCGATACCTTAAGATGACATTTCCTCAAGCCAACCGGGAGATGATTAGAGAATACTCTGTGATGAAACAACAAGACTGAGATCTTTATCAGGGTTGAACATCCTCCCTCCTCTCTCTCTCTCTCTCTCTCTCTCTCTCTCTCTCTCTCTCTCTCTCTCTCTTGCCCCTTTCTCTCTCTCTTTCTCTCTCTCTCTCTCTCCCTCTCTCTCGCCCCTCTCTCTCTCTCTCTCTCGCCCCTCTCTCTCGCCCCTCTTTCTCTCTCCTCTCTCTCTCTCTCTCTCTCTTTCTCTCTCTCTCTCTCTCTCTCTCGTTGGCTCAGATGGCGTCTCTCGTGGGAGTTGTCTATAAGTACTCCATCAAACCGACTGCATTAGTGTAATTTCGTCCCAGGAAATTAGCAGAGCCAAGCGGCGCCAATTAGAAGTCAATAGCTGGCTTTATTAATCGAGCTAGCCATCGCACTTGATTGGATTAAGCTGTGTGTGTCTGTGTGTGTGTGTGTGTGTGTGCACTTGCTGATTGCGTCTCATTGCTTCTTTCTGCAGCTCAGTTAAAGTCTGACAGTGAAATACAGGCGAGAGAACTTAAACTTATAAACCAGTCTGTTAAAAACATCAAATATTCTGTCAATATGTTGTATGATTGTTGTTTATTTTGGTATCACTTTACAATAAGGTTCATTAGTTAATGTATTAACTAATATGAACTAACAAGGTAACACTTTATAATAACTGCACGCTATTAATCATTAGTTAAGCATGAGTAAACAGTTAATTCATCATTTATAAAGCATTAATAGACATTAATAAGCAGTTTATAAATACAGCTATAAATGCCTTATTCTTGATTTATAAGCATATCTATAATGTGTTTAATAATTGTATTTTCAGACTTTATTAATTATCAATTTATCATTTCTAAATGAAGTATTACATTATTTATAAACCAGTTATTTAAGAGTTGTCAGTGGTTCATAAGATCACTTAGAAAGTGTAAGTAAGTGATTAATTAAACTATTTAAATGTGCATTCATACATCTTATTATTCAGACATATAGTAATAGTTACTTAGTATGTTAATAAATGCTTTATTAACATGTATTTCTACTGTAATTCAGGGTTAATTCGGGTAGTTATAGAGCATTTAGTAGTGGTCAGTTAACTGTTTGTAAAGTGAGGACTATTCATGACATTTACAGAGGGGATTTAAAGGCTGTTAATATTTCTATGTTCTGTATCACTGTGTGTGTTTGTTTCATTTTTCTGTTTAGAAGATAAATGATCCTTTATGATAAAAATGCTTTACAAGGCATGACTAGTCCTCACTTTAGATGAGCTCACAGAAACAGTTAACTGACCACTACTAATGCTTTATAACTACCCGAATTTACTCCTAAATAACTGGTTTGTAAATAATGCTATACTTAATTTAGAAATGATAAATTGATCATTAATAAAGTATGACAATACAATTATTAAACATATTATAGTTATGCTTATAAATCAATAATAAAGCATTTATAACTGTATTTATAAACTGCTTATTAATGTCTATTAATGCTTTATAAATGATGAACTAACTGTTTACTAATGCTTAATTAATTATTAATAGTGTGCAGTTATTATAAAGTGTTACCAATAAATGCTGTAGAAGTATTGTTCATTCTTAGTTCATGTTAACTAAGGTAGTTAACTAATGTACTAATCTACTAATGTACTAATATCCAGCTGTAGGATGGATCTATTTTGCTGTGTTTACGCAATATGCCAGTGTTTGTTATTGCATCTGAAAAATATCTGTGTGTCTTCTCATGTTCGTGGGTCATTTTGCCCTCCGCCATCTTCATTACCTCATATATGTGGGATTATCATACTCACAATGGATTTGAGCGTAATCTCACAACGCTGTTACAATCCTCTAAATTGCATTTTTAATCCGTCTCCGACATGCTCTGTGTTCTGCTGGAGACGAATGGAAACATTGATCAATCTGTTTCTGTTGTTTACAGTGCAATACGGTCTTGTCGGAGTCTCGCCACCAGACTGCCAAAATAAAATTTTACTAATCCGCTAATGGGAAGTGAATTGAGAAAATGTACCTGCCATAAATATTCCTTCCTGACCGTGCACCTGCGATATTTCAAACAGTTTTATGTCCCATTGACAAAGGATTATTTAGCTGTTTTGCCTCAAATATGACTCATCACACACTCGACTGACTAAAGTATTACATTTTGGTCAAATAATGCTGGTTATTGCACAGTTACTGCTAAAGGAACAAGAGTACAGGCTTCGCTTTGAGTTTTAGTGCACCAAATTGTATGATCTTTCTTTCATTAAACTGGGGGAAAATTTTAGACAGCCAAACTTTGACAAAGACTTCTTGTTCCAAACTTTAAGCAGTAAATATATCTGTGTGTCATATGATAATTGTAATAGAGACGGCAGATGGATCCCCGTGGGCACAAACACATACAATGAAATCGGACCCAAAATAGAGCCTTGAGGGACACCATGTTTAAAAGGGAATCACAGAGGATGAAGTGTTTGCAAAACTAACAGAGAATATAGACGTGAGTGAAACCCCATGAATCCCAACCTCACACTCAACGATCTGAGAGATTCCCTGACAGTATTGGACTTTTTTGATGATCTTTATGATCAGTTATTGAACGGAACTGAATCAACACTGACCTCAGATGAACAATGACACAATTGTCTTTTTAGAGTTGCTTTACAGCAGAACTGTATTCTGTTTGTATCCGCAATCATTATTTTCCTTTTTTATCCCTGTAAAGCTGCTTTGGTCTAACTTTATTTCTCATTAACGAGAGTGTTTCAGCACCTTGTTTTTTCAAGAAATTGAACATCCCAAGGAAAAAGTCTGTGAAGCACAATAAAAAACCTTGTGTTTTTTTGTTCTTCCCCAAAGTGCTACAAGACTTAAATCAAATTGAGGTTGAGGAGAACAGACTTTGTGATACTTGAGCGACGGAAGCAAGACGTGAATAACTGCTCACTGGCAGTGCGGTCAATAAAGTCTTGATTTATTTCGCTAACAGTCTTTAAACCAAAACGTTGATTTCCCAGCTCCTAAAGTATTAGATTAAATGAAATGCTCCCGTGTTTCTGACGGAACGCCAGTGCTCTTTTGCTCTGTAGTTCAGTGGGATTTGGGGATCAGGGAAACGGGGCGTTTGATAACTCAGTAAAGTAGGCCTGTTCACACTAACTACAATAACTATAATCAAAAAGATATGGTTTTAAAAATCGGTCTTAAAGTTCAGAAAGTTCTTTGGACGTTCAAAACATTTCTTAAATGTTTTAAAATGTTGTTTCTTGATTATGTCAACATTAAAGGGAACATTTCATTTTGCAAACATAGAACGTTACTTTTGAATGTTCTCTGAACGTTCTGAAACAAGTAGTAACATCTATAAATTATTGACGTAGTCGCAAAGTTAGTCAGTGGAATGTCTGTTGGAGTGCATCAAAATAAAGTGTTGCCCATTTTGTACACTGTAAAAAAAAAAAGTTGAGAAAACTTAAAAGTTTAAGGCAACAGCTGCAGGACATTTTTGAGTTTTCTCAACTTAGGGTAAATTAGTTGTACAAACTTTTTCATGTTAAATAGTTGAATAAACTTTAAAAACAGAATTTGTCAAACAAAATGTAAGTTGGATTTTTTACAGTGTATATTTTTAGTTTATGTTAATTTTAGTTTAATTTATGTGTTTTTTCTTTGTCATTTTATGCATTTTTTTTTTTTTTTTTAATATTGCACTTTAGGTTTAATTATTTTTTTTATTATTTTTAGTTATTCATTTTCAGTTAATAATTTTAGTGCTTCAACTTAAACTCGCTACAGTTTATTGCCAAGGCAACATTTCGTTTAGGTTTTCAACTCATGTTTCCATTTGATGTTATTTCAGCTTTATTTCAACGAACAGAAATGTTTGAGTTAACGAACAGAAACCCTGCTTCAAGGAGTCTGACATCACACAAATGCACAGGTATGAAAGATTAGGCCACGCCTTCTCATGAATAATTTAAAGATACTCTGACGCTGCTGATGATGTAGATGTCTATAATATCGTACTCCTCATCGAGTCTGTCAATCCCACGTTCCCCTTAATATTACAGATGCAAATTTTCCTTCACCTTTGCAGCCCTTGTCAATGTTCTGAAAGCGTGTTTGACGCTTCATGGAGCTGGGCTTGTGCACTGAATGCTGGAAGACCCAAACCTCACATGAATTTATAATGTTTACTCAACAATCATCACAAAGATCACCATTGAGTTGTGGAATCATGTGAGGGAACATCGAGGGCATGACCACAGACGAGGAGCAGTGAACTCTGTGCCCGAGGGGGAATAATGATATCTCGACTTGCCTTATCGCCCACAGGCTGCAGTTTTCATAACTTAAAGAGCAAAACGTTCTCAGAACATCTGTTGAGCTGAATGTAACTTGTGTTATAATAGATCAACACTGAGTCAACACTAAACTGAACTGATCTGAATAATGACCCTATTTTACTCTGTTTTTACAGCTGGATTTGTCTAATATTTGATGAAGTTTGCATCATTAGGGGTTCAAGCATGTAGCGCTGAAACCCTGTTGTTATTGTTTAAATCTACAAGTGACCGAACCGTTAGTCGTAGAGCCTTGAAACGTTGAGTGCTGGTAGTCCCGACCCCACGGCCCGCCCCGATCGGCCTGACGGGGGCGCTACAGCGGACGTTCACGCGACGGCGACTGCAGCAAACGGGTAAAAGCACGGTCTTCAGACCCATTTTTGTCAAAGTTGACCTTGTAACTTCATGCAGGGTTTTCAGAACCACACGTCATGCATGAGACTGCAAAAGATGCAAACGCGATGGTGAAAGACGTCCATCTCATGCATGTTCACACACAGTGCAGATGCAGAAACACACCTGTGCATGTGTTGCTCTGTAAAGAGTTTCACTTGTTGCACTGAACTTACCCTAAATTGCAAACATCCTAAACTATATTTATCAAACTACTATACATGCAGTACACTACACTTAAATGTAGTTGTACTACAGCAAACAACTTAAGGTTATAGTTAAAACGCATTTTATCTGCAATACAGTTTTCATTGCACATTTACAGTATAAGGGTTGCACTGATTCCTGAGGCCTTTAGAACAGGGCTGTGATTGTGTTTCCGATGCAGTACGTTTTGTTTGTCCAATGAAATGTGTTTCTTATAAGAAGTTCTCATGAGAGCGAGGCGTTCGTAAAGCTTCCTTTGTGAAATGTATTCTGGTTTCAAAGGGAGCATTGAAATCCTGCAGTTTGGAAACCCAGGGGGCATTGGCTTACTGAAACTCTAGCATGGTTCAAATCACTTTTTGTCTTTCATTGGACATGGCGGGACAACAAATTACTGTTCCTCTGTCCGGCTCTGAGGTCGTGTTCACTCCTGTGATGCGCAGGGCATGTGGAGAGACGTGGCTGGAGATATGAGCAGTCCAGAGACGTGAATTATTCACATTAATGAAACATATCCTATCTTCTGATGAACAGATGTAGCGCTCATGAAGTTGTCTATGATGCCGGATGAGTAAACATTCACACCGTCTAAAACTATCCAAAATGTCCACAACGTCAAGTTTCTTAAAAGTTCTACAAACGTTTAAATGTTCTCCTGAAACAAGTGGCAACATTTAAAACTAAAACATTTCAGAAAAACGCTCGTTTACGTATGTATAAATAATGTTTTTGTGCTAACTTTTTGAGAATATTACTAAAGACCAGCTGCTTTGAACGAGCGTTATATTAACGTTACTGTTTGTTCATACCTTTGAGAGAACCGCGAATATTTACTGTTAGATGGGAAGATGAATGCACAGAATCCTGAAGCAAATAAGAAGGTTTTGCATTTTTATTTGAATGTTTGTTCAAAATCCCCTCATTTATTCTGTATGTGAGTTAGGAGGCTTGGGAACCTTCCAGTCGGGTTTAGGAAACACAACATTACGAGTGTTAAATGATATACACTCACCGGCCACTTTATTAGGTACCCCATGCTAGTAACGGGTTGGACCCCCTTTTGCCTTCAGAACTGCCTCAATTCTTCGTGGCATAGATTCAACAAGGTGCTGGAAGCATTCCTCAGGGAGTTTGGTCCATATTGACATGATGGCATCACACAGTTGCCGCAGATTTGTCGGCTGCACATCCATGATGCGAATCTCCCGTTCCACCACATCCCAAAGATGCTCTATTGGATTGAGATCTGGTGACTGTGGAGGCCATTTGAGTACAGCGAACTCATTGTCATGTTCAAGAAACCAGTCTGAGATGATTCCAGCTTTATGACATGGCGCATTATCCTGCTGAAAGTAGCCATCAGAAGTTGGGTACATTGTGGTCATAAAGGGATGGACATGGTCAGCAACAATACTCAGGTAGGCTGTGGCGTTGCAACAATGCTCAATTGGTACCAAGGGGCCCAAAGAGTGCCAAGAAAATATTCCCCACACCATGACACCACCACCACCAGCCTGAACCGTTGATACAAGGCAGGATGGATCCATGCTTTCATGTTGTAGACGCCAAATTCTGACCCTACCATCCGAATGTCGCAGCAGAAATCGAGACTCATCAGACCAGGCAACGTTTTTCCAATCTTCTATTGTCCAATTTCGATGAGCTTGTGCAAATTGTAGCCTCAGTTTCCTGTTCTTAGCTGAAAGGAGTGGCACCCGGTGTGGTCTTCTGCTGCTGTAGCCCATCCGCCTCAAAGTTCGACGTACTGTGCGTTCAGAGATGCTCTTCTGCCCACCTTGGTTGTAACGGGTGGTTATTTGAGTCACTGTTGCCCTTCTATCAGCTCGAACCAGTCTGGCCATTCTCCTCTGACCTCTGGCATCAACAAGGCATTTCCGCCCACAGAACTGCCGCTCACTGGATGTTTTTTCTTTTTCGGACCATTCTCTGTAAACCCTAGAGATGGTTGTGCGTGAAAATCCCAGTAGATTAGCAGTTTCTGAAATACTCAGACCAGCCCTTCTGGCACCAACAATCATGCCACGTTCAAAGTCACTCAAATCACCTTTCTTCCCCATACTGATGCTCGGTTTGAACTGCAGGAGATTGTCTTGACCATGTCTACATGCCTAAATGCACTGAGTTGCCGCCATGTGATTGGCTGCTTAGAAATTAAGTGTTAAGGAGCAGTTGGACAGGTGTACCTAATAAAGTGGCCGGTGAGTGTATAATTATCTGTTGATTCAGGGAACTCAAGTACTTGTGCTTTTTATTTAAGTGTGGCATTTGACACTGTCCCAGCTAACAGATTTTTGTTATAAGAACGTTCTCCAAATATTCAGTGTTGATTCTGGGAACGTGAAAAATGTCACGTTTTCTTGACGTTAGAGGAACGTGTTTTAAAAGGTATAATGTTCCTCAAACGTTCTTTCAACTTAATTTTGATTTTAAATTCAACATTATAGGAACGTTGATTTATCTCTTTTATCTTCAGTTTATCTAAGGCTGTGTCTGAATAAAGTTGTAGTTTGTGTTCTTATTACTCTTTCGAAAGATGATTGAAAGAATGTTTCAGGAACATCACACTAACCTTTAAATAACGTTCTAGTAACATTCAGGAAACTGGACATTTCTGTGTTCTTGGAATGTTAGAAATCAACGTTCCTATAATGTTGAATTTTAAATCATAATTAAGTTGAAAGAACGTTTGAGGAACATTATAGCCTACCTTTTAAAACACGATCCTCTAACGTCAAGAAAACTGGACATTTTTCACGTTCCCAGAACCAACACTGAATATTTGGAGAACGTTCTTATAACAAAAATCTGTTAGCTGGGGTAGACCACATTATTCTTATTTACCGGCTTGATCACTGTGTGGGTGTTAAAGTTTGTGTCCTAAATTTGTCTGAAAACTAGAACTTTCTCAGTCTGTGTGAATGTGTGTTCATCCAGGGATCTATCCTTGGACCCCATTTAGCTTTCTCTATATATGTTCCTTCTGGGTTTGATTTTTAATAAACAGAGAGAATCGCTTCATTGTTATGCTGACGTGCCTTTTAAAGTCCCCTGTAGTCAATCATTTTATCCCTTTAAACTCATCTTTGATCACCAAAATAAATTGTTTTCCTTGAAAAAAGATTATTCATGCCTTAAAATATATTGAATGTAACACGACACCCTTACCTCATTTAGTATGCGTGGTTCAATGAATATGCAAATGAGCCCCGCCTCCACGCACTCCCTCACTCAGAGATCCACTGGTTGACGATCACACGTTGATCTGATTGGTCAAGGTCGTTTGTGACGTCAGAAACACCAGCGATTTCACACCGTGTTTTTGAGACTGTCTTTGGTTCACTGCAGTTTTAAGGAGGAAATACTCAGCAATGCTGTCGACTTATGAACGTACACATGTGTGTCTTAAAGCATATTAAAAACACCATATAGACATATAAACAACATTAAAAGCTGGATTTTCAACACAGGTGGACTTTAAGCAAAATGCCATCCATGGTTTGAGCACTTTAACTTCTTGTATGTTAGATATTAAAGCATGGATGTCCATCAATTAGAGTAAGGCTGAGTTTATTTCAGTTAAGACTCCTTTCTACGTTTTTTTTTTCTGTCTGGCACTCGCAAATCCCAAATTCCCTGTTGGAATAATCTCGATAGAATTGCTTTTTAAAGCAAAATCAAAAAAACACTCTATCAGGGTTTGTGAGTTCCCAGCATGCATCACAGCATGAGTAAATGATATGGTTACAGTTATAGGATTATGGTTTTGCTGTGTGAACCACCTTCAAAAACTATATCCTAGAAATCTTTGCTTTGAAAAGTGAACGAGCCTTCGAAAACCAAAAAAAACATGGAGGCTGGATTTAAAGCAAGGCAATATATGTTACATATGATACTTGCTGAGGTTAGTTTAGGGTTTGGTGTGTGTGTTTGCAGTGGTGATCATGTCCCTGCATAACCCTGATGTTTTCCCACACACAGCCTTCTCAGATAAGCATTTGTCTAAGTCAGATCCCTGCTTTAATTGCTGTGTTCTCTTTTTGGTTAAACGAAAAGTTTAATGGTAGCCGTGGGGCTGATGCATTCATATCTGTCACACAGAGACATTATAGACATTCCTCTCCAACACAAAGTCCCAACACAAACTAGGGTTGAAGAAGCGGTCAATCCCCTCCGCCCTCTGGGATTAAGCTCCACCCCTCTGGGAAACAACCCCGCCCCTCATGTTAAAGCCCCGCCCCCTCGACACAAAGCCCCACCCCCATCTACAGTCAAACCTACATGTATTCAGACAGCTTCAACATTTCTCACATTATCAGTTTATTCACTATAGTTTAGAAAATGATATTAAAATATGACATGAAAGAGCTCAGTGGATATTTCAGTGGTTTTGTCCGTCCTTCTGTTAGACTCTCACACATGAATTATGTTGAATATCTGTCAGCTGTTCAATTTAACTACACAATTAGATAATACCAGTTTAGCTCAACCAGTGACCAAGCAATGCTTCATGTTGTTCAGTCTGTGTGTAAAAAGAGCATTAGCGATTACAGAAAAAAACACTTTTTTTTCAAAAGTGTCTGAATAATTTTTGGTCCCAAATTTTTATAAATGTCCCTCTTAGTCACTGTATGAAGAATATTTGGGTATAATATGTCACAGTTTACTTTAATTTGCTCTCCTCATTTACACAACTATAGTGTCCTGAACACACTAGTGAAAAAATATAAAAAATTATATCTGGTGTCTGAATAATCTTTGGTTTGACTGTACATATTAATAGACAGATTTAATCTTATTTAATCTTCCATATGATAGTTGATGTGTTCGGGTTATGTTTACTAATTAAATACATTATTCTCCCTACACTTAATATTGCTTCATCTCTTCCTACAAAACTACAATTACACAAATATGGCAGTTAAAATATCAGATGATGAACATTACCATTAAACTCCAGCAATGTGACTCGTTTCATATGTTTATAAGAATGGCTGACCGATGAAATCTGCTGACTTGTCATCACTTCAGGATATGTTTATTAAGTATTGATGAGAAATATGATTGCACTTCATACTTTCATTCATCCACTCGGTTCTCTAATACATGACCACACGATTAATGTGTGCAATATCAACCTTGAGCAGCAACATAAATATTGACACTATACCTTGTTAGAAGCAACTTTCCCATAAGGAAATGCACTTCACACACACACACACACACACACACACACTCATGGTGAAACTTGACAAAGGTATCTAGGCGTGGGGACCGTTGACTTCACTCACACAGTAATTATCTCTTTATAGATCTAACCTCTAAGGTAAGTGCGCTGCTAAAAGCATGTGTACATAAACATCTCTGACTGGGAGACATTTATCTGATATTGAGTCAGGCTTTGACAGGCTTTAAAGACGCTCGTGTGATGACAGAACACCAAGAAAACAATCTCGTTCTCTGTAACCACTTCATTGTTTCTCATCACTCGTGTGAAAGCAGAAATTGGCTTCAAAAGCACAGCACTCAAGATGCGTTTTTTGATTACAAATATCAGCTATGAAAGATAAGGAGTAGTTATGTTTCCTCACATTAACTGTTTCATGTGTTTCATTTTTAAGTCACCGACCAACGGCTGCATTTTTATCCTGCATTTTATTTAAAAAATCCTTAAAAAATATCTTGAATGTAACTCGACACCCTTGCCTCTTTTAGTATGCGCGGTTCTATGAATATGCAAATGAGCCCTGCCCCACTCACTCACTCACTCAGAGATCCACTGGTTGACGATCACACGTTGATCTGATTGGTTACAAGGTCGTTTGTGACGTCAGAAACACCAGCGATTTCACACCGTGTTTTTGAGACTGTCTTTGGTTCACTGCAGTTTTAAGGAGGAAATACTCAGCAATGCTGTCGACTTATGAACATGGTGTGTCTTAAAGCATATTAATAACTCCACATAGACTTATAAACAACATTAAAAGCTGGATTTCACCACAAACAACAACAACAAAAACATTATTTTAGGTTCATTCAGTCTTTTTTAATCATAACTTGAATATGAAAGTTTGAAAGCTGAGAAAATTGTGTTTTTGTGAAAGACTTCGTCTGGATGTAATCCAGAGTGACGATCACAACACAGATCGAGTGTCGAGTCCATCAACTCCTCAAATCTTCAGTCGATTCTCCTGCGTGGGTCGATTTTTCATTCTGTAACTCTACACCGTTTTGATGTAAATGCTGTTGAATGTTTGATGATCACTTGTATGTACAGTAAAATGTTCAATCTGGTCCTTCTGGCTGTTTAACTCGTGCCTTCTCTCGTCGTCTTCCCTCGTCGCCTTCCCTCGTCGTCTTCCCTCGTCGTCTTCCCTCGTCGTCTTCCCTCGTCGTCTTCCCTCGTCGCCTTCCCTCGTCGTCTTCCCTCGTCGTCTTCCTCGTCGTCTTCCCTCGTCGTCTTCCTCGTCGTCTTCCCTCGTCGTCTTCCCTCGTCGTCTTCCTCGTCGTCTTCCTCGTCGTCTTCCCTCGTCGTCTTCCCTCGTCGTCTTCCTCGCCGTCTTCCTCGTCGTCTTCCTCGTCGTCTTCCCTCGTCGCCTTCCCTCGTCGCCTTCCCTCGTCGCCTTCCCTCGTCGTCTTCCTCGTCGTCTTCCCTCGTCGCCTTCCCTCGTCGTCTTCCCTCGTCGTCTTCCTCGTCGTCTTCCCTCGTCGCCTTCCCTCGTCGTCTTCCCTCGTCGTCTTCCTCGTCGTCTTCCTCGTCGTCTTCCTCGTCTTCTTCCTCGTCGTCTTCCCTCGTCGTCTTCCCTCGTCGTCTTCCTCGTCGTCTTCCTCGTCGTCTTCCTCGTCGTCTTCCTCGTCGTCGTCTTCCCTCGTCGTCTTCCTCGTCGTCTTCCTCGTCGTCTTCCTCGTCGTCTTCCTCGCCGTCTTCCTCGTCGCCTTCCCTCGTCGCCTTCCCTCGTCGCCTTCCCTCGTCGTCTTCCTCGTCGTCTTCCCTCGTCGTCTTCCTCGCTGTCTTCCTCGTCGCCTTCCCTCGTCGCCTTCCCTCGTCGTCTTCCTCGTCGTCTTCCCTCGTCGTCTTCCTCGCTGTCTTCCTCGTCGCCTTCCCTCGTCGTCTTCCCTCGTCGCCTTCCCTCGTCGTCTTCCTCGTCGTCTTCCCTCGTCGCCTTCCCTCGTCGTCTTCCCTCGTCGTCTTCCCTCGTCGTCTTCCCTCGTCGCCTTCCCTCGTCGCCTTCCCTCGTCGTCTTCCCTCGTCGTCTTCCCTCGTCGTCTTCCTCGTCGTCTTCCTCGTCGTCTTCCTCGTCGTCTTCCTCGCCGTCTTCCTCGTCGCCTTCCCTCGTCGCCTTCCCTCGTCGCCTTCCCTCGTCGTCTTCCTCGTCGTCTTCCCTCGTCGTCTTCCCTCGTCGTCTTCCTCGTCGTCTTCCCTCGTCGTCTTCCTCGTCGTCTTCCCTCGTCGCCTTCCCTCGTCGTCTTCCTCGTCGTCTTCCCTCGTCGTCTTCCTCGCTGTCTTCCTCGTCGCCTTCCCTCGTCGTCTTCCCTCGTCGCCTTCCCTCGTCGTCTTCCTCGTCGTCTTCCCTCGTCGCCTTCCCTCGTCGTCTTCCCTCGTCGTCTTCCCTCGTCGTCTTCCCTCGTCGCCTTCCCTCGTCGCCTTCCCTCGTCGTCTTCCCTCGTCGCCTTCCCTCGTCGTCTTCCTCGTCGTCTTCCCTCGTCGCCTTCCCTCGTCGTCTTCCCTCGTCGCCTTCCCTCGTCGTCTTCCCTCGTCGCCTTCCCTCGTCGCCTTCCCTCGTCGTCTTCCCTCGTCGCCTTCCCTCGTCGCCTTCCCTCGTCGTCTTCCCTCGTCGCCTTCCCTCGTCGTCTTCCCTCGTCGCCTTCCCTCGTCGTCTTCCTCGTCGTCTTCCCTCGTCGCCTTCCCGACGCCTCTCTCACTCTCAGTCAGACCAAAGATTATTCAGACTCCAGATATCATTTGTGATATTTTTCTACTAGTGTGTGCAGGACACTAGAGAAATTGTGTAAGTGAGGAGAGCAAAATAAAGTAAACTGTGACATATTATACTCAAATATTCTTCATACAGTGACTACCAGGGACATTTATAAAAATTTTGGACCAATAATTATTCAGACACTTTTGAAAAAAAGTGTTTTTTTCTGTAACTGCTAATGCTCTTTTTACACACAGACTGAACAACATGAAGCATTGCTTGGTCACTGGTTGAGCTAAACTGGTATTATCTAATTGTGTAGTTAAATTGAACAGCTGACAGATATTCAACATAATTCATGTGTGAGAGTCTAACAGAAGGACGGACAAAACCACTGAAATATCCACTGAGCTCTTATATTTAATTGCCATTTTCTAAACTATAGCGAATAAACTGATAATGTGAGAAATGTTGAAGCTGTCTGAATAAATGTAGGTTTGACTGTATGTACATTGCACGAGTGTCCAGTATACGGACAGAACCTTGCAGTGGGTTTAAACGGACATGCTTGATCACGTATGGGAAAACTAAGATTGCTTTGCAATTGTGGCTTTTGGATCCGGCAGTTGCGTCACTCTTTCAGCAGAGCACCACAGCGCCCCCTACTGTATAACAGTGACCATTTATTTCCCGCAATCCATGTTTTTAGTGTTGATAAGAGTTTGCAAATGTGTCTAGCACTACAATCATGCTGGAATATACATTTCACACAGCTGGACCCGCTTCTTAATGTTGATAACCCTGTGTAACCCGATCCAGTGTGAATGGAGTCGTTGTTTGGTTTCTCATAATTAGGCATGACAGTCGAGGCGTGAACAGATTCCCATCATTACAGCCCTAAAAAGCCCATTAGAATCGATGCCACGCTCCGGTCAGACTCGCTGTCTGCTATACTCAGGCCAGCAGGAGACCAGTGGATTGCATTACATTAACACTGCCACAAACAACACGGCAACCTTATAGCCACTGACACCAGAGTAATGGACTGAGGAGCCGCTCGCTCACAATCAGGGATTAACTGAGATTTGCAGTTCTTTCACAAACATTCACCTACACTCACCGCTCACTCATGTGTTACTGACTGAAGTTCTCGTCCTCCTGATGGCCATGCATCGAGTGTTGTTGACTTTGGATTGGAAAGATCAATGAAGATGGAAAGTTCTAGAGGTGAAGTTTCTCATGACGTCACACTCTTATATGAAGACACGTTCCTCAGTCATTTTGGTTTCACTTTATTTTGATGGTCCCTTTAACACGTTCTGCTGACTATGAGTAATGTTGCATCTACATGTTTACTAACTCTCATTAGAGTGTTAGTAGAGTATTAGTGGACTGGTAGAGTTAGGGTTAGAATAAGTTGAAAGTAGTTGCAAAGCAGATGAAGCCAGAATATAAACAATGCGCAGTTTCTTGTTAAGCGTCGCCGTTCTCCCATAGAAAACCATTATCAAGAAAACACTTATATGGAAGCTTGTTTCCGCAACAGAAAACATTTTAAAACTTTTTATCTCACAATTGCGATTCTGATTTTATTTCTCAGTGACAACTGCGTGATGTAAAGTCGCAATTGCATGTAATAAAGTCAGAATTGTGAGATATAAACGCGCAATAGCAAGTTATAAAGTCCAATTCTAAAGAAAAAAAGACTTGGATTTGCATGCATCTTACAATTCTGATTTGATTTCCAACTGCGTGTTATAAATTCAGAATTGCAAGAGTTTATTTCTGCCAATCCTGACTTTATAACTCGCATTTGCAACTTTATGTCATGCAATTCTGAGATAAAAAATACCTATATTTTTGACAGTATCTGTAATTTAACTGCAGCAGAGACTTTCTCATTTTAGACTTTATAAAGAAACCAGTCAGAAATCACTATTTTCTCGTTGTTAAACTGTAGAAGAAAAACCAATGTCATTATATTAAGATTTTCGAAAGGTGATTTTACAATGTTTTGACATTTGAATACAGTGATTTTTAGACAAACAATCAACCATGTTCAAGCTTTATTCATTTAGCAGATGCTTTGGTAACACTTAATTTTGACAGTCCACTTTAGACATTCTACTAACTATGAGTAACTTTGCAACTACATGTCAAATTTCAGTCATTAGACTATCAGTCGACTGTGTGCTTAATATCTGCTAACACTTTATTCTGATGCTCCTCAACATTCTACTGACTATAAGTAACTTGGCAACTACAAGTCAACTTATTCTCCTAACCCGAACCCTAACCGACCAGTCTTCTACAGTCTACTAATACTCCACTAATACTCTACTAATGCTCAACTAATACTCCACTAATACTCTACTAATGCTCAACTAATACTCCACCAATACTCAACTACTACTCCACTAATGCTCCACCAATACCCAACTAATACTCAACTAATACTCCGCTAATACTCCACTAATACTATACGAATGCTCAACTAATACTCCACTAGTACACAACTAGTGCTCAACTAATACTCCGCTAATACTCCACTAGTAATCTAGTAATACTCTAATAATACTCTACTAGTACTCAACTAATATGACACTAATACTCCACCAGTACTCCACTAAACTACACTAATGCTCAACTAATACTCCACTAATACTCCGCTAATACTCCATTAATAATCTAGTAATACTCTAATAATACTCTACTAATGCTCAACTAATGCTCTACTAATAATTTATGAATACTCTACTCATACTCTAATGAGAGTTAGTTTACAACAGTTAGTTGCAAAGTTACTTATAGTAAGTAGAGTGTCTAACGTGGACTATTGAAATAAAGTGTAGGATATCCAATGCTTTTTTCCAAAGTGAGTAAGATTTGACTAAAGTCATCCATCACTTCTATAGTTTGTGTCTGAAAGGAACAGTTCACCCAAAAATGTACATTCCATCATCATTCACTCACCACTCACTCTTTCAAAGTCACCTTAGGATAAAGAAAATTAGGTTTATTTTTGAAGTCCCCCTGTAGTAATTTTATCTTTGATCACCAAAATTACATATTTAAGTGTTTTTTCCTTGAAAAAAAGATTGTCATGCCTTAAAATATCTTGAATGTAACTTGACACCCTTGCCTTTTAGTATGCGTGGTTCTATGAATATGCAAATGAGCCCCGCCTCAACTCACTCACTCACTCAGAGATCCACTGGTTGACGATCACACGTTGATCTGATTGGTTACAGGGTCGTTTGTGATGTCAGAAACACCAGCGATTTCACACCGTGTTTTTGAGACTGTCTTTGGTTCACTGCAGTTTTAAGGAGGAAATACTCAGCAATGCTGTCGACTTATGAACTTACACGTGTGTCTTAAAGCATATTAAAAATCAATAAAGAAGTGGTTTAACTATTTCAGGGATATTGTTCTTATGGACAAATCATTAGCTGTGATTCAAAAGGCACGAAGCTCCATTGATAAAGTTATTGGTGCACTTTTGAAATCACCTGTTTTTGCACAGATTTCTTTAACAGGTCTTAACAACCATTCTTCAGTGATTGTCACAGAACATATGCAGGAGAAAACACAGCGAGAGAAGAAACACCATTAACTGCTACTCCACATGTACTCCATCCACTGGCAGTTCTTCTCCACATAATAACCCACAGTCGACGCTGCCCTCGATCACCAGGACATCATCTGATCAAAGGAGAAGCACTTAAAACCTTCATCTTAAAAAAAATTGGGTTATTTTTTCCAGCCAAATCCTGGGTTGAGCCTTTTGGTAAATTTTTAGGGTTATTTTTTAAGTTTTTTGGTAGTTTTGTAAAACCCAGCTCCTGGGTCACACGTAACAACTCAGTGTTTAGGTAGTTTTTGTGTTACTCAGATCTTGGGTAAGACGTAACAACTAATTTTTTGGGGTGCTTTGGTCAAAATTGGGTTGTTTTTAACCCAGTGATTTTAAGAGTGTTGATTCCCTCCGAGGGTTCAGTCCAGATTACTGTCACTCAGAGATATGGGAGCAGAACACACACACACACACACACACACACACATGCTTTCTCTTGATCTTTACACCCCGGGGTTTTGCGCTCTGTTAGTGTTGACAGCTGTGGCTTCAGTCCCTGCAGTGGTGAAGGGTGAATGAGAAACTGTTGCGAAGCTGAGGAAGGGTGAAGATAAGAGGAGAAGCGCAGGTGAGAGATATCATAAGTGAGCGAGAGACGTCGAGAAAGGCTTGTTTGGCACCATCTCTCTGGATAGCACCAGATAAAGGCTCTCTGAATGATTCATGCCGTTGATTGACAGCTCCTCCGGGTCCTGAGAGAGCCGAGGCGCCCACTTTACTGCCCGAGGAAAGTGTTCAGACTGCCTTCAGACACTCACATAGCTCACACACCACCTCATCACACACTTCTCCCGCTGTAAACACACACATGCCTGTGTATCCTCTAGAACTGTGTGACATTGATCTTTAAAGAGGACATATGCTTTTTGTACACTTTCTTTGGTGTGTAGAGTTTCTGTAAACTCTGCAAAACTCCAACGAACTTTCGCAAACAGCATCGCAGAGTTGTGTGTGTGAGCGACAGAGTCGTGTGTGTGAGCGACAGCAGAGTTGTGTGTGTGTGAGAGACAGGAGAGTTGTGTGTGTGAGCGACAGCAGAGTCGTGTGTGTGTGAGCGACAGAGTCGTGTGTGTGAGCGACAGCAGAGTTGTGTGTGTGTGAGCGACAGAGTCGTGTGTGAGAGACAGGAGAGTTGTGTGTGTGAGCGACAGCAGAGTCGTGTGTGTGTGAGCGACAGAGTCGTGTGTGTGAGCGACAGCAGAGTTGTGTGTGTGTAAGGGACAGAGTCGTGTGTGAGAGACAGGAGAGTTGTGTGTGTGTGAGCGACAGAGTCGTGTGTGTGAGCGACAGCAGAGTTGTGTGTGTGTAAGGGACAGAGTCGTGTGTGTGAGCGACAGCAGAGTTGTGTGTGTGTGAGCGACAGAGTCGTGTGTGTGAGCGACAGCAGAGTTGTGTGTGTGTGAGCGACAGAGTCGTGTGTGTGAGCGACAGCAGAGTTGTGTGTGTGAGCGACAGAATAAGCAAGCTGACATTCAGTACAATCTATATCTTTAATTTAGAATACATACAAATATCATTTACATCTATTAATTTGTCAAGAGATTTATAGTGTAGTTTTTGAAGAGTGCGCGTGTGTGAACGAGCTCTAGTGCGTAAGAACGAGTCTATGATTGAATCTGGAAATAAAGCAAAATAACTGAAAAACTGAGAAATAGTCTCGGAAAAAAGAGGAATCAAAATTTTTATTTGATAACAAGTATCCGATTCCTGACCTCAAGTATTAGTTTCCAGAATACGATTCCGTTGAAGAATGTCCCAGACATTTTCTGACAAAGAATCTGACCAGAAAACACTTGCTAAACTCTTCCTTGTCCCGCAGCATCAGGATTCAGGAAGAGCTTTCCTGGAGATTCAGGAATCCCTGATAATCGCCACATCAGCGGCTCAGGCTCGGCACAGATGGCTTTTCCTGCGGGACGGAGCTCGGCTAATCAGGTCTGACGCGAAGGCCGTGCTCCCGTCCTCCTCGGAGCGTTCAGAACCGCAATCATCAGGATCGGGAGAGAAAATGGCTTCCAGAAGATCCGGCACATCTTGAGCACATCGGCGGGTCAGGGGAGACGGTGGAGAGCCTCAGCACAGATGATGAGGGGTCGGAGGTCAGAGGTCAGGCCTGAACAAACACGAGCGCGGGACACGTGTGGTGTCACATGCGTTTAGGCCTGGGATCCCATAACTCGTGCTGTTTTCCGAATGATGATGATCCCGCTGTTGGGATCAAGGGAAACTAAACGAATGCAGCATTAGAGAGGATGGCAGCAGTTCGAGAGGTCAAGAAATGGTTTCACTTTTTTCTTTTGATAGAGTTGCAAATTGTTTCTTCAGTGGAACAAAAATATTCCCGCCATATATAATACGCTTTCCACGTTACACTCTGAAAGATCTTGGGTTATTTTTTCAGTGTTTGGGTATGTTTTGTGTTACCCAGATCCTGGGTCAGACGTAACATATTACTGTAGTTGACAATCATCTTTATACAAATTTTGGTATATAAAAACCTGAAACCTAAAAATGAATTGTTCATTATTTTTTAAATACCATTGTTTTTGCCTATTCATGTCTATTCATGTCTTTATTTATGTTTTTAATTGAATTCTGATGTGCTCTACAGAGGACATAGCATAACAAATGAATAAAATATGATTTTTCAAAAAGTTCTTATGCTTTAAACAATGTAATGACACTAAAAAACACTTCACCAGACGTTCCCCCTGGGTCTCGTGAGGATATAACTGAGAGATGTCAGCTGACTTCTGTTAGGGGAAAGTCACTGAACTTGGTTTTAGGTGTAAACCTGCTTCTAATTGAATGTCATTAACCTGAGGGTGGTCGAAGCAGGGCTGCGGACGAGAGCCAATCAGAAGCCTTTAAACTCCCCCCCCCCCCATGCCTTCTGGAAGTGGAGGAGATGGAGATGGATGAGTTGTTTGTTTTAGCTCGGGGCAATAACATATTTTACACTGAAGAGGTGACAGGGCTGTGTGAGTTATGCTTTTGAAGCGATCGGCTCGCTGTCTCACCCTCAGCAGGACTGGACTTGCTGTAACACACAGACACACACACACACACACACACGAGGCCAACCGTGTCCCAGGGCAAGTTCCAGTCAGGGTGACGCGTGAGTTTCTAGAAGATCCCTCCTGCGGATCACATTATAGAAGCGAATCTATGGTTACATGCACAGTCTGTGGAACTTCTGGGACTTGATCTGGATCTTGCATGTTTGTCAGATCAGGTGTCCTTCCTGGATGGACTGGATGTGGAACATCAGCTCAGTCAAACTGCTCACAGGCAAGGACACGATTGGACAGTTCAGTCTCGGTCTCGTGAGGATCTTGTGGAGGGTTTGCTCAGAGACTTTAACACTTTACACTGACTTTACGAACACGCTTCTCACAATCCATAACGTGTGAATCTCAAGATCATGTCTGGGTCATGTGATCAAGGCTGTAGCTGTGTCCTGAACATTGGGGCGGACCAAATTAAATTATTATTAATAAATTATTTTTATTTAAAGTCCCCCTGTAGTCAATAACTTCATCCCTTGAAACTCATCTTTGAACACCAAAATGACACATTTAAACGTTTTTTCCTTGAAAAAAATTCTTCATGTCTTAAAATATCTAAAATACCTCATTTAGTATGCGTGGTTCTATGAATATGCTAATGAGCCCCGCCTCCACTCACTCCCTCACTCAGAGATCCACTGGTTGACGATCACACGTTGATCTGATTGGTCAAGGTCGTTTGTGACGTCAGAAACACCAGCGATTTCACACCATGTTTTTGAGACTGTCTTTGGTTCACTGCAGTTTTAAGGAGGAAATACTCAGCAATGCTGTCGACTTATGAACGTACACATGTGTGTCTTAAAGTGTATTAAAAACACCACATAGACATAACCAACATTAAAAGTTGGATTTCACCACAGGGAGAGTTTAAAGAAATTAAATACTTAAAGAGTAGTTAAGGGAATAAAGAAAACAGAGATGTAAGAATGGTTAACGAAGTTCTATGTCTTATTGTAGTTGTGAATCAATCAATTTAAACTATTGGCAAATCATTTTGATGACTTGGTTTTAATTTCTTGCCAAACAGACATAAATTGTTCAACCTATTTGAGTATATTAAAAGTCTTGTTTTGTCACAGTAAAGGTACAGCATTGATAGGAGGATCCTAACTATTGTTCACAGATCGATGATCCAAAGTATTTTAACTTGTATTAAACTTGGTTTATAGTATGGCAATTTAACAATGAGACAGAAGAATAAATGAATATGAGTAATTAACGAAGCGAATAAGATTACCGGACAAAAACACAACACATTGCAAGAGCAGTTTTCACTCTTCTGGAAGAACATCAGTTTATTCCTCTCCTCCGCTCCTGCTTCGACCACTTGACAAGAACACCTATAAAAGATCCTTTGTTCCATTGGCAGTGACTGTTTTAAATCACATTTCCAGTTGAGGTAGTAACTATAGTATGAATGTGTGTATGCATAAGCAGGTGTACATGTATTTATGCAGATACATATTGAATTAATTTGTTTTAATCATATTTCTGATAGGAATAAATGTGTTTTATAATATTGTGTTGTTGTACAGTGTTGTCTGATGTATCTGTTCATTATGTTAAAGATTAATTTCTGTCCAGTAAATCTGAACAGACAATAAAGTCAATCAATCAATCAATGTTTTTTTTAAATATTCATATATCTACTAACTATAAGTAACTTTGCACCTACATGTAACCTAACTCTCATTAGAGTATTAGTATAGTATTAGTAGTGCATTATTAGAATATTAGTATAGTATTAGTAGAGTACTGTTGGAGTATTATTAGAGTATTAGTACAGTATTAGTAGTGTATTATTAGAGTATTAGTAGAGTATTGTAGAGAATTGGCAGAGCATTAGTAGAGTATTACTAGAGCATTAGAAGAGTATTACTTGAGCATTAGTATAGTATTGGTAGTGCATTATTATAATATTAGTATAGTATTAGTAGAGTACTGTTGGAGTATTATTAGAATATTAGTACAGTATTAGTAGTGTGTTATTAGAGTATTAGTAGAGTATTGTAGAGTATTAGTAGAGTATTGGTAGACCATTAGTAGAGTATTAGCAGAGCATTAGTAGACCATTAGTAGAGTAGTAGTAGAGTATTAGTAGAGTATTAGTAGAGTATTAGTAGAGTATTAGTAGACCATTAGCAGAGTATTGGTAGAGTATTAGCAGAGCATTAGTAGAGTATTAGTAGAGCATTAGTAGAGTATTAGTAGAGTATTAGTAGAGTATCAGTAGACCATTAGTAGAGTATTAGTAGAGTATTAGTAGAGCGTTAGTAGAGTATTAGTAGAGTATTAGTAGAGTATTAGTAGAGTATTAGTAGAGTATTAGTAGACCATTAGTAGAGTATTAGTAAAGTATTAGTAGACTGTTGCGGTTCAGATTAAAGGGGTCATGACACGTTTTTTTGTTTTGTTTTATTATGTTCCCGTAGGTGCATTACTAGTATTAGTATTACTAGATAGTATTACTATAGTTTTTTGTACAAAAAAACGTAAAAAATGTAGTGATTTATGACCTTTTCCCACCCTGTTTCTCACCTCTGATTCAAACCGTCTGTTTTGGGGGTGTTTCCCCTTTAAGACTTCAGTGTTAACACCCACTGTTATGATTGGCTAACGTCAGTGCTGCTTATGCATAAATTATTAACGTTAATCATTTTGTATCACATGTAGACTACACAATGCTCCACCACGTGAAACTTCGGTCTTCCAATCTTTTACCATCGTGTCAATTCTCAATTGATTTTGATTCATATGCGCGAGGGAGAGAGAGAGGGAGGGAGAGAGAGACAGACAGTTTGGGCGGGGCTCTCTCGCTCTCTCTCTCTGCTCGTTCTTTCAGTAACATGCCCTGTCACACTCATCTGATCACTCACCGTTCAAATAAGGCTTTGGCGCGCTGCATATGCTGCGAATAAACTGCATCCGACTGCTTTCCCTGACGTCTGGATCGTTCGGCAGCGTATTCTAACATGTTGTTTGTCCACAGCAGGAACAGCACATCTGCGTGGCATCACAGTCATCTTGTAAACAGACCCACTCGCTGCACGACAACCCATGCGATGATGCGAAATGAGGCGTAGTTGTCCTGCGCTGGAGGCGGTCATATGCAAACGACTGGTACGTCACTTCGTACCGTGACGTCACTTCATACAAAGGATCCAGAACGAGCTGTATTTAGAGCTTGATTAAATAAATGCTTTGTTTATAATGGGGAGGCCGTCTTAAGCTATGAAACTTGCAGGAAGTTTTAATAGTACATAGATCTCTACCAAAAGATCAAGGCAAATTTGGTTTCTCATGTCATGACCCCTTTAATAGTTTTAGCAACACTTTTAATATTACACATAATTTCAAAGCAGCTTTACAGAAAATGCATGAGTCCATTTTACAATATACAGTGACTGTTATCAGAGGAAACTGTCTTAAGTTATGTTTTTCAGAAATGTAAATCACAGTTAGCTAAAAACATATGTAACAACAAAGGCAGAAACAATGAGCTCATTGAAGTAAGGAATACTTGTGTTTTAGCGAATTATAATGACATATAGAAAATTGTAGCATTGAAATGAAGAAATTATATTTTGTAGCTTGTGGCAAATATTTTCATATTCTGATTCCGTATTTGTGTAATGTGCTCGAAAAGGCTTAACTTTCCATTGAGTTTGTGGTGTGTGTGTGTGTGTGTGCGTGTGTGTGTGTGTGTGTGTGTGTGTGTGTGTAAGGGGATAGAATATATAGTTTGTACAGTATAAAAACCATTACGCCTATGGAATGTCCTCATAAATCACAAAAACAAACCTGTGTGTGTGTGTGTGTGTGTGTGTGTGTGTGTGTGTGTGTGTGTGTGTGTGTGTGTGTGTGCATATGTTTGTGTGTCTGTGAGTGTGTGCGTGCGTGCGTGTGTGTGTTTGTGTGTGTGTGTGTGTGTGTGTGTGTGCATATGTTTGTTTGTGTGTCTTTGTGTGTGTGCGTGTGTGTGTGTGTGTGTGTGTGTGTGTGTGTGTGTGTGTGTGTGTGTGTGTGTGTGTGTGTGATTGTGTGTGTGTGATTGTGTGTGTGTGTGTGTGTGTGTTTGATTGACTGATTCTCCTGCTCTCTGTCTATCATCACCTCGTCACCTGATGAAGCACTTTCACACAGCGTGTTGTGTGTGTGAGACGTGTGTGTGAGACGTGCTGTCTCTCTCTCGACCGCCGCTACTCTTTGATCTCTCTCTCTTCGGTGTGTTTTCTTCTCGGCCAGTTTCCTCTTGTAATCATGACATCATTCTCCTGAATAGGTTAAAGATGTAGTCAGGATATTCCTGCTTCCTCGTCCAGCCGGCCTCCCGAATTAGACACAATACTCCCGATAATCTACACCGCACATCCGCCGCGGATAATAATAATGACAACGGCAACAATGCTCAATTCATTTCATGGAGTCTGTGACTAATGTATTGTTGCACGATTTGGACGATTTAATACTCTTTCCAGTTTTCTGCAGGAAAAAGTGCCGTGTGTGACCCTGCATTATGTCATGTTTCTAATTTATAATCCGAGTGTTCAGATAGAGCATCTTATCACACCAGAACAAAGATTATTCAGACTCCAGATATAATTTGATATTTTTTTCTACTAGTGTGTGCAGGACACTATAGTTCTTATGTAAGTGAGGAGAGCAAAATATAGTAAACTGTGACATATTATACCCAAATATTCTTCATACAGTGACTACCAGTAAAAACAAATTTGGACCAGAAATGATTCGGACACTTTGAGCTGATCATGTTTTCTTCAGTGTTTTTTCTGTAATCGCTAATGCTCTTTTTACACACAGACTGAACAACATGAAGCATTGCTTGGTCACTGGTTGAGCTAAACTGGTATTATCTAATTGTGTATTAAATTTAACAGCTGACAGATATTCAACATAATTCATGTGTGAGAGTCTAACAGAAGGACGGACAAAACCAGTGAAATATCAACTGATATTCAAGTCATATTTTATTACCATTTCTCTAAACTATAGTGAATAAACTGATAGGGCCCTATTTTAACGATCTGAAACGCAAGTGTCAAAGCGCAAAGCGCAAGTAACTTTGTGGGCGGATCCCGGCGCTGTTGCTATTTTCCCGGCGGGATAAATGCCTCTTGCGCCTGGCGCAAATCTAAAAGGGGTTGATCTGAAGTAGCTTCATTATTCATAGGTGTGGTTTGGGCGTAACGTGAAATAAACCAATCAGAACGTCATATCACATCCCCTTTAAGAGCATGATGAACGCGGTGCGCTTGTTCCATGGCGCAATACTATTATAACGGCGCATTTACCAGGAGCGCTTCAGAATCGGTTCACAGCCGAGGAGATCGATGTTCTCGTCAGGGCCGTAAAAGAAAGAGAAGTGACATTGGGGATGGGACAAACCCACCCAAATTAGCTTCGGTTATACATGAATATAATAATTTGGGTAAATATGTAGGCCTAAGCTTTACGCCTATTTTTCCCATCGTCATGGACACAACAAATTGATACTGTGAAGCTGCTTTATACAATCTGTATTGTGAAAAGCGCTATATAAATATACTTGACTTGACAACAATGATTTTCCTCGTGTTTTAATATTTTTCCTTATAATAATGTATCATTTGCAAAAAGGAAAATGCATCTGTGTAGATGAGAGAATCATCTACAGTGCATACGCGTTGTTCACACTCTGTATTATGACCAAGCACGCGCGCTTAAAATAGCATCTGAATGTACGCGCAACGCGCCAATGACTTTAGACTAGTTTTTTTCTGGTCAGTGGCGCAATTGTTTTCTGGAACTGCAAAATAGCATGAGGGAAAGTTTGCGCCGGAACACGCCTCCTCTTTGCGCTGAACCGCCCCGGGGAGCGCAAGTGTATTTCTTAGTTAACCGACGTGTGTCTGTGGAGGGAAAAGTCCGCTTTGCGCGGGTGCAAAATAGGAATGATACATGCGTCGGTGTACAAAGTAATTTGCGCCGGGTGCAAGATAGGGCCCATTATGTTGAATAAATGTTGCTTTCACTGTACATTCACACATTCTTACACTATGGGAGAAAAGAGCAGCATGTCACACTCATAAAACATTATTAATTTGCATATGATTTCAATAAAGCGATAGTCGTGTAGGTTTGTGCCTGTCCTGAGCGGTGTCCGGTGTGTGTCCTGTGTGTGTATGGTGTGTGTCCTGAGCGGTGTCCGGTGTGTGTCCTGTGTGTGTATGGTGTGTGTCCTGAGCGGTGTCCGGTGTGTGTCCGGTGTGTGTCCTGAACGGTGTCCTGAACGGTGTCCGGTGTGTGTCCGGTGTGTGTCCTGTGTGTGTATGGTGTGTGTCCTGAGCGGTGTCCGGTGTGTGTCCTGAGCGGTGTCCGGTGTGTGTCCGGTGTGTGTCCGGTGTGTGTCCGGTGTGTGTCCGGGGTTGTCCTGTGTGTGTCCTGAGCGGTGTCCGGTGTGTGTCCGGTGTGTGTCCGGTGGGTGTCCGGTGTGTGTCCGGTGTGTGTCCGGTGTGTGTCCGGTGGGTGTCCGGTGTGTGTCCGGTGTGTGTATGGTGTGTGTCCGGTGTGTGTCCGGTGTGAGTCCGGTGTGTGTCCTGAGCGGTGTCCGGTGTGTGTCCGGTGTGTCTCCGGTGTGTGTCCGGTGTGTGTCCGGTGTGTGTCCGGTGTGTGTCCGGTGTGTGTCCGGTGTGTGTCCGGTGTGTGTCCGGTGTCTGGTGTGTGTCCGGTGTGTGTCCGGTGTGTGTCCGGTGTGTGTCCGGTGTGTGTCCGGTGTGTGTCCGGTGTGTGTCTCAGGGACACGGCGGCTCTGAAAGCCCGCGTGATTAAAGGCTTGTTCTGATTACGGTTAGTGGTTCACGTGCGCTTGTCAATAGCACTTAGATTCACTAAAATCAAGCTTGAACTTTAATCTCTTGCAAATCCCCGTCACTGAAGTCGAGTCTACATGTGCTTCACATTCAGAGACGCGCCGTGAACAGACAAACACATCATCGCACAGACTCGTGCTGATCTCGCAAAACGTGAAAGATCTTGGTGAGAAAGGTCGAATTCAACTCTCAGCACTTTTATACATTTCTAATCACAGAACTACACAGAGCAAACATGATATAATGCAGGATCACACTGGAATGAGTATTAAATACTGTGTGTAATTTGATAATTTCTTTCTAAAACCTGCAACATCCAGCAAACAGGGAACGGTCTGGCAATGTTCTTCCAGGAACGTTAATAGAACGTTCATAGTTATCTGGTCTTTAATAATGTTCTGAAAAAGTTAGCAAAAACATTAAAATACATCGTTCATGGAGCGTTTTAGTTCTGAAATATTGTAGTTGGACGTTCTTTAAATGTTACTCGTTTCGGAACGTTCAGTGAATATTCAAAAGTAATGTTCTATAATGTTTGAAGAATGATACAATGTAATGTTTCCTTTAATTTTATATTGCTAAGAAACAGCTGGACATTTAAAAACAAGATGTTCTGACCATACAGAAATTATGTTTTAAAACTAAACCAGAATGTTAACATCTGTGAGAAGAGAATATGTGTGTGTGTGTGTGTGTGTGTGTGTGTGTGTGTGTCCGCGTGTGTGTGTGTGTGTGTCCGCGTGTGTGTGTGTGTGTGTGTGTCCGCGCGTGTGTGTGTGTGTGTGTGTGTGTGTGTGTTATCTGGTAGAAGAGATGCGTGTGTGTCCTCCTGATGACGTTATGAACACACACTGTACGAACGCATGTTTCCCCGTCACATTATCCTTCTAGTGACGCACGATATATCGCCGATGTTCATTTTTGATGTTATCGTTATGGGGCGATAAGAAAATCTGTCAAATATATTAAAATCGGTTAATAATGTATTATTTCCTTCAGATGCGCACTGTTCAACATGATGGTTTTAAATTACTTGAAATATAATTGAAATACAGTTCATCATTAGTGCAATCTGTCATATTGGCGACAAAATTATCATGAGGAAGTTGTGTGTTTGGGACGTGGATTTTAATGGTGAGTCTTTTGTTCTTGTAATCAGGCTCTCAAAAATGATATAAAAATGTGGATTTAGATTTATCTACCAATATATCTGTTATCGGCTTTCAAATATGAAGAATTATCGGTTATCATCTCTAGATCCTTCCAAGGATTCTGTCACTTTTAAAGCATCTTTATTGCGACGGATTCACAGAAACTGATCCTGTCATTAATAATCCGAGTGTTCAGATAGAGCTTCTTATCACAGAATAACACACACCAGACCAAAGATTATTCAGACTCCAGATATCATTTGTGATATTTTTCTACTAGTGTGTGCAGGACACTATAGTTGTGTAAGAGAGCAAAATAAAGTAAACTGTATACCCAAATATTCTTCATACAGTGACTACCAGTGACATTTATAAAAATTTGGGACCAAAAATTATTCAGACACTTTTGAAAAAAAGTGTTTTTTCTGTAACTGCTAATGCTCTTTTTACACACAGACTGAACAACATGAAGCATTGCTTGGTCAATGGTTGAGCTAAACTGGTATTATCTAATTGTGTATTAAATTTAACAGCTGACAGATATTCAACATAATTCATGTGTGAGAGTCTAACAGAAGGACGGACAAAACCACTGAAATATCAACTATCATATTTTATTACAATTTCTCTAAACTATAGTGAATAAACTGTGACAAATGTTGCTTTGACTGTACATTCACACATTCTTACACTATGAGAGAAAATAGCAGCATGTCACACTCATAAAACATTATTAATTTGCACATGATTTCAATAAGCAGATTCTCATGAAGGTTTATGTCACTGTACCCACTGATCTCCGTCTCAGAGGAGGAAAGGTGAACTCGTCAGGAGGAATTTAATTCTTTACAGCCGCGGTTCCCAGTGTGCGGTTGCAGACAGCTGGGCGCCCGGTACAGTTTAGATCAGAGGCCGTGATAACCTGACTCGTGATTTATGGACAGCGTGGCTCTTTGCAATCACCTAATGAGGTGAACTGGATTGTTTACATGTTTATTAAATACCCAGAACCAGCTGCGACCGGTTCAGATGGAGAGCGTTTGTCATCAGAGCTGTCAGAGTTTTCAGACTGGGGAATTTACCTGTAATGCTTAATATGACTTCCAAATGTTTGAGTCTAAAAGTGAGAGTGCAGAGAAAAATTGCATTTCTGCGAGATATTATAACCTGAAATTCAAGGAAGGGTTATATGAGTCTTAAATTTTCAGCTTTCTCTTTCTGCAAATTGTGTAGTTGATGTATAGCGTTTTGACCCAGCACCCAAAATACTATCAAAACACTCCAGCGCAGCCTCCATTCTTCGTGAAAGATGGACAAAAAGGCACGCATGACACAAAAACCGTCTTATATGAGTCTTATTTGAGTCTTATATGAGTTTTAAATGAGTCTTATATGAGTCTTATATGAGTCTTAAATGAGTCTTATATGAGTCTTAAATGAGTCTTATATGAGTCTTATATGAGTCTTAAATGAGTCTTATTTGAGTCTTATATGAGTCTTAAATGAGTCTTATATGAGTCCAATATGAGTCTTATATGAGTCCAATATGAGTCTTAAATGAGTCTTAAATGAGTCTTATATGAGTCTAATATGAGTCTTAAATGAGTCTTATATGAGTCTTATATGAGTCTAATATGAGTCTTAAATGAGTCTTATATGAGTCTTCAATGAGTCTTATTTGAGTCTTATATGAGTCTTATATGAGTCTTATTTGAGTCTTATATGAGTCTTAAATGAGTCTTATATGAGTCTTATTTGAGTCTTATATGAGTCTTAAATGAGTCTTATTTGAGTCTTATATGAGTCTTATTTGAGTCTTATATGAGTCTTATATGAGTCTAATTTGAGTCTTAAATGAGTCTTATATGAGTCTTATATGAGTCTAATATGAGTCTTAAATGAGTCTTATATGAGTCTTATATGAGTCTAATATGAGTCTTAAATGAGTCTTATATGAGTCTTCAATGAGTCTTATTTGAGTCTTATATGAGTCTTATATGAGTCTTATTTGAGTCTTATATGAGTCTTAAATGAGTCTTATATGAGTCTTAAATGAGTCTTATATGAGTCTTAAATGAGTCTTATTTGAGTCTTATATGAGTCTTATTTGAGTCTTATATGAGTCTTATATGAGTCTAATTTGAGTCTTAAATGAGTCTTATATGAGTCTTATATGAGTCTAATATGAGTCTTAAATGAGTCTTATATGAGTCTTATATGAGTCTAATATGAGTCTTAAATGAGTCTTATATGAGTCTTCAATGAGTCTTATTTGAGTCTTATATGAGTCTTATATGAGTCTTATTTGAGTCTTATATGAGTCTTAAATGAGTCTTATATGAGTCTTAAATGAGTCTTATATGAGTCCAATATGAGTCTTATATGAGTCCAATATGAGTCTTAAATGAGTCTAATATGAGTCTTAAATGAGTCTTATATGAGTCTTATATGAGTCTTAAATGAGTCTTATTTGAGTCTTATATGAGTCTTATTTGAGTCTTAAATTAGTCTAATTTGAGTCTTAAATGAGTCTTATATGAGTCTAATATGAGTCTTAAATGAGTCTTATATGAGTCTTATATGAGTCTTAAATGAGTCTTATATGAGTCTTCAATGAGTCTTATATGAGTCTTATTTGAGTCTTATATGAGTCTTCAATGAGTCTTATATGAGTCTTATTTGAGTCTTATATGAGTCTTAAATGAGTCTTATATGAGTCCAATATGAGTCTTATATGAGTCCAATATGAGTCTTAAATGAGTCTTAAATGAGTCTAATATGAGTCTTAAATTAGTCTTATATGAGTCTTATATGAATCTTATATGAGTCTAATATGAGTCTTAAATTAGTCTAATATGACAGGAAAGAGACGAACTGAAGCGAACGCTAATTATTACTCACTGCATTTACACTGATTTTAGAAGAAAGCATCTTAAGGCATTCACGTTTACATTCTTACGCAGCTTTCTCTACACCTTTCCCTTGGTCCACCTGTGGTGAAAATCAAGTTTTTATTAAGTTTATAAGTCTATGTGGAGTTATTAATATGCTTTAAGACACACATGTGTAAGTTCATAAGTCGACAGCATTGCTGAGTATTTCCTCCTTAAAACTGCAGTGAACCAAAGACAGTCTCAAAAACACGGTGTGAAATCGCTGGTGTTTCTGACGTCACAAACGACCTTGACCAATCAGATCAACGTGTGATCGTCAACCAGTGGATCTCTGAGTGAGGGAGTGAGTGGAGGCGGGGCTCATCTGCATATTCATAGAACCGCACATACTAAATGAGGCAAGGGTGTCGAGTTACATTCAAGATATTTTAAGTAATTAAGACATATTTTCAATAAAAAAACGTTTAAATATGTAATTTTGGTGATCAAAGATGAGTTTCAAAGGATAAAATGATTGACTACAGGGGGACTTTCTTAAGTGCTTATAATCGTCATCATATAAACCGTTAGCAAAATTAACATGTATTTATACTACATTACTCATGTGGGAAACTGTATTTAAAGAGGAGGCAAGTTTCAATCGATCCTGTTTTTGTGTTGCATCTAATAATCCAATCAATATAGACTAAGGTACGTCTACAGGAATGTTAATGGTTATATAATAGAGGGAGGGATGCACAAGGGAACTATTATTGACATCATCAAAATTGTCATGGAAGTAAAATATTAAGTAGATTGTGAAAGGCAAAAAAAACCAAGTGTGCTCTTCTTCTTGGAGTGAATGAAATCAATGCTCGTGTTTCTCATGTTAATGTGCTTTAGTCCCCGCGACTGAAGCGTTTACCGCTCTCGGTCCACCAACACACACAGGCTTCCTGCAGGACGGGGACTTTCTGCGTGAAGGCTTTTCCAGAAGCAACAGCTCTGTGGAAACTAGATCTTTAATCCATTCGTGGCCTTAAAGCCCAGAGAGGGACAAGTGGGAGTAAAGCGTTTTAATGTGGTTACACACAGTTCACACACGGTTTACACACACACACATGCCTGATGAGGAAAAGAAAAGGGTAACACTTTATAATACTGTTCCTTCATTAATGAATAACCACACAATCTCAAAAAATCTCAAAAGCTTACGATGACTTCAATATTAGGTAGTTATCAGGTGGTTACTACCATTACCTTATATTATACATTATGCATTATTAATATAAATTATGAACATGTATATAGTAGTTCTCTGAGAGGGATGAAAAATACTAGTTATTGATTAGCTAATAGTGAACTAGCACATTCCACTGAGTGCTATTACTTACTAATTCATTAATCAGAGTTTCATGAATGTTAATAGTGCGCTACTCAAGTGATTCATTAATGAAGGAACAGTAAAGTGTTAGCAGAGACTGAAGCCAGGCCTCAACTGTTCCCAGATCTGGAAGCCCTCGCTCCTGGGAAAGATTCTCTGCAATCCACAAAACAAAAAAAACGGTAATGTAGAACAGAGCACTTTTTTCCCAATCGTAGCCTTGTAAAACTGCACACCAATTCCTCTACATCAGAATGGTGTAATTCTCAGACGGCTTTAAAGAAACCGAGTGCAGTGGAGTTAGCAGAGAGCGCTGGCTAGAGATACTGACAGATAAACCAGCACTACACTGTTTATAATACTTAAAAAAGCATTAGATTCAAAAGTCCCTCCAATAGTTGTGCTTCCACTAGCTAGTGGATTTCTTGATAGCAAGTTATGGCGTTGTACGGGAAACACAACCTGGATCAACCAGTGGATCTCTGAGTGAGGGAGTGAGTGGAGGCGGGGCTCATTTGTATATTCATAGAACCACGCATACTAAATGAGGCAAGGGTGTCGAGTTACATTCAAGATATTTTGAGGCATGAACATTTTTTTTAATTAAAAATGTTTAAACATGTTATTTTGGTGAAAAATAAGTTTTAAAGGTGCCCTAGAATGTTTTTTATTTTTATTGTATAATGTTTTCTGGGTTGCCCTTATAATGTTAGTATGTTTTTTAGATCAAAAACAGTCATAATTTAGAAATAAAAGGCATTTTTCCTAGCCTGATTTTAGCCTCTGATGTGAACGCTCTGTTTGAAGGGGCGTGTCTGTGTGTAACCGGCCTCTGCTGTGATTGGCTGACAGGCTTGCATATGAAATAGCTACGTATTACATGTGAAACTCTCTCGAATACTTTTACTACAGATATTATACGTTTTTACTATTACAGCTATCGAGATTAACGAATCGTGAGATGTTTTTTTAGATCTATTCCCATCACATAAAATGTTGCCGTGATGATCATTGAACAAACAGACGACAGTGTGTTGATCGCGAGAATAAAGATCTTATCATTGCAACACAGTTTCTGCACTCTCTCTAATGCTTTCACCAATGCAAACACAATGATGTAAATACAGTATTGAACGATTTTGAGAGAAAGATTACCTGTCTGAACTTGAACAATTACACATCAGAAAGTGTTGCTTGGCTCGATCGATCGAGGCCAGCTCTGTATCGGCCCAAGTTGAGGAAACAGTCGTCGGTGAAATGTTTGGAAATTTCCAGAGAAAATAAAACTAACCCATTGTTTCTTCAGAGGCTCGGATGAAGGAAATAAACACTTTTGTGTTCATTTGTACATGCAGACACTGATCGACTGCCGTGCTTCGGCTGCAGTTCCGCCTGTCATTGAACATGGGCTGGATTATGCAGATTTATGGAGTCCATATTAATGATCCGACTGTTGCGTCACAGTCGGTGTTCTGTGGAGATTCACCTGTTTTTCAGGGGTGTTTTTCAAAAACCAGATTTAAGTAAGAAGGAGAACACAATGGTGTTTGAGACTCACTGTATGTCATGTCCATGTACTGAACTCTTGTTATTTAACGATGCCAAAATAAATTCAATTTCACATTCTAGGGCACCTTTAAGGGATGACATTATTGACTACAGGGATTCCCTGGGTTTCCCGGCCCGAGATGCGGAAATGGGCTCATGTTTGTGAAAACACAGCACGCCTCAGGAAAGTGTTCAAAGCATCGCATCCACCACTAATATTTCTATTTATTAGAATATAATTTTTTTTGTAACTTCTCAGTAATTTTAATGTAATTTAAGAGTTTGACTCCATTAATGAGTGGCAAATTTAATCTAAATGTGTATATCAGATGTAAAACACAGTTTAAATCATTATTTTATGTCTTTAAACTGTTATTGTGAGCATGCACTGTATTTATGATTAGGACTCATAATGAATATCGAAGTGATTTTCCTTCATCAGATCTCCAGAACGTCGGTACGTGCGGTTTACTTTATTTTACGTACAGATGCGCACATTCTCCCGTCAAGATTGGTTTTATAAATCCCAGTGTGTGTGTGTGTGTGTGTGTGTGTGTGGAGTGGCGTAATGAGTGAATGAGTGAGTGAGTGGAGGAGGAGCTCATTTGCATATTCATAGAACCGTGAATACTAAATGAGGCAAGGGTGTCGAGTTACATTCAAGCCATTTTAAGGCTTTGTATTAAAAAACGTTTAAATATGTCATTTTGGTGATCAAAGGTGAGTTTTAACTACGGGATGGCATTGACTACAGGGGACTTTAAACGCTTCATACAGACAGACAGAGGGTTCTGCTGCCCGAGACGCTTAAAAAGGCTCTAGTTCGGGGAATATATCAGTAATAAACCCTGAGGTGTTCCAGCTAAAGCGCCAGGCGTCGAGACTCTTTCCTACAATAGACCTGAGGAGAATGTGACCTCTGGGACGAACCACTTCTGACACGTCTGTGCAACGGCAAATCACTCATTTTCATACAATCAGTCCCTCTCCCTTTCCTGCGCGAGTGTCGCCCGTCTGCCTTCTATTGTGTACTAATTTTAGGGTCCATTATTTGCTGTAACAAATGTGCAGTGGGTCGAGTCACTTTCACATTAATGCTTTACGCCCCGAAGAGAAGTCTTCCTTTAGCAATGGATCAAAGGTCCCGTCTATTGTGAGCCGCTTCCTCTTTTCCTTTTTTAGCTGCTCAGGTTTGTTGTTACTTCTCGCCCTGCGCGCTTCGCTCTCCCTCGACTGTGTGAGGTGACGGGCCGGCGTGAGAAGATGACCTTTCACCTCTGCTCAGCGAGAAGATGACCTTTCACCTGCTCAGATCAAGACCGAAGTTTAAGAGCCAGACCATGACATCATTCCTTACGACATGCATCAGCATCGATTAATAATGCCAATACAGTGAGCAGTTATAGCCATTTCTCTCATATGTTGAAGAACTAACAAAATGGCGTTCAGACGCAAACTTAACAGTTTTAAGGCACAGGCAATAAATACAAAAATGCATTTCTCAATACATAGGTCACAGTTCTCCTCATCAATATTCAGCTTCTCTCTTAAAAATCTCTCTCCAACTGGGTGTTTTCAGCAATAATTAAAGCATTAATGAAGAACCATTTTCGGTTCCCCAAAGAACCTGCAGTTTACAGACGATGACATCTTTCCTAGGACATGCATCAACACTGATTAATAATCTATATATGAGGAGTTATTGCCATGTCTCTCATATGTTGAATAACAGACTAAATGTGTGGAACACTGTAAACCCAGATTTTGTTTCTAATTAAACTTATGAGTGATCATTACTTATTATTTTATGTTTAGTAAAAACCTGCTATCATTATTAAACAACATTAGTTGTTTGTACTATTTAGCTTGACATTTACACATTAGTTTTTCTCCGGCTGCTTTACCCGTGTGTTTAAAAGGCACAATAGTTATAGCAAAAAAGCCAAGGGTAAAGTGATCCAGTGATGACTGTATATCGATGTTGTCATCAATAAAGGTTATAAGTCAGAACCTCCTTTCATCTCGAGTTTAATCTCTTATTGTCTCTCCGTATGATTAATATGAAAGTCCTGTGATTTTTACAGCTGGAAATCCAACAGAATTGTTATAATTTGAACAATTGTAAAAACATTATGCAGAATTTGAATGAATCTCAACATTGGTGACACTCATATGAAAAGCTTCATGTTGCAGTGCATGCTGGGTACCTAATAGTACACCTATACATTTTTAGAAACATTTTTAGAATGTGAAGTACTGATTTTCAGTAAAGACTGCTGATGTAAACGTGATTTGTCTACTGCACCCATTATATGTTCATACAACTCAACATGTTTAGTTTCAGCTTGTGTAAAAACTAGCTTGAGTAAAGTCAACTAATTCGGGTTAAGAGTGAATGTTGTTCAGACACAAACTTAACCGTTTCAAGCACAGGCAATAAATGCATTTCTCAATACTTACACAGTTCTCATAATCAATATTCAGCTTCACAGCAGTTAAATTAACATTGAGAATGCACTGAAATATCATTCATGTTTGTGATCAACTCCTTCTTCCTGAACACTAGACAAACTCATAAAACATGAACAACAGGCAACATTACACAATTATTTCCTCTGTAAACTCTCTACAGTTTATAATTCACGACTGTATGTTTACATCTGACAACATCTGTAGAGGATCAGATATCTGTATATAGAGTCTAAAAAATGTTGGGTAAAAATGTAACCCAACGGCCAAGCTTGTCCATATTTGACCCAAATTTGGGTTGAAACTATTTTTTTACCAGATTTTTTGTTTTTGTTTTAGTAGTCTTTCATTTTTAGGATTCAGAATATATTTCAATATGGTATTACTGTAGCTATATATCAAATTGCTGTCTTTTCAGTTTTGTATTATTTTAGATTTTGAGCTTAAGTTTAACCGTTTTTAAAAAGACAATGTAAACAAGGTTATTTGCATCTTTGTTCTTATTTTTAAAATCCCCCTGTGGTGAAAATCCAGCTTTTAATGTTGTTTATGTGGTGTTATTAATATGCTTTAAGACACACATGTGTAAGTTCATAAGTCGACAGCATTGCTGAGTATTTCCTCCTTAAAACTGCAGTGAACCAAAGACAGTCTCAAAAACACGGTGTGAAATCGCTGGTGTTTCTGACGTCACAAACGACCTTGACCAATCAGATCAACGTGTGATCGTCAACCAGTGGATCTCTGAGTGAGGGAGTGAGTGGAGGCGGGGCTCATTTACATATTCATAGAACCGCGAATACTAAATGAGGCAAGGGTGTCGAGTTACACTCAAGATATTTTAAGGCATGAAGAAATTCAGAAGGAAAAAATTGCTTAAATGTGTCATTTTGGTGATCAAAGATGAGTTTTAATGGTTAAAATTATTGACTAGAGGGGGACTTTAATAACAAAGAGATTTACAATATGAAGAATAATTAGCCTAATTACATTGATGGTGAATCTATCCTTGCTAACTCTTAGGCCTATCAATAACTTGTTAAGCATCTGGTTGGAGAACATGTTGTTTTATAAGTTGTTTAAACAGGGGAAAACACATATTTCTCTACTCTGAGTATCTAACTGTGTTTACTCTATTTTACTCTCCTGGTCTCTCGCATTTGTTCAGTACTGTTAAAATACTGTTTGGTGTATTTTTACCAGTGAATAACACTGGTCTTTACTTTGTTGATTCTCACCATTAACTTTCACTCTGGCGTCGTTGTTTCAAACTTTGAGGCTCGCTCTTTTTTTTATTTTTTTATATTAAAGAATAACAAGTACAGTCAGGGGGGTACAATGAGTAAACAAACAAACAAACAAACAAACAAAAGACATATATAAAGAAACAGTGACAATCTTAAAAGTAAAAAAAAACATGTGAAATGTTTACAGAATGAAACACACTTTGCAGCTTTTTTATTTTTCAAACCCAATATTAGGTATTGTTGAATTTCTGATCTTAAAATTAAAAACAAATGCTTTCCTCCAAATTTACATTTATGAATAGGCTACTAAATATAGCAGCTCTTCTTGTGGATGACATCATCAGTCCCGAAAGCTTGTTCTCAGTCAGATATTAGTTAGAAGAGCTTCAGATCTGGTTCCACGTCTTGCTTGCTTCCTCGCGGCGTTTTAAAGCGAGCTTCTGTCGCTATCATATCTTGTCCCCGAACCTGAGCTTTTCTGCACGTTTAATAAGCCTAAACGAGACCGCTATGCCTCCAATTTATTGGTCTAACGAGCAAAGTAGCGTAATAGCAGCGCAGACATCATGATCTGTTTAGGGTCGCCCTTTCAAGTTCTCCCTCACCCTCATTTAGGCTTTTGTTCGGGAACGACTGAACATAAACACGGGAATATAAACCTCCTTAATGAGTGATGTCACGAAAGCCTAGTTTACCAGATGTACACGAAACAGCCCTCGTGCACGAGCACACACACACACACACACACACGCACACGACTCGTGCACGCGTGTTGCCAAAGCCTGCTCAAAAACTCGCTGTTGATTCCTTGCATCTATTTTCTACTATATTTTAAAAGAATGTTCAATATTCAAATAAATTGTTTGTAAAGTTTGCTATTGAAAAACGTTGTGTACCAATGTCGTATGTAATTAGAGACGGTCCCTAGATGTGCGAATGCCCAACGTCAAGCTATGCCAATATATTTTACCAGATTTTATCATAATTATACAGAATTTGAACCACTGAATTTGTAGAAGCGAAATAAAATTGAAACCGAAAATTCTCTGTTGAATATTAGGCTATATGTTGTATTTTTATTTAGAATATTTTGGAAGTGAAATATGAAAGGTGAATATGGATTATTTATTTTTGTGAAAATGTGTTTGAAATTTTTTTAATTGAAATATTCACAGCTGAAATATCCAACCATGTTGAATTTAGCCAATAGAAAATGCAAATCCTAAAAATACAATGCATTAAAATGCAAGCATGGTTAATGCAATGCATACTTTTTTTTCAAGTAGTGCAATTCAACAGGCATTTTTGTTTCAATAACATTTGGCATTGTTTTACTTCCATTGAGTTCTCAGTAGTGCACAGTGAACATGTTGAATTCTCAGTAGTGCACAGTGAACATGTTGGGTTCTCAGCAGTGCACAGTGAACATGTTGGGTTCTCAGTAGTGCACAGTGAACATGTTGAGTTCTCAGTAGTGCACAGTGAACATGTTGGGTTCTCAGCAGTGCACAGTGAACATGTTGGGTTCTCAGTAGTGCACAGTGAACATGTTGAGTTCTCAGTAGTGCACAGTGAACATGTTGGGTTCTCAGTAGTGCACAGTGAACATGTTGGGTTCTCAGTAGTGCACAGTGAACATGTTGGGTTCTCAGTAGTGCACAGTGAACATGTTGAGTTCTCAGTAGTGCACAGGGAACATGTTGAGTTCTCAGTAGTGCACAGTGAACATGTTGAGTTCTCAGTAGTGCACAGTGAACATGTTGGGTTCTCAGCAGTGCACAGTGAACATGTTGGGTTCTCAGTAGTGCACAGTGAACATGTTGAGTTCTCAGTAGTGCACAGTGAACATGTTGGGTTCTCAGTAGTGCACAGTGAACATGTTGGGTTCTCAGTAGTGCACAGTGAACATGTTGGGTTCTCAGTAGTGCACAGTGAACATGTTGAGTTCTCAGTAGTGCACAGGGAACATGTTGGGTTCTCATTAGTGCACAGGGAACATGTTGAGTTCTCAGTAGTGCACAGTGAACATGTTGGGTTCTCAGCAGTGCACAGTGAACATGTTGGGTTCTCAGTAGTGCACAGTGAACATGTTGGGTTCTCAGTAGTGCACAGTGAACATGTTGAGTTCTCAGTAGTGCACAGGGAACATGTTGGGTTCTCATTAGTGCACAGGGAACATGTTGAGTTCTCAGTAGTGCACAGGGAACATGTTGAGTTCTCAGTAGTGCACAGTGAACATGTTGGGTTCTCAGTAGTGCACAGTGAACATGTTGAGTTCTCAGTAGTGCACAGTGAACATGTTGGGTTCTCAGCAGTGCACAGTGAACATGTTGGGTTCTCAGTAGTGCACAGTGAACATGTTGGGTTCTCAGTAGTGCACAGTGAACATGCTGAGTTCTCAGTAGTGCACAGTGAACATGTTGGGTTCTCAGTAGTGCACAGTGAACATGTTGAGTTCTCAGTAGTGCACAGTGAACATGTTGGGTTCTCAGCAGTGCACAGTGAACATGTTGAGTTCTCATTAGTGCACAGGGAACATGTTGAGTTCTCAGTAGTGCACAGGGAACATGTTGAGTTCTCAGTAGTGCACAGTGAACATGTTGGGTTCTCAGTAGTGCACAGTGAACATGTTGAGTTCTCAGTAGTGCACAGTGAAAATGTTGGGTTCTCAGCAGTGCACAGTGAACATGTTGGGTTCTCAGTAGTGCACAGTGAACATGTTGGGTTCTCAGTAGTGCACAGTGAACATGTTGGGTTCTCAGTAGTGCACAGTGAACATGTTGAGTTCTCAGTAGTGCACAGGGAACATGTTGGGTTCTCATTAGTGCACAGGGAACATGTTGAGTTCTCAGTAGTGCACAGTGAACATGTTGGGTTCTCAGCAGTGCACAGTGAACATGTTGAGTTCTCAGTAGTGCACAGTGAACATGTTGAGTTCTCAGTAGTGCACAGTGAACATGTTGGGTTCTCAGTAGTGCACAGTGAACATGTTGGGTTCTCAGTAGTGCACAGGGAACATGTTGAGTTCTCAGCAGTGCACAGGGAACATGTTGGGTTCTCAGTAGTGCACAGTGAACATGTTGGGTTCTCAGTAGTGCACAGTGAACATGTTGAGTTCTCAGTAGTGCACAGTGAACATGTTGAGTTCTCAGTAGTGCACAGTGAACATGTTGAGTTCTCAGTAGTGCACAGTGAACATGTTGAGTTCTCAGTAGTGCACAGTGAACATGTTGAGTTCTCAGTAGTGCACAGTGAACATGTTGAGTTCTCAGTAGTGCACAGTGAACATGTTGAGTTCTCAGTAGTGCACAGTGAACATGTTGAGTTCTCAGTAGTGCACAGGGAACATGTTGAGTTCTCAGTAGTGCACAGGGAACATGTTGAGTTCTCAGTAGTGCACAGTGAACATGTTGGGTTCTCAGTAGTGCACAGTGAACATGTTGGGTTCTCATTAGTGCACAGTGAACATGTTGGGTTCTCAGTAGTGCACAGTGAACATGTTGGGTTCTCAGTAGTGCACAGTGAACATGTTGGGTTCTCAGTAGTGCACAGTGAACATGTTGGGTTCTCATTAGTGCGCGTGTGTCACCTGGCCTCGGGTGTGTGCTCGTGTAATGACCGCTGTAGGCAGTGAAACTCAGAGTCTCTGCATTACTAAAGCCTTCAGGGGAGAACAGAAACACTGCTCATCATCAGACCCAGTGACCTGACCTGATGCACACTACACACTGACTGACTTATCATTCAAACGCTGTTCACTAAAACATGAATGTTAGCGGCACACTTTTACAAAAAAGATTTAATGATGTTCTATATAAAACCCAGGGTTATTATGTCCAAAAAGGTTCTATGAGAAATCATATCACAGCACTTTCATGTTTAAAGGAGAACTCCGGGCAATTTTTAAGTTAATCTTGATCGTTAGACCTTTGTGAGTACTGACTATAGAAAAAAAAACGAACCGGATTGGTGCTTGCGAAGCGGAGCTGCGACCGCGAATGCCCAGAGCTCCCACTCAGCTAAAACGGCAGCTCTGGGGGCATGTACATAAAGAGCGTTTTTGTGCCTCTTAACAGACACATAATGCAATTAAAATGTCTGTCCAACATGAACAGGGGCCTTACCTGTGAACGAGTTGCGTTTAGCAACTTAGCCATGGTTTAAATAGTGTTTTAGACGGCAAGCTGTAGTCTCGCGCTGAAGTCTCGCTCCTCCCACCTGGACACTATTTACCAATCCCGGCTACAACTGAGTTCCCACGTGAGTCCAGGTGGGAGGAGCGAGACTTCAGCGCGAGACTACAGCTTGCCGTCTAAAACACTATTTAGGTGAATTTAAACCATGGCTAAGTTGCTAAACGCATCTTGTTCACAGGTAAGGCCCCTGTTCATGTTGGACAGATATTTTAATTGCATTATGTGTCTGTTAAGAGGCTCAAAAACGCTCTTTATGTACATGCCCCCAGAGCAGCCGTTTTAGCTGAGTGGGAGCTCTGGGCATTCGCGGTCGCAGATCCGCGTCGCAAGCACCAATCCGGTTCGGTTTTTTTTCTATAGACAGTACTCACAAAGGTCTAACGATCAAGATTAACTTAAAAATTGCCCGGAGTTCTCCTTTAACAGGTTGTTTAAAATGGTCTATAGCAATAAAGTATGTTTAAATAAATACACTCTAAAAAATGCTGGGTTGTTTCAACCCAAATTTGGGTCAAATATGGACAAACCCAAATGTTGGGTTACATTTTTTAATCCAACAGTCTGATTTTCCATATTTGACCCAAAATGTTATAACATTAAAAATTAATTAAAACTAAATCCATAAAATTACCCCATGAACTCTGACAGAAACCTTTAATGTTCGATGTAGAACCAGAAAGAAATAGTTAATTTAACACATGTTGATGGGGATCACAGTGGGAATCTGCCATTATAGCCTTTTCAGCAGAATGTGAATGAGAATATAAATGTTCAGAGAACAGTCAAAAGTAACATTCAATATTTGCAAAATTGTTTCCTCAATGTTACGGATAAACTTTTTAAAAACATTGGCGAGATGCTTATCAGAAATAATGTTTTTATAACTTACTGGGAATGTTCTGTTAGCTGGTCTGTAAGACTGAAGAAGAATCTTTCATCTGGCTGTGTTTCTTTCAGCTTAAACGTTATTGAACTTCATACTATAATATAGTTACTTTACAATGACCACATTAACACATGAAGAATATGCAAGTCACATTTATTTGTAAAACGATTTACATTCGCTTTACTCATTTCAAAGCAGCTGAACAGAAAGCTGTGCGTCTTTAATATTCAGAAATATTATTGATCTCCTGCGCATTGACAGCATTGTATGAGAACTGACGATGACATCACGGTTTACTCAGAACGGCAATATATATAGAAATGAACTAAATTAAAAACTTTTTTACAACAAAACTGAAACATCACTGAACTTACTTAAGCTGGACTGTGACGCTATTTTCTTCTAGAAACAATCTTTGTTGCATTATTTTCCTGTTATCTCTGTAAAGCTGCTTTGAAACACTGTGTTGTAAAAAGTGCTGTATAAATAAAGGTGACTTGACTAGACTGTAATAATAGTGTAATAACTTTGTGGCAATATATTTAACAATCCCTCTAAAAAATGCTGGGTTGTTTCAACCCAAATCTGGGTCAAATCTGAACAAACCCAGCCGTTGGGTTACATTTTTAAATAACATTTTTAACCACACGTTTGGGTTTGTCCATATGTGACCCAAAATTGGGTTAAAACAAATGTGTAGTTATAAGAGTGTAGTTATATTGTATTTATTTGTCCATAATCTTCCTCTGTCACGGGGAACTGAGTTCCTTCTCAAGCGTTTGATCCTTGTATCAGACTTTGTTTCATTTTCACTGTATATAAGTAATGGTGACTTGACTATAATAACAGCTCACTTTGTGGCAATATATATAACAAGCTACACTCTAAAACAATGCAGGGTTGTTTCAACCCAAATTTGGATCAAATATGGACAACTGCAGACATTAGTTAAATTTTTAAATGACATATTTAACCACAGGTTTGGGTTAGTCCATATTTGACCCAAAATTGGGTTAGAACAACCCAGAGTGTGGTTATATTGATTTATTCTGCCATAGTCTCGCTCTCCCACTGAGTTTGTTTGCGGGCGTCTGATCCCTGTGTGCGTGTTGGTGTGTCCCGCTCGGGTGCAGGGTTGTGGGGGGGTCGTCGGCCCCGGGCCCCGCGGTTCTCCGGGTGCGTCGGGCACAGGAGAGTTAATTGCTAGTTTGCAGGCTGACGCTGAGTGAAGCTGGCAGCCTGAACGCAGAGAGCCAGCGAGATCTGCTGCATATTCACTCTGTCCGAGGCGATCGGCGCATCTGTCAGCGCTAGCCGCGCTCCAGCCGGACCCGTGCCGTAGCTCCGGGCCCAAGCCGCGCGCTGGACACTCACACGGGGCAGAAAGAGCCACATCGCATTTACAACTCAATTACAGCCACCTCTCCGGCCGAGAGCACCATGGTCACCACACAGATGTTCCACGAGGAAAAGCCTTTTCTTTGTCAGATCGGTTTGTTGTGCGGTCGAGAGACGAGATCCTGCAGCGATGCTGGAAAACCCGGATCCGCACGCGTGTCCCCGTCACGCACAGGTCTCGGCCTCACCTGTGTCCGCTGATGCATATCATACATACATGTGCCTGACTCATGCGCTCGCTAATTATAGCCCTGAGATGCTTCCTCATCTTCTGCCTACAGTGAACCACTCAAACCGGCTTTACTCTCACCGCCATCAGAACAACAGCTCGTAACACTGTGACCCCGTGACCCCTGTGACCCCTGTATGTGTGACCCAGCATCGCCCGCTCCACTTTACACTTTGATATGATTAATCAGTCAAAAAAGTTTTGTCATCTGTCAAGGATAACACAATAAACTTATTTCCATTGCGGTTGATTGTTAAAAGTGATCAACTTTTTTAGAAAACTTTAGTAAACTCATTCCCTTAAAATGATTAAAGGAACCGTGTGTAAGATTGTGGCCAAAACTGGTACTGCAATCACTTTCAAATGACTGTAGAGCGGTGTATCCCCCCCTGACTCAAGGTTGCCAGATAGTCTTCAAATTCTTCGCCGTTTTCAGCTGTCTCCATCTTTCAAAGGCATCTCCAGTACAAATCCTTGTTTTATTTCTGACTTTGTCACAAAGTATTTCGGAATCATAACGAGGTTTTTTTGGATTCGTAACGTTAGACTTTTTTTATCCGACACGTTTGTATCTGCAGCTGTGGGAACGAGAGCAGAGCTGGCAACACTACTGACTCCGTGATTGGTGGATCGGAGGAGGGTGGAGCAACACTACTGACTCCGTGATTGGTGGATCGGTGGAGGGTGGCGCATCACTACTGACTCCGTGATTGGTGGATCGGTGGAGGCTGGAGCAACACTACTGTCTCCGTGATTGGTGGATCGGTGGAGGGTGGCGCAACACTACTGTCTCCGTGATTGGTGGATCGGTTGAGGGTGGAGCATCACTACTGACTCCGTGATTGGTGGATCGGAGGAGGGTGGAGCAAGACTACTGACTCCGTGATTGGTGGATCGGTGGAGGGTGGAGCATCACTACTAACTCCGTGATTGGTGGATCGGTGGAGGGTGGCGCAACACTACTGACTCCGTGATTGGTGGATCGGAGGAGGGTGGAGCATCACTACTGACTCCGTGATTGGTGGATCGGAGGAGGGTGGAGCAACACTACTGACTCCGTGATTGGTGGATCGGTGGAGGGTGGAGCATCACTACTGACTCCGTGATTGGTGGATCGATGGAGGGTGGCGCAACACTACTGACTCCATGATTGGTGGATCGGTGGAGGGTGGAGCAACACTACTGTCTCCGTGATTGGTGGATCGGTGGAGGGTGGCGCAACACTACTGTCTCCGTGATTGGTGGATCGGTTGAGGGTGGAGCATCACTACTGACTCCGTGATTGGTGGATCGGTGGAGGGTGGAGCATCACTACTGACTCCGAGATTGGTGGATCGGTGTAGGGTGGAGCATCACTACTGACTCCGTGATTGGTGGATCGGAGGAGGGTGGAGCATCACTACTGACTCCGTGATTGGTGGATCGGTGGAGGGTGTCGCAATACTACTGACTCCGTGATTGGTGGATCGGTGGAGGGTGGAGCATCACTACTGACTCCGTGATTGGTGGATCGGAGGAGGGTGGAGCAACACTACTGACTCTGTGATTGGTGGATCGGTGGAGGGTGGAGCATCACTACTGACTCCGTGATTGGTGGATAGGAGGAGGGTGGAGCAAGACTACTGACTCCGTGATTGGTGGATCGGTGGAGGGTGGAGCATCACTACTGACTCCGTGATTGGTGGATCGGTGGAGGGTGGAGCATCACTACTGACTCCGTGATTGGTGGATCGGTGGAGGGTGGAGCATCACTACTGACTCCGTGATTGGTGGATCGATGGAGGGTGGCGCAACACTACTGACTCCGTGATTGGTGGATCGGTGGAGGGTGGAGCATCACTACTGACTCCGTGATTGGTGGATCGGTGGAGGGTGGAGCATCACTACTGACTCCGAGATTGGTGGATCGGTTGAGGGTGGAGCATCACTACTGACTCCGTGATTGGTGGATCGGTGGAGGGTGGAGCATCACTACTGACTCCGTGATTGGTGGATCGGTGGAGGGTGGAGCATCACTACTGACTCCGAGATTGGTGGATCGGTGGAGGGTGGAGCAACACTACTGACTCCGTGATTGGTGGATCGGAGGAGGGTGGAGCATCACTACTGACTCCGTGATTGGTGGATCGGTGGAGGGTGGCGCATCACTACTGACTCCGTGATTGGTGGATCGGTGGAGGGTGGAGCATCACTACTGACTCCGAGATTGGTGGATCGGTGGAGGGTGGAGCATCACTACTGACTCCGAGATTGGTGGATCGGTGGAGGGTGGCACAACACTACTGTCTCCGTGATTGGTGGATCGGTTGAGGGTGGAGCATCACTACTGACTCCGTGATTGGTGGATCGGTGGAGGGTGGAGCATCACTACTGACTCCGAGATTGGTGGATCGGTGGAGGGTGGAGCATCACTACTGACTCTGTGATTGGTGGATCGGTGGAGGGTGGCGCATCACTACTGACTCCGTGATTGGTGGATCGGAGGAGGGTGGAGCAACACTACTGTCTCCGTGATTGGTGGATCGGTGGAGGGTGGCGCATCACTACTGACTCCGTGATTGGTGGATCGGTGGAGGGTGGCGCATCACTACTGACTCCGTGATTGGTGGATCGGTGGAGGGTGGCGCATCACTACTGACTCCGTGATTTGTGGATCGGTGGAGGGTGGCGCATCACTACTGACTCCGTGATTGGTGGATCGGAGGAGGGTGGTGCATCAGACCACAACACAACATGACATCATCAACATCAGTTGATGCAACTTCACTTTTTAAATGACAATATCCTGGCCGGACGACTGTTGTCAGGGATATAAGTATTTGAAATGAACATGATTTCTTAATGTCTAGTGACGTATCAGGCCATTTTATGATTAATTGAAATACATTTCTTACATACGGTTCCTTTAAGTAAATAAACGTAATGCTTAATTGAAAAAAATTAAGTTATGTGAACTTGACAATTCAACAGAATCTTCTCTTCAGCTGAGAGTCAGGCACAAGCCTACAGTGAACCACTCAAACCGGCTTTACTCTCACCGCCATCAGAACAACAGCTCGTAAACACTGTGACCCTGTGACCCCGTGACCCCGTGACCCTGTGTGTGTGGCAGCCCGCTCCACTTTACACCTTGCTGTAAATACAGAACATGTTGCGGCTGTTAGGCTCGTTTGCACACTGATTATCTTCCTTCAGAGGAGCAACAGCACATCTGCATATGAATCGTCAAAAATTAACATACAGCCCAATCCTTGAGTGGTGAAACGTGCGTTACTGTTGACGAAAATACTCAACATTTAATTAAAATAAATTAAAGCAGAAAATCTGAAATTAAAAGACTATGTAAAATATTAATAAGAATGTAATAGCATCTCAATGATAGTAAATAACAAATGACTGTGGCTACATTTTTTACAAAATGTAATAAATGGTGGCTGTACTCATTTGTTACCTTGTTTTAATTTAGTTCATTAATTAGTGGGAACTAATTCTTAATTCATGGCTTTGATTTATTTATTTATTTATTTTTTGCTCCAAACTGGACAAAAATACTATTTCAAAAGTGGGTAATTTTTTTCTCTATTCTATAACAAAACACACTACATTTAAAATAAATGCATATTTTGTTCATGCAGAATGTAATTCTTTGTGTCAAAACATATTAATTATAGAGGTCATATTGTGCACTTGATGATGTTTCAGGCTCTACTAGAACAAGTTTTCCTGCTGTAATGTTGATTATTTCCTCATATTCTCCATTGTTGCGGCTCCTCTCTTCCCAGTCTGTCAGTAACGCTCTGTTTACTTCCTGTCTCTATGAAGCCCCTCCTCCTGAAAAGCACACTGTGCTCTGATTGGTCGGCTGGGGCAGTGTGTTCGCTTCGAGTGTGTTTGGGAAATGTAGTGTTTGTTTAACACACTACTAACAAACTCAACCAGGCCCCGCCCCTTTATTCTGCGTATTAATTATTTAAAAGAGGAATATTGTGATGTGACACAATACTACAATGAAGGCGTTTCAGGGAGTTCAGAAACAGCACAAAACCTTTGTTAAAATATAATAAAGCTTTTTTTGAGAGCTTTTGCCCCAATGTGTCTTATAAGCTTTCTGTCTCTGGCGCTACACCATTCTTCTTATCAAACAGCAACATTACTAAAGAAAGTTGAACATGATACAAAGCAGAATCGGTGCTCTTTAAATCCATCAACAGTCATTTTAAACAAACGTGAGAAAAAAATATACACCCCCTTAAAAAATGCTTGTGACAAGCCTTCCAGTGAAGGAAGCTCATGCTATCCGGACACATTTACAAAAGGCGTTTTCGTTTAAAAACGCTCTCCGTCCACACTAGCGTTTCAGTGTGGATGAGAAACGTTTGGAAAACGCCTGAAAACGCTAAATTCCCCTTTACTGCGCATGCGTAACCCCTCACAGAAGCTCACTGAGATCAGACGGAAAAGTTGTCGCGCAATTTTTCTGACAGGATCATTTTATTTAGCAGAATATCTCAACATTCACTGATCGTCCAGGTCAGAGTCACTATTATGTTCGGTCTTAAACGCTAAAACTGCTCATGTTTTACATATTTTAAGCAAAGTAACATATTTTAGCAACAGTGTGAAAGTGAACCGCACATAACAGGCACAAGTATCGCTATAAACATGAATATCTATTGCTGCAACATGACTAAAATTTTAAATACCTCAGTTTTGACAGTCCACACTACAACACGAACACAGCGTTTCACGTTCATCCACTTTGGAGATCGTTTTCAAAATGCTTCGTATTCATTAATAAAAACGCCGTCTCAGTGTGAACAGAAAAGAAACGGAGAGAAAAAGATGCATTTCAAACGAAAACGCATTAGGGCCTGTTTACACGAGTTTTATCAGATGTGCCTTGCGTTTACACGGCGACAGCGTTTTTGGGGCTTAAAAATGCAAAAAAGTGAAACACCCTCCAGAGTGGAAATCTTAAAAACGCTCCACCGTCGCGTTCCCGTCTAAAGGGTAAAAACGCAAATCTGCTAGAGGAAATAACAACCAAGGGAAATAACAACCAACATGTCGGATTATTTCCATATGTCGGGCCTTCCAGTGTCCCTCGCAGCGTTAACGTACAAGAGTCTTTCAGCAGTTGTACACAATATTCTCAGATATTGGTGTTGTTGTGAGGCAGTGCTCCACATCGCCCCCTAGCGCCTGGAGTCACACTACATCCAATTTCACACACTTTTGCATCACCATATGCACGCAGATTTCCCCCCATAACGCTCGTCTAAACGCAGAATAAAAAGTGATAACGCAACGCCACTTTTGCGCTTTCTCGTCAGATCGTCTCCGTGTAAACATAGCCTAAGTGTGGAAAGGCCTTGGCATCAGCAAGAAACATTGATCAGCTAATGTAGAAATGAAGTTGTGGTAGTAAAATGCATCACCTTTATCCCTCCGTCACGTCGAGCTCAAGCAGGGACGCACACAAACAGCTGATATTGTTTTAGAGTGTATTTACTCAGCTGTAGTGGACTCATTATGGAGGCCTATTTTCTCTCTCTCTGCCTCCGTTTTCTCTCGTGCGCCGCTTGGGTTGGACGTTGGGAACAATAGGTGTGCAATTATCGGGAGCGGGGCCCGGAGCCGGCGTTTGATGTGGCTCTGGAGAGGGCTTGCACTCCCATGTTTTTCTGAAGCGTTATTAGCTCGCGAGCACAAAAGCCGGGCCATAAATAAGCGACTGGCAGCCACAATATGCTAGAAATAATGTTTATCCTGCCAGCAGAGGCTTTGGCCCTCATTAGTTCACTCGGAAAGCCACTTTGTCCCCCTGTCCGTCTCGTCCTCGACTTCATCTCCTGCGTGTGGAAGTCACTGTGGTTATTGTTGTTGTCCGGCTGCTGGTTAATTTCAGCGTGACTGCTTTAAATAAATGTAAAATGCTGTATTTAAAGGGGCAGTTCACCATAAAATTAACGTTGGTTTATTATTCACCTAGAAAAGCATACGATGAATAAAGCAAGCACAGTTCTAAACATCTCCTTCCTTATTATTTGCTCAGACTAGCAAAAGTTACATCACTTTGTACTCAGAATTAGAATCAAAATGCAAAATAATTGTTCTTTTGAGGACAACTAGCTGAAGATACTTGTTTAGTTAAGCATCCAATGAAATGAGGTCATGTGACCACAGTGCAGCAATGCAGAACTGTTTGAAGTATAACTGTTGAATAATTTTATTTTCATTCTTTATCAATGATCAATTGATCATTTCTAAATTAATTATGACATTATTTATGAACCAGTTACTGTTAAGGCTAGTGATGGACGCTTTCGAAACACTTTTCGCAAAGCTTCGAAACCTTTGCAAATCATTTGTTGCGAACCTGGGATTTGGAAGTCACGTGACTTCAGTAAACGAGGCTTTGGTCATAACTGTTCAATGGTTCGCCACTAGGGGGCGATGATCTCCGTGAGGTCCATGAAGCTCTGTCTGGATGGTTTTTACCAGATCTCAGATCAGTTTTATACATTTGTAGATATTTTAATGACACATTTTAAAAATAAAAAGGAGAGTTGTTATCGCTGCACCTGCACTGTTCTGACCAGCAGGGGTCAGTTTTCAGTGCTTCGAATCAGTCAATCATTTTGCAAAGAAATTGGTTTGATTTATTAAAAGTTTCAGAAGAGGAAATGAGGATCTAAATATAGCTTTTTATTTGAATAAACCATATAATAACAGGCATAAACAGAGAGAGATCTAGGCAGGTGGAGCTGGGGGAGGAGGAGGGGTTCAGAGGAACAAGGACCAACTTACAGTCAATGTTGTGTGTGTGTGTGTGTGTGTGTGTGTGAGTGCGTGCGTGCGTGTGTGTGTGTGTGTGTGTGAGTGCGTGCGTGCGTGCGTGCGTGCGCGTGCGTGTGTGTGCGTGTGCGTGTGCGTGCGTGTGCGTGTGCGTGTGCGTGCGTGTGCGTGTGCGTGTCTGTGTCTGTGTGTGTGTGTGTGTGTGTGAGGGACAGAACCACAGCAGAGAGACCAGAACCACAGCAGAGAGGACAGAACCACAGCAGAGAGGACAGAACCACAGCAGAGAAGACAGAACCACAGCAGAGAAGACAGAACCACAGCAGAGAGACCAGAACCACAGCAGAGAGGACAGAACCACAGCAGAGAGGACAGAACCACAGCAGAGAGGACAGAACCACAGCAGAGAGACCAGAACCACAGCAGAGAGACCAGAACCACAGCAGAGAGGCCAGAACCACAGCAGAGAGGACAGAACCACAGCAGAGAAGACAGAACCGCAGCAGAGAGACCAGAACCACAGCAGAGAGACCAGAACCACAGCAGAGAGACCAGAACCACAGCAGAGAGACCAGAACCACAGCTGAGAGGACAGAACCACAGCAGAGAGGACAGAACCACAGCAGAGAGACCAGAACCACAGCAGAGAGACCAGAACCACAGCAGAGAGACCAGAACCACAGCAGAGAGGACAGAACCACAGCAGAGAGACCAGAACCACAGCAGAGAGGACAGAACCACAGCAGAGAGGACAGAACCACAGCAGAGAGACCAGAACCACAGCAGAGAGACCAGAACCACAGCAGAGAGGACAGAACCGCAGCAGGGAGGACAGAACCACAGCAGAGAGGACAGAACCACAGCAGAGAGGACAGAACCGCAGCAGAGAGGACAGAACCACAGCAGAGAGGACAGAACCACAGCAGAGAAGACAGAACCGCAGCA
>JAULUF010000024.1:907500-1006715 GCA_031834385.1 Semotilus atromaculatus
TTAATATGTTTAATATCAAAAGTAACTGAAAAGTAACCTGGTCTGTCCTGACTGTCGGCGTGTTGTCAGTCTCCTCTCTGCTCCGCAATGTATTTTTCACTGCGTGAGAACATGATGTGTGTGTGTGAGAGCAGCGTAGCTTGTCGGACATAGCGACAGTAACTAAGGGGGGCGGGTCTTTGCGAAGGGTCAATTCTGTTATCGTTGATGAGCTCACTCCAGAGAACTATATCGTTACGGTAATAAAAATATATAATTTTGCATGTTGACATCAGAGCAGACGAGTCTGTGCATATTTCACTCGAAGCGCACGTGAAGATCACACACACACACACACACGCACACACACACACACACACACACACACTGTGTATATTTTGGAGGCCATTTGGTGAAGAGTGTTTATGAGGCCTCTCTCTAATGCATGACCTCCATTAGTCGCTCGCCCGACATCAGAGAGACTCTCCAGTCGATGAGGTCATCGATCAGAGCCGATGAGGTCATCACGGCCGTTCTCTCCTGTCTGTCCTGGTGGAGTTTTGGTTCATTGCCACTGTCGTCTTTTCCTGCTTGGTTGCCATTGGCTTGCTTAGTTGGGGACATTACATTTAACATTTAATTTAATATTCAACAATATTATTGATCTCCTGCGTTCTCATATTTTTATATTTTATATTTTATTCTTAAAATTTGTATTATTATGTTTCTTGTTGTAAATTATGTTTCTTGTCGTATTTGTATATGTGCACTGGAAGCCTCAGTACCCAAACAAATTACTTGTGTGTGCAAGCACACTTGGCAATAAAGCTCTTTCTGATTCTGATTCTGATTCTGACATCATTATATGAGAACTGAACTGAGCTGACGATGACATCACGGTTTACTCAGAGCAGATATATATATATATAAATGAACTACATTAATAACTTTTTTACAACAAAACTGAAACATCACTGAACTTACTTAAGCTGGACTGTGACGCTATTTTCTTCTAGAAACAAACTTTGCATTATTTTCCTGTTATCTCTGTAAAGCTGCTTTGAAACACTGTTGTGAGAAGCGCTGTATAAAGGTGACTTGACTGATCGGAACGTTAAAAAATATATAAAAGCAACAAACTAACAGTAAAAGAAACAAACTAACAGTAAAAGAATGACGTTAAAGTCCCACTGAAGTGCTTTAATTAAACACGCAGGAAGAGGGCGGGGCCTATGGAACAGCTCCTCCCCCTTTTAAAAATAGCCAATAGCGTTGAGTTTATATCGAATTATATCGTTTATATTGAGTTTATATATAAAAACAATCTTGCGTATGAACATTAAAATCGGAGCAGTTTGGAGAAAATCACTTTAATATTCATTATGAGTCCTAATCATAATTTAAATACAGTGCATGTTCACAATAACAGTTTAAAGACATAAAATAATTATTTAAACTATGATTTACATCTGATATACACATTTAGATTAAATATGCCATTCTCATTAATGGAGTTAAGCACTTAAATTACATGGAATCATTACCGAGAAGTTAAAAAAAAAATGTATATTCTAATAAATAGAAATATTAGAGATAATTGCTTAGCGCATAATAATAGTGCAAAAATATCAATAATGCACAATAAGGCCTATCCTATCTATTTTAATAATATTAAAAATATTATTTGGCCAGTGGAAAAGATTGAGAATAACTTTTTCTGAAATGTATTTTGATTTATTCAAAAACAAGGCAAGGATCGGCTACTAAAAATCGTGAAACATGGTATCCCGTAGATTAATATGCATATGCAAATGATATGCAGATGAGGATATGCACAGTAAAAAGAGGCGTCGTAATCTCAGATATGGTAATAGACGCATGAACACATCTTCCTCTGCGTGTGTAAGGGATTCTGCACAGGCTCTGGCGTACACACACTTTTATAATCGGAAGATGTTTTTCCTTTCAGGCACACGTACACTTTTAGTATACACATATAGTAGGCCTAGGCTATAGTCTACTTTTAATAAGGATCCTAAATACAGCTAGGGTTATGAATGACACCCCAGAGCTTTGAGCTTGGTAAAGCTGCAGTTTCCTCATAATCTCCTCCATATCACTTTAAAATATCATTCTGTGCATAATTCAAATAAGTCCGTTTTCTCGATCATATGACCCTGTGATATCGTGTAACCAGACTTCATTATGCGTTCATTTGCATATGTACACTGTCTGAAGCGTTCCCTATCCCCTATAGTGCACTCTGTGTCTTTCACTATGTAGAAAACAGTAAATGGTGAACAAGTGGATTTCAGCGGCAGCTTTAACGTCTATTTACAATGTAGGGGGCGGAGCTTCAGGTTATAGAGAGAATTTGATTGGACAGAAAGAAATGAGAAGCTGAAGTGCAGTGTGATGTCATCAAAATTTTTTTGTCATTGTTTCGGAGCACTCTAGCTTATAGATAACAGTAAAGCTAACATATTCAAAGCCAAAAAACTTCTTTTGTTTTCATGGGGACTTTAAAGGTTTTACATGGAACCAGTAAAGAACCTAATAAGAGTGTGTACTACTGTAGCTCACAACGCAAGGATTTAAAATAGCATTTAAAACTCTTTTCAAGAGTTAAGCCTGACAGGAGTTTTTAGTTTTTAAATAATATTTATTTTAAAAATAATAATAAGTTAGCATGAATTAACGCAGAATAAAAAATGTTTTAAAATATAATTGCGACTTTTTTTCTCGCAATTGCGAGTTTATATTTCGTAATTCGGACATATTTTATCAGAATTGTGATATGAAGTCTCAATTGCGAGTTATAAAGTCCAATTCTAAGGGAAAAAAGACTGACTTTTTCACTAAGAACTGCGAGTTTATTTCTCACAATTCTGACTTTATATCACGCATTTTCGACATTTTATCATGCAGTTCTGACTTTATATCTCCCAATTGAGTGTTTTAAAGCCAGAATTGCGAGATATAAACATGAAATTCGAGATAAAAAGGTCAGAATTGTGAGATAGGAGTCGTCAGACCTTTGTTATTCTGTATTCTCTGGCGGAAGCGCCGCTCACTCGAGGCTGGAGTTCAGCAGTTTCTTTCACTGACGATTTTATATTTTATTTTGTATTGAACTTTCAAAATTACAGAATTCAATATCAAGTTCTTGTTGACACATTTCTTTTACACATTTTCACATTTTGTAAGTATAAATTGAAACACAACAATAATTTAAATAAAAAGAAACAAACAAGAAAAAAAATTAAAATCAAGGGCATCATAAACATGTTAAATTCATTTAACAGAGATAGAGTTCTTAGGGCTTTTCGATTGTTTAAAAACTTTACAGACTCTAAATACATTTTATAGGCTGCTTTAAAATGAGCAAAAGAGAAAATAAATCAGACTTGATCACTGATCTGTATAAAGTATAAAATCAGTGGACTTGATGTTTTCCTTCCCTCGGGTCCACTGCAGTTCCCGGTGAGTGAGTGAGTGAAGCGCGCGGCCTCTGGTGCCCCCTGGCGGTGAGGCGCGGAACTGCCCCAGTCTTTGTGCCACCGCCATCTTGACCAGAATCCGGATAATCATCATCTGAACACACTGATTTACAGAACACACACACGACCACAGGTGAGGACATGCATCTCAAACACAACGCAAACTGACCCTGACCCTAAACTCGACTCGTGTTACTCAAAATCACGTGTCGGCTCAGCGTTACCGTCAATACGGACCGGCGAACCTGCCGCTAGCTGCTCACGCTAGTTAGCCGTTAGCAGCTCCAAATCATCATAACAATAATAAAAATATCTCAAACACTGAACAAACTAACCTTAACACAAATTTTGTTTCTCAACATCGCGTGTCAGATCAACGTTACAGTCAGTCATGTTCGCAGCTCACGCTAGTTACTGTTACAAGCTCAAAATCATCATAACAATAAATACAAAACACATCTCAAACATCACAAAATCCAGCTGTTGTGTTATGCCTGTGTGTTAATGTGAGTGCGGTGTGTTGATGAGCTTCAGCGACACCCGCATCTTATTTATTTATTATTAATATGTTACCAGGTTCACACTGTAACAGTTAGGTGTAGCTATTATGATTGACAGTCAGACTGTCCTTATTAATGTGTGTCAGTGTTGATTTCTGCTCAGTGTGTGACTTATGCTTTCTTTAAATGCTTAAAAATAAAGAAATTATATTAAAACAATGTAGCCTTACAGAGTTCCTCAATTAAGTAAATATTTACCTTTGCTTCTAAACTCCAACGAATGCAGTCACCAAATGTTATTCAGACACCAGATATAATTTTTGATATCTACTAGTGTGTGCAGGACACTATAGGTCATTTATGTAAGTGAGGAGAGCAAAATAAAAACTGTGACACATTATACCCAAATATTCTTCATACAGTGACTACCAGTGACATTTATAATCATTTGGAACCAAAAATGATTCAGACACTTTCAGCTCTAATGCTCTTTTTACACACAGACTGAACAACATGAAGCATTGCTTGGTCACTGGTTGAGCTAAACTGGTATTATCTAATTGTGTAGTTAAATTTAACAGCTGACAGATATTCAACATAATTCATGTGTGAGAGTCTAACAGAAGGACGGACAAAACCACTGAAATATCAACTGATATTCATGTCATATTTTATTATAATTTTCTAAACTATAGCGAATAAACTGATAATGTGAGAAATGTTGAAGCTGTCTGAATAAATGTTGGTTTGACTGTAATATGATTAGTTACAGTAGTGATATGGTGATGTTACAGTAGTGATATGGTGATGTTATGGTGATGTTACAGTAGTGATATGGTGATGTTACAGTAGTGATATGGTGATGTTACAGTAGTGATATGGTGATGTTACAGTAGTGATATGGTGATATTACAGTGGTGATATGGTGATGTTACAGTGGTGATATGGTGATGTTACAGTGGTGATATGGTGATGTTACAGTGGTGATATGGTGATATTACAGTGGTGATATGGTGATGTTACAGTAGTGATATGGTGATGTTACAGTAGTGATATGGTGATATTACAGTGGTGATATGGTGATGTTACAGTGGTGATATGGTGATGTTACAGTGGTGATATGGTGATGTTACAGTGGTGATATGGTGATATTACAGTGGTGATATGGTGATGTTACAGTAGTGATATGGTGGTGATGTTACAGTAGTGATATGGTGATATTACAGTGGTGATATGGTGATGTTACAGTGGTGATATGGTGATGTTACAGTGGTGATATGGTGATGTTACAGTAGTGATATGGTGGTGATGTTACAGTGGTGATATGGTGGTGATGTTACAGTGGTGATATGGTGGTGATGTTACAGTGGTGATATGATGGTGATGTTACAGTGGTGATATGATGGTGATGTTACAGTGGTGATATGATGGTGATGTTACAGTAGTGATATGGTGGTGATGTTACAGTAGTGATATGGTGATGTTACAGTGGTGATATGGTGATGTTACAGTAGTGATATGGTGGTGATGTTACAGTAGTGATATGGTGGTGATGTTACAGTAGTGATATGGTGGTGATGTTACAGTGGTGATATGGTGGTGATGTTACAGTGGTGATATGGTGGTGATGTTACAGTGGTGATATGGTGGTGATGTTACAGTGGTGATATGGTGATGTTACAGTAGTGATATGGTGGTGATGTTACAGTAGTGATATGGTGGTGATGTTACAGTAGTGATATGGTGATGTTACAATGGTGATATGGTGGTGATGTTACAGTAGTGATATGGTGGTGATGTTACAGTAGTGATATGGTGGTGATGTTACAGTAGTGATATGGTGGTGATGTTACAGTGGTGATATGGTGGTGATGTTACAGTGGTGATATGTTGATATTACAGTAGTGATATGGTGATATTACAGTGGTGATATGGTGGTGATGTTACAGTGGTGATATGGTGATGTTACAGTAGTGATATGGTGGTGATGTTACAGTAGTGATATGGTGGTGATGTTACAGTAGTGATATGGTGGTGATGTTACAGTAGTGATATGGTGATATTACAGTAGTGATATGGTGGTGATGTTACAGTAGTGATATGGTGGTGATGTTACAGTAGTGATATGGTGGTGATGTTACAGTGGTGATATGGTGGTGATGTTACAGTGGTGATATGGTGGTGATGTTACAGTGGTGATATGGTGGTGATGTTACAGTGGTGATATGGTGGTGATGTTACAGTGGTGATATGGTGGTGATGTTACAGTGGTGATATGGTGATGTTACAGTAGTGATATGATGGTGATGTTACAGTAGTGATATGGTGGTGATGTTACAGTAGTGATATGGTGGTGATGTTACAGTAGTGATATGGTGATATTACAGTGGTGATATGGTGATGTTACAGTAGTGATATGGTGGTGATGTTACAGTAGTGATATGGTGATGTTACAGTGGTGATATGGTGATGTTACAGTGGTGATATGGTGATGTTACAGTAGTGATATGGTGGTGATGTTACAGTGGTGATATGGTGGTGATGTTACAGTGGTGATATGGTGGTGATGTTACAGTGGTGATATGGTGGTGATGTTACAGTGGTGATATGGTGGTGATGTTACAGTGGTGATATGGTGGTGATGTTACAGTAGTGATATGGTGGTGATGTTACAGTAGTGATATGGTGGTGATGTTACAGTGGTGATATGGTGGTGATGTTACAGTGGTGATATGGTGATGTTACAGTGGTGATATGGTGGTGATGTTACAGTAGTGATATGATGGTGATGTTACAGTAGTGATATGGTGATGTTACAATGGTGATATGGTGGTGATGTTACAATGGTGATATGGTGGTGATGTTACAGTAGTGATATGGTGGTGATGTTACAGTAGTGATATGGTGGTGATGTTACAGTGGTGATATGGTGGTGATGTTACAGTAGTGATATGGTGGTGATGTTACAATGGTGATATGGTGGTGATGTTACAGTAGTGATATGGTGGTGATGTTACAGTAGTGATATGATGGTGATGTTACAGTAGTGATATGTTGTTGTGTTCCAGAGCGGCGATGGCCACTGCACCGTACAACTACTCCTACATCTTCAAGTACATCATCATCGGTGAGTAACTGCACACTGATCATCCTTCAGAAACATTATTATTCTGGCCCCATTGGCAGATAATAGTACTTTTTTTTTAAAGCACCAAATCACTTCATTTTGATTTATATCGCCAGAAAAAAAGACATAATATCTTATGGCATTTTATTACTATAGTAAATGCATCTTGATTTAAGAACTTTCAGATATATGGACTGGAAACAAGACAATTGTGAGTAAGAAAAGCATTTTGCAGTGCAGTGTTGTGTGTAACACATTACAAGTAACTTGTTACGTATCAGATTAATTGTTCAAGTAACTTGTAAAGTAATGCATTACTTTAAAAATTTACAACCAAATATTTTTTTTCTCAATAAGTACTTTGTACTTACAAGTAAGTTACTTGGTTTTCCCATTTATTGACTGACAGCTCTCCTGTCCCAATGTTGAGAAACACTGTGTGTGTGTGTGTGTGTGTTAGGGCTGTCAAAATTGCTCAAAAATGACGTTCGAATATTCCCTCTAAAAAAAACACATATATTCGAACTATTCGAATATCTGGTTGCGCATTTTGTCAATGACGCGCATTACGTCAATAACAGGACAAATTAATACAAAGAGACACAACTACTTGTATAGGTAGCTTATTTAAGTTTAAACATATTTGACAACGTATTAACTTACACAAAAACAAGTAAATCAACTAATGGCCAAGACCGCAGACCTTACTCTCGCTCGCACTCGCAGGCACTCTTTCTCTCGCGCTCTCTCTCTCTCTCTCTCTCTCTCTCGCCCTCACGCTCTCTGCGCATAACGGTTTAAATGAACAACAATACACACATGTTGAGTGCTGATCAAGAGTTTTGTGCAAGCAATTTAAGGTCGCGACTCTTGTCCTAAATATAGCAGGCTTCATTCAGTGATTGAAACAAATATTATTAACATTAATTGAAGTTTTACAGTATAGAACCGACATTGAACTCTCCGAGGCGCAGCTCGTGCTGTGGTAAACTGCTGCTACTATGGCTTTTTCGGGGACGTCTGGCCACGCCCCCTTGGCGGGCTCTGTATGATGTAATGCTAGCTCATTGGCGCACACGTTCGAGGCGCCCGCGCCATTGGATGTGCAGTTGCCGCAGCACAGCCAATGAGTGAGCCAGACAGTCACTGTGCTATCTGTGCAGCTGGAAAATGCGTTTTACATTTTAAGCTTCAGAAATTTGCCACTAGCAAAGCAGACAGCCGCGCCTCTGCTACCGCGGGCATGTTTTTACACATGATTCGAATATTAATTTTCACCTTCGAATTTCAGTTTTTTTAAACTATTCGAATATATATTCGAATTTAGAATATTCGTTGACAGCCCTAGTGTGTGTGTGTGTGTGTGAACATTATGGTTATTGTAGTTCTACAGTAAATGTAAGTATCTCACTTGCACAAAAATATTCAGTATTCTGCAAAATGAGACTATGCAAACTTCCAATAATTAAATATGTTAGATAAAACTAATATTTTTATGCATTTGATCTCACTTTATTGTCCAATGTACTTTATATTGACTACTAAAACGTACTTTATATATTTAGTTTATAAGTAAGAGTTTTGTTTGAGCAGCTCCACTAGACACGCGTGAGTCTGCACTTCAGCCTCAGGGTTATTCATTTCACTTTTGGTGTGAAAGTGTTTACATTTGCCCAAAAATAGCACTTTTTTGTTATATAATGCCCAGCCCAGGTGAGAAAAGTAACACAAACGTAATGTAACGGATTACTTTTCTTAAAAAGTATCTAAGTAATGCAATTAGTAACTTTTGAACGGAGTAACACAATATTATAATGCTTTCCGTAACTTTCCGTTCGTCTCTCTCTCTCTCTCTCTCTCTCTCTCTCTCTCTCTCTCTCTCTCTCTCTCTCTCTCTCTCTCTCTCTCTCTCTCTCTCTCTCTCTCTCTCTCTCTCTCTCTCTCTCTCTCTCTCTCTCTCTCTCTCTCTCTCTCTCTCTCTTCCCCCCCCCTCTCTCTCTCTCTCCTCTCTCTCTCTCTCTTCCCCCCCCCCTCTCTCTCTCTCTCCTCTCTCTCTCTCTCTCCCCCCCCCCCCCCCCCCTCTCTCTCTCTCTCCTCTCTCTCTCTCTCTCTCTGCAGGTGATATGGGCGTTGGGAAGTCCTGTTTGCTGCACCAGTTCACAGAAAAGAAATGTAAGTATGAGACGTCCATGATTGTCGGCTCTTTCCTTGAGCGTGTTACACACACACACACACACACACACACACACACACACACACACACACTGGGTCTGAAGGAAACGCTGACTCTGACTGCTCGTCACTGTCGTCAGCTGATGAAACGCCAGAGTCAAACGGAGAGCTGTGGGTTTGCTGACGGTCCAATACAGATCCAGACATTCTTTCCTAATACTGACTAGGGTTGCAAAATTCTGGGATTTTTCAAAGATGGAAACTTTCCATCGGAATTAACAGGAATTTATGGGAATAAACGGGAATAAAGTGGGAATTTTCAAAGTTGAGGGTTGGCCCTTCATAGGGAACTTAAATATAGTTGAGGAAAGTATATTTTAGCATAATCTTGACTAAAACAAACAGATGCCATTCAAATACACTTGAATATCCATGCCATTCCTCAATCACATGCACATAGAACACTGCTTACTGCATGGCTATTGAGACCAGACCCCCTACTGGCACTGCATGCCTCCATCACAGTACAGAAGCCCAAAGCACAAGACTATTGAAGGCACACATTTGAGCCTGTGGACTAAACAAAGTGAAGTAAGTTTTGATGATATTATGGGGAAATATATTTATTAAATGTTTAAATTGCAAATATCACATACAAATGCATTCATCTAGTAGCAATGCTGATAAGTTAGATGCTAAATAAGCTAGCATAACTTTATTTACCACATAAGGCAGATGCTAGCAACCTCATGTGATGTGGCTGTTTTTCTCTGCCTCCTGCAATATGTTCAAGATCATTCCAGTTGTTTAGCTAGCCTTACTATTTATGCATCTGTTCATGCCATTGCATTAGCATTCTTACTAGGGTTGGGCCGATGGACGATCGTGATGGCTGACAGACGCGTCATGCTGGGCACGTGATTCACCACAGCCAAAATAGCGCTGCATGTCAGATTTTGCGCCTTTATTTCGAAATATTAACAAACTTGCTTACCATGTCATAAACTATCTTCTATTCCGATTCTCAAATATGTGTAAGTGAGTTTGTTTTGTAGTTTAAAAAACCTTTATAAGTTATCTTGATCTGTAACGTGAGATGGGCGCCGTGTTTGGGCCGCAGTTCAGAGATTCCTGTCTGTTGGATTTAAGTTATTACAGCGCGTGAATTCATCAGTTTCTCCCGAAATACATGAAAGTATACATGAACGTTTTTTTTTCATTTAACATTTTGAATGGGACTTTGTGGGGATTTTTGGATGGGGGTGCATTTTTGATTGAGTGGCGTTGGGGGATAACCCAATATTCCTGTTTTTGTTCTTCCATGAAACAAGTGATTGTTCAGTAAAATAATTAAAACTTGTTCTGTTCTACTTACAAATAAATCTGTTGTAATATCTGTTGAAAACATTTTGCATGGATGTTTTCTTATGACTTCTGTTTATATTTATGCTTGGATATGATACAATGATCGATTACATGACAATAAATTCCCAGTTAGTTCCCCTAAATTCCCATTAATTCCCATTATTCCCATGGAAAGTTTCTAATATGGAATATTTCCAAAATTCCCCAGCTTAACTTCCCATGGAAATTTACCGGAAACTTTCTGCCCCTTTGCAACCCTATTTCTGACATGCTTCTGAAGAGACACGATCACTTTATATTCATTCACTGATCAATGTTTATATGTGAATAAAAGCTTAAATGAAACCTGTTTATCACATAAAGCCCTTAAATAGTGTAGACAGAAACTCTCAGCTGTATGTGCTTGAAGATGAACAAACGTCTGCTTGCATCTTATTTATGCATTTAAGTTTTGCTTTAGATTTATTTATAGGGTTTAGGGGTGTAACGATATCGAACCGAACCGGAAAACCGCGCTACCGAACCCACGGTTCGTATTGCGATACTCTCATGGCGTCCATGTTGCCTCGTTTTTTGTTACTTTCGATAATAAGCAAGGTGTAATCTTTCAAATTCTTACTTACTGAAAGGCATCATAACTCGTGTAATCGCTCAATCAGTGTTTCAGCAGCGGAACGCCGTCAATAAAACAGCTTAGTTTGTCACACACAGTAGCATTATATTTACCTCCACAGAAGTCATCCAGTGTCCACAACGTGTTGGTTCCTGGAGAAATGCACTATGCACTAAAAAACTATTGCACTAAATAAATGCACTATTATATTAATGCACTATATTAGCCTAAATATTATATTTTACTTAACCTGTTAATGATATCTTGATTATTTAATGTATGTTTAAAATATCTTTCATGAAAATGACAGCAACTGTGAAATTATTATATTTCAATAACGAATTAGAGTAAAATATAAGTTAGGTTCAGTTTACATGTTTTCATACAATGTGTTGGGTGTTGATTATTATATCTAAAAAATAAATAGCATCTGAATTTAGGCTAAAACTCTGTTGTTAACCTTTAATGTTATAGTAATGTGCGGGCTCTCTATATAGTTTACAGCATTAGCAGATTTTTTTTAATCCTTGCGAAAAGTTTAATTGTAATTGAATTAATTTAAAGACAAAGACAAGAATAACAAGAATCACGTTGTCGTGTGTGTGTGCGTGTGTGTGCGTGCGTGCGTGTGTGTACGTGTGTCTGTGCGTATGTGTGTCTGTGCGTGCGTGTGTGTCCTCAGTCATGGCCGACTGCCCGCACACCATCGGCGTGGAGTTCGGCACCAGGATCATCGAGGTGAGCGGGCAGAAGATCAAGCTTCAGATCTGGGACACAGCGGGCCAGGAGCGCTTCAGAGCCGTCACGCGCAGCTACTACAGAGGAGCCGCGGGAGCGCTCATGGTCTACGACATCACCAGGTGTGTGTGCTCGAGGCTTACACGTGTGCACGGCTTTAAACTAAGGCCTGAACCCGAAATCATTTACCCGACCCCACCATTATGGTCATATTTTAAGCCTGAGCCCGAGCACATGCTCCTGCGTGCACCATTTCAGTCACAACAGTCAGAGGAAGACGGTGACGCTGAAACTGAGCATGTACTTTCTCTCTCGCGTGCTCATATTTACAGTCACAACACAGCTAGTACACGGCACGCAAACTATATATGCATAGCCTAAATAGTTCTTCTTAGTTACAAACCCGAAGCCAACCCGAAACCAGAACTCTAGCATCTGCACAGCTGTCACTCAACTGGTGTGGCTCATTAAGGGTCTGACGACGAGTGTTTATTAATGTGTGTACAGGAGAAGCACATACAATCACCTCAGCAGCTGGCTGACTGACGCCAGGAACCTCACCAACCCCAACACTGTGAGTTCAGGCCTCCGTCCGACAGCACCTGCACCAATAAATCATGTCTCAGCACCACCGCATCGGGCTGGCCTCTATTGACATGTACTTATAACAAAGGAACTGCCTAGTAACCACTGAAATTACACTAGAAACGTCCTAGCAACCACCCACTACATCTGAGCAACTGCCTAGCGATCACATAACAAGCCCATAGCAGCTGCCTAGAAACACTGTAGCAACCACCCAGAGCCCTCTGCCAACTTCCTAGCAACCACATCTGCATGAATAAGCCATGTCTCAGCACCAGCACATTGTAGTATCATAGGGTTGGCCTCTATTTGACAGGACAATATATAGTATTGATAACATAAGAACTAGCAACTCCTTAGCAACCATCTATGACGACTACCAACGCCCTAGCAACCACTGAAATCACCCTAGCAATGCTCTAGCAACCACCCACATCTGAACTTTATCTGCATGAATAAGCCATATATCAGCACTAGAACATTGTAGGTAACCCAGGGTTGGCCTCTTTTGACATATACTGGGCAATGTAGAGGACTGATAACATAGAATCTATCTAGCAACCCCTTAGCAACCATCTATGACACCTAGCATCGCCCTAGCAACCACCTCCAACTGCCTAGCAATGGCATAACAATGCCCTAGCAGCTGCCTAGAAACACCCTAGCAACCACCCAGAACACTCTGCCAACTGCCGAGAAACATGTGGTTAAAGTTTATGCTTGTAAGACATAGAGGTGTTTGTCTCTGAGAGAGATGTTTCCTGTGTGCTTGTGCAGGTGATTATACTCATTGGAAACAAAGCAGATCTGGAAGCCCAGCGAGATGTGACGTACGAGGAGGCCAAGCAGTTCGCTGAAGAGAACGGTGAGTAAAGCCTGGCTCATGTGATGTGGAGCTGCGTTGAGTCCTGATCCTCATCGGTGTGTTTCGTCCTCAGGTCTGCTGTTCCTGGAGGCCAGCGCCAAAACGTGAGTTATTCCAGCAAGACGTGTGCTGTAAAATGCAGTATTATTTCTCATAGCTTTACTGAAATATTGAACCATCTGTGTGTACTTTCCTGAACCCTAGACAATAGAGTCCAGACATCAGCAGAATACATCTCTCACTATATACTCAGTACTCACTATATACTCAATAATATACTCAGTACTCAATAATATACTCAGTACTCACTATATACTCAGTACTCACTTTATATTCAGCACTCACTTTATACTCAGTACTCACTATATACTCGATCATATACTCAGTACTCACTTATATACTCAGTACTCTATGTACTCAGTACTCACTTTATACTCAGTACTCAATGTACTCTGTACTCACTTTATACTCAATCATATACTCAGTACTCACTTATATACAGTGTTGGGCAAGTTACTTTTAAAAAGTAATTAGTTACAGTTACTAGTTACTTCTTCCAAAAAGTAACTAAATTAGTTACTCAGTTACAAATTTTAAAAGTAACTAGTTACTTAAGAAAGTAACTATTGCGTTACTTTCAAGTAAAATACCATTTTAAATGCTCAAATGTGACCCCACCTCTACCCCTCTTTAACGGAACTTAAAATACATGTGCATGTTCAATTATTTATGATAAATCTGAATATTATAATGAAATGGACACTTAATACAATACATTAACAGAAACATGAAACATTGTACACACATAAAAAAAAAAATGTTGCTGTGGGACAAAGTGAGACTAGCCTCCAATCAGATTCGTTCCTTTAATTTCTTGAAGGAAAAAGTAATGTCTATACTTCCATTTAGAGAAGGCTACTTTTGGATTATTTGGGCTCGTCCCCATACCTGTCTCTCGTTGACTGACTGGCTTGTGTTGTTCCTTGTGTGTCCTGTCCTGTCCGACTATGCGTTATGATGGGTCGTTCGCAATTCATGAGCGTTAGCCGTTAGTGATGATGATGGGTTGTTCGCGAATAAGCGTTAGTGATGACGGATCGACTCGTTCGCGAATGAGCTTTTGATGGGTCGTTCGCGATTCGCGAATGAGCCGACTCTAAGAGCCGGCTCTTTTAGGTGAACGTCGGGAGCTCGAGCTAGCTCGCATATCTGAAGAGCCGACTCTATTTTTACTAATTTAGCCTATAGAAATTAAATAATTATGTAATAAAAATTGAAATATTATAGTCAAAGTCATTTAAAGAGCCGTTTGTGAGCCAAAACAGCCGGCTCTTTTCAGTGAGTTGAGTCAAAAGAGCCGATCGCCCATCACTACTATGCGTGCTTTCGAACACCTGCCCAACTCTACCTCTGATTGGCTTACAATGACATTTTACTCTACCTCAGCCAATCGTCAGCATTTATGCGCTTGTCTCGTGTTCTGCCCACTAACCAAGGAAGAACAGTAAAAAAAGTATTTGCCTCTCGCTCAGAGATCTAGTTGGTCTGATGAAAAAAAAACAGCTTCATCAGTTATAGCAGCGGTTCCCAAACTTTTTTTCCTGCGCACCCCCTTCTATGTCCCAACCGGGTTGGCGCACCCCCAATCCCCACTTAAAAAAAAAAACGCAACAAAGCTTTGTTTTAACGCCATATAAAGTCATGTTTAATCATGCGCAAATAACCAGAACACGCATGACAATTACAACATCAACAAAGTTTCAATATAATGCAACAAAGCTACGCACAAGCTTCCACTTTTAGTGACAGACAGGCCCAGTTACAGAAAGCACGGTTATTTTCAGCCGCGTAAAAGAAATATTGCAGCAAGGCTGGGCCTATTAAATGACCGTGGAGCTAGCATCATCATCATCATAACACAGCGGTTATGGAAATGAGAACGACAGGAATAAAATTGCAATGAAGTTACAAACGATCCACAACATTAAAGAGAATATAGCAGTATAACGAGCCAACACCGGATCCTTATGCAGGATACAGCACGTGATGAAGCAATGTCCACGAGTAGGCTACCATGAATAGGACAGGATAGGATCATAGAGACACAGCATAAGAGATGACTGACAAAATCAGGAGTAGCCTACGCGCACCAAAAAAAAAAAAAAACACCACTGGCGAATGCGCACCATAACACATGAAAACACACGGTCGCTTCAGGTCCTTCACTCGATCTCCCCCTCCTGTGCTATCTTTTTAAAGAAGCTTCCTATTTTTGGCAATTTAGTCAATCATTTCTCGAATTCCTCTTTTCATTTTCGCTTTTGAAAGCCACTATTGTGTAATTTGACGATGCGATATTTTCTGTCTCAAGTTCAAAGTTTTTACTGTTTTGCACGCAATAGCATGTTCAGTTACCGACCCGGGAATTTCCTAGTCCCAATTCGAAACAAATTACACCAAAATCCATCATTGTTCGTTTCACACATGTGTTGAATGATCAGTAGAATATGTTGGTGTCATTATTTATTAAACGAGTTGGCAGGCATATAGCCTAGCCCTAGCGGCTGCAGTGCAGAAGAGCAGTGCGTAGAAGACGTTTCTATCAAAAACGAATAAATTATATATATTTTTTATTTAAAATAAAAGCGATTACAAAGGAAACGTTTACTGTTCATGTTTTTTTTATTTTATTGTATGGAAAAATCCCACTTAAAAAAACAGACCGCCATTACATTTTTCCTCTCGCGCACCCCCTGGTGGCAGCTCGCGTACCCCTGGGGGTGCGCGCACCACACTTTGGGAATCCCTGAGTTATAGTAACACGCCGCATTTTTTGGCAGTAACGGTAACGGCGTTATTAAGATGAGAAGAGTAATCAATTAGATTACTCGTTACTGGAAAAAGTAATGCCGTTAGTAACATCACTGCTTATATACTCAGTACTCAATGTACTCAGTACTCACTTTATACTCAATGTACTCACTTTATACTCAGTACTCACTTAAATACTCACTTATATACTCAGTACTCACTTATATACTCAGTACTCACTTTATACTCAATGTACTCAGTACTCATTTTATACTCAGTACTCACTTTATACTCAATGTACTCACTTTATACTCAGTACTCACTTTATACTCAATGTACTCAGTACTCATTTTATACTCAGTACTCAATGTACTCAGTACTCACTTTATACTCAATGTACTCACTTATATACTCAGTACTCACTTTATACTCAATAATGTACTCAGTACTCATTTTATACTCAGTACTCACTTTATACTCAATGTACTCAGTACTCATTTTATACTCAGTACTCACTTTATACTCAATGTACTCCCTTTATACTCAGTACTCACTTTATACTTAATGTACTCAGTACTCATTTTATACTCAGTACTCAATGTACTCAGTACTCACTTTATACTCAGTACTCACTTAAATACTCACTTATATACTCAGTACTCACTTTATACTCAGTATTCACTTTATACTCAATGTACTCCCTTTATACTCAGTACTCACTTTATACTTAATGTACTCAGTACTCATTTTATACTCAGTACTCACTTTATACTCAATAATGTACTCAGTACTTATTTTATACTCAGTACTCACTTATATACTCAGTACTCACTTATATACTCAGTACTCACTTTATACTCAATGTACTCAGTACTCATTTTATACTCAGTACTCACTTTATACTCAGTACTCAATAATGTACTCAGTACTCAATAATGTACTCAGTACTCACTTTATACTCAGTACTCACTATATACTCAATCATATACTCAGTACTCATTTTATACTCAGTACTCACTTAAATACTTTATACTCAGTTCTCACTATATACTCAGTACTCACTATATACTCACTTATATACTCAGTATATAAGTGAGTACTGGCGACATTGAGTGTCCAGAAAGGCGCCAAATAAATAAAATGTATTATTATTATTACTGAGTATATAAGTGAGTACTGAGTATATAGTGAGTATTTAAGTGAGTACTGAGTATATAAGTTCAATTCAATTCAATTCAATTCAAATTTATTTGTATAGCGCTTTTCACAATACACATTGTTTCAAAGCAGCTTTACAGAAAGTGCATTAAAAATGTACATAGAAAATACAGTTAGTTCATCATGTATTAATTTAGGGCATAACATATCGCCGGCGTTGAGTCGTCTCTTCACAGGCGTCGAGTCGTCTCTCCACAGGTGTTTAGTCGTCTCATCACAGGTGTTGGATCATCCGAAGTCTCCGTGAGAGGCTGGATACAAACTGGAGCTGACGAACGCTATTTACCTCGGGACTTGCGTCCCGAGATAACAGCAGAAAGGCAGATGAGAAATAATTAGCGTAGCTGATGTTCATAATATTAATGCATTCGATCTGATTCGGCAGTAGTATAGAAGGTAAGCATTATGTGAATGCGTGGTTAAAGAGATGCGTCTTTAATCTGGTTTTAAACTGGGACAGCGAGTCTGAGCCTCGAACAATATCAGGAAGGCTATTCCAGAGTTTAGGAGCTAAATGTGAGAACGCCCTCCCTCCTTTAGTGGACTTAGATATCCTTGGAATGACCAGAAGCCTCGAATTTAGTGATCTTAAAGAGCGCGACGGATTGTAGGGCGATAGAAGGTCCGTTAAATACACAGGAGCTAAACCATTTAGGGCTTTATAGGTCAGTAGCAATACCTTGTAATTGATACGGAACTTAATAGGTAACCAATGTAGAGATGATAAAATTGGTGTTATATGATCATATTTTCTTGATCTAGTAAGAACTCTAGCGGCTGCATTTTGGACTAACTGTAGCTTGTTTATTGAGGATACAGGACAACCAGCTAATAAAGCATTACAGTAATCTAGTCTCGAGGTCATGAATGCATGAACTAACTTTTCTGCATCAGAAACGGATAGCATGTTACGTAGCTTAGCAATGTTTCTAAGGTGGAAAAAGGCTGTTCTTGTAACATATGAAATATGCTTTTCGAAAGTCAAGTTGCGGTCAAGTATGACACCCAGGTCTTTTACTGTAGTGGATAAAGTAACAGGACATCCTTCTAAATTAAAGTTGTATTGTAAGGGATTTTGTGGGTAGTTTTTCGGACCAATAAGTAATACCTCTGTTTTATCAGAATTTAATAGCAGGAAATTACACGTCATCCAGTATTTTATATCTTTAAGACATTCTGTCAAGTTAGATAAGTTAGTGGTTTCATCTGGCCGTGATGAAATATATATTTGAGTGTCATCAGCATAACAGTGAAAATTAATTCCATGTTTTCTTATAATATTACCAAGTGGCAGCATATATATTGAGAATAGTAGAGGGCCTAACACAGATCCTTGCGGTACTCCATAGTTTACTGACGTTATCTTTGATTTTTCCCCATTTAAGCAGACAAAGTGGTAACGGTCTGATAAGTACGATCTAAACCAGCTTAATGCCTGTCCCTGAACACCAGTGTAGTTTTGTAGTCGATCCAGGAGTATTTTATGATCTATAGTATCAAATGCAGCGCTTAGATCGAGTAGAACTAGTATTGAGATGCAGCCTTGGTCAGAAGCTAAAAGTAAATCATTTGTAATTTTAACTAGCGCAGTTTCAGTGCTATGATACTGTCTGAATCCTGACTGAAATTTTTCATAGATATCATTTTCTTGCAAGAAAGAGCACAATTGAGCGGACACAACTTTTTCTAGTATTTTAGACATAAATGGAAGATTTGAAATGGGTCTGTAATTTGCTAGGTTATTTGGATCTAATTGTGGTTTCTTAATAAGAGGTTTTATTACTGCCAGCTTGAATATTCTTGGAACATGACCTAAAAATAAAGATGAATTAATAAGTGAGTATTAATAAGTGAGTATACTCAGTACTATACTCAGTACTCACTATATGCTCAGTACTTATTATATGCTCAGTACTATACTCAGTACTCACTATATACTCAGTACTCATTATACTATATGCTCAGTACTTATTATATGCTCAGTACTATACTCAGTACTCACTATATACTCAGTACTCATTATATACTCAGGTACTCACTATATACTCAGGTACTCACTATATACTCAGGTACTCACTATATACTCAATGTACTCACTATATACTCAGTACTCATATACTCAGTACTTACTATATACTATAAACATGGCACACTTATAATCAGTGTTGAACTCCTGTAAGCTTATAGATGACAGTCGTGTGTTTGTTGTCGCAGAGGTGAGAACGTGGAGGATGCTTTCCTGGAGGCGGCGAAGAAGATCTACCAGAACATTCAGGATGGCAGTCTGGATCTGAACGCAGCAGAATCTGGTGTTCAACACAAACCATCAGCGCCGCAGGGAGGCCGGCTCACCAGCGAACCCCAGCCGCAGCGGGAGGGGTGTGGCTGTTAGTGACATCATCATCATCATCATCATCACACACGAACCCCAGCCGCAGCGGGAGGGGTGTGGCTGTTAATGACATCATCATCATCATCTTCATCACCATCACACGCACTTACACTTATACACACACACACACACACACACACACACTTGAAGCCCAGCCGCAGCGGGAGGGGTGTGGCTGTTAATGACATCATCATCATCATCATCACACACACACTAAGCCCAGCCGCAGCAGGAGGGGTGTGGCTGTTAATGACCACCATTATCTTCATCATCCTCCTCATCATCCCACACGGCCCGGCCCAGAGCGGGGGAGGTGTCACGGCTACATGCGCTCCTATCTTTCTCTTCATCTGTCCATCTTTCTTGCTCAGTGTTTTCTCATTTCCCCTTCATCCTCCGACTAATCACGAGACGCATCGGTTTAGGAGAGAAGAATCTGCTGAACACCAATCAGGCTCTTTTTGTATTGATATTCGTTTTCTAGCTCGTCACGTTCATCTGCAGCGCTCTGAGAAACGCGGCCCGTAGCTGAAAGCCAGCGTGACCGTGTCGGTTCTGGTTCAGGAGAGTCGGTCTCTCCGGGTCGGTCAGCGACGGGCCTGACGCTCCTGTAGATAAAGCACTCTGAATAACGCATACGCATCTGTAAACGTGAATTGATTCCACGAGATCCCAGATTTAAACCGGAACACACGCCCGAGTGTCAAGGGTTGGACAGCTTTATGAAACAGACACTTAATGGAAAGATGATTCTTTCTTCTCTTCTGCTCCTTGATCATTCGTTCGTTCGTCTGTCCTTACCACTGTTATTTTATGTTGCCTTATTGTTATTCATGTTAATATTATTACTATCACTGTTTAATCTTTACTAGCTCAACACAGTTGAGTTTGGTTTTACAGCACTGCAACTGTTTTTGTATAGATCTATGAATCGTGATGAAAACGCTCCAGCTGTTTAGCCTGTACAGTAAACGTCTGCGCCATTGGCTTGTATATTAACAACACGAGACTTCTTGTGAAGCAGCATCTGTGTCTTAATTCAGTGTACGTACCATATGAATCTGATTCAGCGGCTGTATATAAGGCTGTGTCTGTTGATGTAACTGACTCCTCGCGCAGAAGACGGTCACGAACTCTCGAAGCCGATCGAAGGATGGGCCGTCTCTGCCTGAGTGACCTAGTAAAAACAGTACATATGTATAAACTCTGAACTGTGCTAACGTTTGAAAATCTGTTTTTGTGTATGTATATGATTTTAAAATGTTGACATTTTGATTTTAATGACAACATTAAATATGCTCTAGACAGATAACGGCTGTTTCATTATGAACAAACCAGGTTTTATCAAATTTTATTATTTTCAAATATATTCAGTGGTATAAATTATGATTTCAAGAGGTCTTGCGTTTGGGGACGGCAAACCGTAATTGAGATATGGCTAAATGTGATCGTTAATCTTCAAAAGCCTACAATTTAATGTAATAAACAAGGTGCTATTTGTGAGTTAAAATAATCTAGAATATTATATATAATATATACATATATTAATTTTATTTCTATACATCTATCATTTTAATGTGCATTTTGCAGAAAGAACATTTTTGTGGTTCTTCGGTTCTGTGCGGATGAATATGATTATGGACTCGTTCACTCGGAGAGATAACCAAGTTTAGATGGAAGCATCTCAAGCTGAGGCTTTACTGTAGTTTTACACATTAATAAACACGCCACTTCCTTGAGAATAAACTCCAGCGCTACTAATTCCAGCACCTTTTCTGTTTGCGAATATGCCGAGACACGCACGGGCAACATCCCGACGGGCCCAAAATATAACTCTTATAATGGCTTACCGTAGTGTATCAGGTGGAGACAAAAACACATTTTGAATGTATTGACAAAAAAAGAACAAAAAGTGCATCTTTAAAAAATATCTGGTAACTCTTTACTTGAAGGGGTGTGCATAAGACTGACATGATGACAGATGTCATAAATATGAAGGAGGTTTTATGCATGTTTATGACAACTGTCATCAAGTGTCATTCGCTCAATTATGACATTTTTAATGCAAACATGACATTGTTTGAGATGTTTTTGTTATGAAAACTTGACATAAACCAATACATTATAACCTGTCAGTGACTTTGTCATGACAACTTGACATTACCAAGACAACATAAATTGTCATAAACATGACATAGCAGATTAATTATCAAACTTAAGAAACCACTTAGCTTTATGGGTTAACATGTCATTAAACTGTCAGGTTGTTGGTTTTGACATTGGCTGTCATGAAGCCATTATAACTGTGTCATGAATGTTTACCTTGACCTCAACTACAGTGGTACAAATGTAATTTGTCATTAAAATGTTATAATGGCTTCATGACAGCCAATGTCAAAACCAACAACCTGACAGTTTAATGACATGTTAACCCATAAAGCTAAGTGGTTTCTTAAGTTTGATAATTAATCTGCTGTCATGTTTATGACGTATTTATGACAGGTTGTGTTGTCTTAGTAATGTCAAAGTTGTCATAACAAAGACATCTCACACAATGTCATATTTGCATTAAAAATGTCATAATTGAGCGAATGACACTTAATGACAGTTGTCATAAACATGCATAAAACCTCCTTCATATTCATGACATGTGTCATGTCAGTCTTATGCACACCCCTTCAAGTAAAGAGTTACCTTTAAATCATTTGGTTTTATATTTATTTTATGGTAACCATAAACATGGACTTGCCCCCCCCTCAAATACAGTATTACATTTTTGTGCCACTCCTCAAAAGCCTTCAATTTGATTTGACCAACCAGCAGAAACCCAGACAACCCTGTTTACAACGCAGAACTACATGAACACCTGCATAACATGAGCACAATGACAGCACTAGAACAGAGAACAGCAACATGAACTCTATGTTGTTCAAGTAGCAAAATTTCTTTGTATTTTATGCAACACAAAATTGCACCGGTTACAGGAGGAATCAACTGAACACAGAAAGCAAGTGACGTGTATTTACAAAGTCGAGTCTACAAAAGGGTGAGGCTTGAATACACACTTAAAAAGTAGTGGCATGATTTTGAAGAGACAAAAACGAAACAAAAAACATGAAGAGTCAACATTGGAAGTACCATGTTGAATAAAGGCAGCTTGTGGTTGGCTTTCTCAGCGTCACAGTCAGATGGCAAAGAGTTGGAAAAGACAAACTAATACTGAAAACAACTGCATTATTTCCATTACACAAGCTTTTAGTACGACAGTCATTGACATCCTCAATGAGAATTGTAATGTTAAGACAGGCGTGTGGTCATTGGATAAAGCTGGTTCCGTCAGTGGTGTGTGGGAAACCTTTCAAATAACATCAAGTGGTAAATGAAGGACATTACAATAAAAACATCTGTACATATACTGCTTCTTAAGCTCTCACTTCCAAGTCTTTCTCCTCGAGACAGTAGTGTTTCATGCGCTCTTTAAGGCCTCTGTGTGTTCTGGAAAGTCATGTACTGTGTGTAGTGATTGTGCTGAAGGAGCACGAGTTCAAACCCTTGACAGGATCAGGAAAGCTGGGAAAACCGCGCCGACTTTACAACCCCGTCGGTTAAACGTCATTCATGGCACAGTGTTGCAATCGTACAATACGCAATCAGTCGGCTTCCTCATTTCACAGGGACCGTTCACATCTCACAACAAAGCCCTTTCTTGACCAAACCACACGAAGAAGAGTTCAGTCGGTGTCAATGCTATGATCTTGAATGTTTCTTTTGTAATCAAATATATTTTGATCCCTAAAAAAATATTGGAGATTGTGAGGTGTATTTCGGTCACAATCACCTGCAATGCTGAGATAATGCTCGCTTTGAGAAAATGCAAGAAAAGTCAAAGTCAAGTTGTGGAATTGCTAAGAAACGCGACAAGTCGATATGACTCGGACCTTTCTACCGTAAGATCGCCAAACGAACGTCCGAGGACCTTTCCCCTGTTTTAGTGTCGTCTGTAAATGTTCCTCTGTTTGGCGTGAGGTGGGTCCCTTGAAGAGTACGTCCACCCAGAGAGGACTCTAGACATCGATCGCTGTTCTCCGTGCTGTCCTCCGCTACCTCTGAACGATGTCCGTGATCTCCTTGATGGAGGAAAGCAGTTTGGAAAAGTCTTGAGGAGTGTTGGCGCCCCCGGTGGCCGCAGGGCAGATCTGCAACTCACGAAGACTGCTCTCCAACTTGTTGATGGCTTCTCGGAAAGCAAACTTGTTGCGCATCTGTTGGATGGACTCGACGAAGCTCACGCAGAACTTGGAGAGGTTCTTCCCGGCCTCCAACACGGCACTGTGGCTCCCGGTTTGCTCCGAGATCCGTCCGATTGCGGCTCGCAGGATATCTGTGCTGTCCAAGACCATCTCGCGCGTGATGCAAGAGTTGGAGAGTCTTTCCGACGGCTGACGCGTTTTCCTCAACGAACGGCGAGTCGTGATGAGAGGAATGAAGTTCGATCCGGGGTCTCCGACAGGCGTTCCCATTCCCGGAAGCTGAGCACTCGGAGAAGCAGGAGAGGTTTTAGTGGGAGGAACTTTCGAGGTGTTTTTCTGCAATTTCTTGGCACTTTCTTGGGAAAGACTTCCCTTCCCTAGTTCTGTGGATCCGGGATTAGAAGGATTCACTTCAGAACCCTTGATTTTGCTATCCGAAGACACATCGAAAGTAGGACTCCTCGAAGTCTTCCCAGATTTGGTGCTCGAGACGGGAGGCGGAGGAGGAGGAGCGGGTTTCGGTTTCGCAAACTTTCCAGGGATTTCTGAGGTTTGCTTGAGCCTGCGAGGTCTGATTTCATCCAGAGTTGGAAACACATTGGGTTTGAAGAGCTCTGCTTGCAAGGCACTCGTTTTAGAGGTTTCCGTTTGCGGGCGTCTCCCGAGCTTCGGTGTCAGAGTCACAGGACTTGATCCGGGACTGGACTCCGAATCCTTGAAGAATTCATCCGACGCATCCTCGGTTTTCTTGGGAAGGCGTGGAGGGGGGGTTAGGGTTCCACCTCTCGGCATGCAATCTGCTTTTTTGCGAGGCAAAGCCGGCTTGCCTCCGATGGTTCCCGACTCGAAGTGAGAAGACTGGATGTCACGAGGCAAAGTGACCGATTTCCATTCGGATCGCTCCGATCCTGGAGGCATGCTGGATGCGGATGAAGACCTTAGGAAGCGCTTTGAGTTTGACATTGGGTCTTCTTCTGCTGGCGGAGTTGTGGCGAGTTTCCCTGATGTTGTTCCCGTGCCCTTTTTCCTTGAATGAGAAGGGAAGAGCTGACCGGGATACACTAGGGCTCCATTGGTGACTCCGGACCCAATCAATTTGGAAGGATCAATGCCTTGCGAGGCATCATTGGCAGAAGCCCCGTTGTTGAAATCATCCCTGCAATCGGGACCCAGTCCTCTCCGATCCAGGTGCCCGTCCATCTTCCCGAACGAGCTGGAGCGCTTCGGGGGCGCCGGAGCCGTTCTCTTCTTTTTCTTGATGTAACTGAAGGGATTCATCCGGAACTTGTCTTTATCTTTAGTCAAGAGCCGATCATCTTCGTTCAAGTTGCCGTCGAGGAGAGGCCTCGGGATCATCGGGAGCTCAGGCTCTGCTGCGTCTGCAAAGGGTTCAACTCTTATTAGTATCACTCACTAATCACAGGGAATCAAAGGGAGAGTTCACCCAAAAATTAAAATTAGCCCATGATTTACTCGCCCTCAAGTATTCTTCTTTCAGACGAATACAATCAAAGTTATATTAAAAAAATTCCTGGCTCTTCCAAGCTTTATAATGGCAGTGAATGGCTGTTTTGAAGTCGTTAAAAGTGCATCTTTCCATCATAAAAGTGCATCTGTCCATAAAAGTGCATCTATCCACCATAAAAGTGCATCTGTCCATCATAAAAGTGCATCTGTCCATAAAAGTGCATCTTTCCATCATAAAAGTGCATCTGTCCATAAAAGTGCATCTTTCCATCATAAAAGTGCATCTATCCATCATAAAAGTGCATCTGTCCATAAAAGTGCATCTGTCCATAAAAGTGCATCTTTCCATCATAAAAGTGCATCTGTCCATAAAAGTGCATCTGTCCATAAAAGTGCATCTATCCATCATAAAAGTGCATCTTTCCATCATAAAAGTGCATCTGTCCATAAAAGTGCATCTTTCCATCATAAAAGTGCATCTGTCCATCATAAAAGTGCATCTGTCCATAAAAGTGCATCTTTCCATCATAAAAGTGCATCTGTCCATAAAAGTGCATCTGTCCATAAAAGTGCATCTGTCCATAAAAGTGCATAAAAGTGCATCTGTCCATAAAAGTGCATCTTTCCATCATAAAAGTGCATCTGTCCATCATAAAAGTGCATCTGTCCATAAAAGTGCATCTGTCCATAAAAGTGCATCTATCCATCATAAAAGTGCATCTTTCCATCATAAAAGTGCATCTGTCCATAAAAGTGCATCTGTCCATAAAAGTGCATCTATCCATCATAAAAGTGCATCTATCCATCATAAAAGTGCATCTGTCCATCATAAAAGTGCATCTATCCATCATAAAAGTGCATCTGTCCATCATAAAAGTGCATCTGTCCATAAAAGTGCATCTTTCCATCATAAAAGTGCATCTGTCCATCATAAAAGTGCATCTGTCCATAAAAGTGCATCTGTCCATAAAAGTGCATCTGTCCATCATAAAAGTGCATCTGTCCATAAAAGTGCATCTGTCCATCATAAAAGTGCATCTGTCCATAAAAGTGCATCTATCCATCATAAAAGTGCATCTGTCCATCATAAAAGTGCATCTGTCCATAAAAGTGCATCTGTCCATCATAAAAGTGCATCTGTCCATAAAAGTGCATCTTTCCATCATAAAAGTGCATCTGTCCATAAAAGTGCATCTGTCCATCATAAAAGTGCATCTTTCCATCATAAAAGTGATAAATCCATGATAAAAGTGCATCTGTCCATCATAAAAGTGCATCTGTCCATAAAAGTGCATCTGTCCATCATAAAAGTGCATCTGTCCATAAAAGTGCATCTATCATCATAAGTGCATCTGTCCATAAAAGTGCATCTTTCCATCATAAAAGTGATAAATCCATGATAAAAGTGCATCTATGCACTTTTATGATGGAAAGATGCACTTTTATGGACAGATGCACTTTTATGATGGACAGATGCACTTTTATGATGGATAGATGCACTTTTATGAAACAGCCATTCACTGCCATTATAAAGCTTGGAAGAGCCAGGAATTTTTTAATATAACTGATTGTATTCGTCTGAAAGAAGAGTGTCATATAGACCTAGGATGAGGGCGAGTAAATCATGGGCTAATTTTAATTTTTGGGTGAACTATCCCTTTAACTAGACAGAGCACAGCTTACCCAGGCCGTCACCATCCCTACTGTCCATGTGTCTCCGTAGTGTCCTCGTCTTAGTGGGAAGTTCTGGGGCCTGTTGTATTGGACCCGGTGGCAGCTTCTTGCCCTTCTTCCCCAACTCTTTCTCCACCTCTGCAACCCATGAACATTCAAAACATGAGCCACAAGAAAGGTACATGCAAATCTCTCTAAACCTCCAGAGATAAAGTCATACCATCAGAAATACTGGACTCTTGAAACATCGTCTCGAACGCCTGGTGGGTTTCAGCAAAAGAAGGTCGCTCTGCAGGGTTCCATCTCCAACCTGAAGACAGAAACACTGAAGTCAGTCCAAAGGGCACTTAAGACCTGGAGGTGTATTAATTTTGACCAGAAACTTTTTTTTTTTTTTTAAGTGTTCATCAGAGGGGTCCAAGACCTGAGGACTTTTGTCACACTTGAACCACGAATACACACAAAAAAATTCAATTTGACCCCCATAGGAATGAATGGAATGTGAGGAATGCTTCAGTGCACATAGAAAAACCTAAAAATGCTCAAAAAAATCTAACTAAAATGCTAAAAGTTTACCAAAAAATGATTTTATAATGTCTACATGTGTATCTGAATGCACACTGAAGAAAAACTGGCTTTAGGACCCAGAGGAACAGCTCATTTGCTCCATTTAGAGATATAAGCCCATCTAGAGTCATGAAATATCATGTATATTATTATTTTCCCACAAGAGGTCCCGATGTAAGATATTTAGTGTTGAATTAAAAGGGTTATGCATGAAATTATTTTGAGTTATTTTGAATTTAAGTTAAAAGAATGTGAGGAGTGTGCTTAAATTACAATCTATTTATTATTTATTGATCAAATCGAGTAATTTAAAGGTAAAAATAAATAAATTTGAAAATATAAAAATGAAATTTTCAGAAAAAAAACCCAAAGTATAATTTTAGGGCTTCAGTTCATTTTGACCCGCGAGGGAAAGATATGCTACATAGTGCGAGGGAAAGATGAAGTCACTTTTCTAAAATGATGTGAAGATCTGCTTACAGGCCCTCATGAGCTCATAGACTTTCTCTGGGCATCCCTCGGGTCGGTCCATGCGGTAATCCTTCTCTAGTAGCTCGTAAACTTGGGACAAGTCAATTCCAGGATACGGAGACATCCCATAGGTGGCAATCTCCCAAAGCAGGACTCCAAACGCTGCAGAGTTCAAGCAAGAGTGTCAGACACCGGCATCAACAGTATCAGCACTGCATGGATCTGTGCTTACCCCACACATCGGACTTGATGGAGAACTTGTTGTAGGCCAGGCTCTCCGGTGCGGTCCACTTAATGGGAAACTTGGCTCCGGCGTGGGCCGTGTACGTGTCTCCCGTCATCAGCCGACTCAGGCCGAAGTCTGCCACTTTAACCAGGTGGTTTTCCCCAACTAAGCAGTTACGGGCAGCCAGATCCCTGAAACCAGAGCCAGATTGTAACTGGAAACGTGTCATTTCCTACAGCTAGTAATTCGATGTTGTCCCTTTGTCCTGTATCTGATTGTTTTGTGCATAGAATGTTAAAACTGGAATCGTGTGATAGGAAAACGCTCCAAAAAATTGCACGCATCGCAATAATTAAATTTTGAGCTCGGATGCAAACAGTGGCCGCGTTTCCATTACCCTTCAAATTGTAATAAAATAATACAAATCACACAATGTAGATATCAAAATATTCGTAAACATGCTTTGATTAAACATGACTTATAAATACACGACTGCCTTATTCTGTGTAAGAATAATCATCTCACAGAAGGATGAGCTCAACCGTCATTATGAAGTGAGTTTGGAGTAAATGCATGTTATTAAATGTTGTCTTTTGTTGGACAAGAGGTTCATAAATGCTTCTCATGTTTGGAAAGATGTTTGACGCGTGTTGCTTTTTCAAAAGCACGATATAAGAGACTCAAACTCACAGTGCTTTCAGAGTGAGCAGCGTTTACGAGCCGTGCTTCACTGACGAGCTGCGCAGAAAAGATAATCGCAGCCTTTGCGGTTTCAAAATCGCGATAAGCCATCTCGATTTAAGTGCGATTACATGTAAATTGCGATTAATCGTGCAGCCCTATATAAAATAAAAAAATAAAATAAAACAACGAGATGGGTACAAAAAGAACATAAAACTGACTTACACACAGCTTTGTTGTATTACAACACCATACTGTTACATTGATAAGCAAAAGATGCCTTAACGCACTTTTTAAAAATATGAACGCTAGTATACAGTATATATGAAGGAGAAACACCCAGAAACACAGACACACACGCGAGCGTTTGAGAACACAGGAGCGGCCTTTACAACATGTTTTTGAAGCGCTGATCATTCTAGCCAATCACAGACATATCCGATGAGCTCGTGAACACAACGGCCAATCAGAGACGAATCATTTCACTTTCCGGACCGGTAACGTTATCTTCTGCTGCTGCAGTCAGTGAGTGCATTGTGGCGGCTGTATCACCACACGGCCCACACACTGATGAGTCCACATCGACAACTACGTAACGTTTTGAAGTCCGAAGTTCGAACCCGATGACACAAGAGGCGGAGAAAAAGGAGGTGAGGCGAACTAACAGACTGCCATAGCTTGAACTTAACCCAATTAATAAATTAACATTTTGGTTTCGTATAATTTGGCTTTGGCTGCATTACCCTAGTTTATTTTTATTTATTTATTTACATTTTTTTATCAACATCTTCGAATGAACGAAATGACTCGAAAAAAAATTCGTTCATTTTGCCGAACGAGACTCAAAGATCCGAGTCAGTAAAATGATCCGAACTTCCCATCACTATAATAAAGTCTCAACTTTCAAATTTGGTCGGACAAAGAAAATTAAACCATAAATAGGCCTACTATTTTGTGGCTCTTTAATGTGTCGTGACAGATTGCCTCAGTTAAAGCTCGTGAACCGATCATCTTTTCCTTGGTTAATTTAGCCTATAGGCTAAACATGAATCAGAAGGACTGTTGTTTTAACCGCAGAAAGACGTCAGTAGCCTACAATACAAATCCACCAACGTTAATCTTCTCTCTCCTGACTACTTTGTCGGAGAAAAATGGCGTATATATATTGATCAGATCGCCTGTCAATCAAACTCCCGGCGAATTATTTTTTTTACATTGTATACACCCCCACCCCGATGAAACCGGTATTACCGCTGTTGTCACAGGTCGATTAACCGGTGGGAGAATTTTATTACCGTCACATCTCTACTTCACACTCTTCGTGTGTGCCCAAACCCAGCGGAGTGTGTGTGCCCAAACCCAGCGGAGTGTGTGTGCCCAAACCCAGCGGAGTGTGTGCGCCCAAACCCAGCGGAGTGTGTGCGCCCAAACCCAGCGGAGTGTGTGTGCCCAAACCCAGCGGAGTGTGTGCGCCCAAACCCAGCGGAGTGTGTGTGCTCACCGGTGGATGAAGTTCTTCTTCTCCAGGTACTCCATGGCGGAGGAGATCTGCGTGGCCATGTGCAGCAGCACCACGGCGTTCACCTCCTGCCGGTTGCACTCGCGCAGGTAGTCCAGCAGGTTCCCGTGGGTCATGAACTCTGTGATGATGTAGAAGGGGGGTTCCCGTGTGCAGACGCCTGCCGTGAGAGACGCACACACAACATCCGCAGGAGTGATTGATAAGCAGCTCTCCTGCAGAATCATCTAGTCAAGGCACATTTATTCATACAGCGCTTTAATACAGTTTCAAAGCAGCGTTACAGAGATAACAGGAAAATAATGCAAATAAAATAGCGTCATAGTAGGGCTGGGCCTATTAGCCAACACAAACCTGTTTCAAGACTTGGAACATCATTTGTCATGATATGTTCTGACAATAAAGAGTAGTTTAAAACCACAATTAACGCTCTGGTTTCTACAACTTTCACTTAGGAGCAAAAATCTGCCTTTAAACTTGAAAGAAATAAAGATTTGACATTTATAGTGATAATTATCGATATCGACTGATATAAAACAATTATCGTGATACTTTTTTTGCCCATATCGCCCAGCCCTACGTCACAGTCCAGCTTCAGTAAGTTCAGTGATGGTTCATTTTTGTTGTTTAAATTTTTTTTTAAATTAATTTAGTTCTGGAGTAAACCGTGATGTCATCGTCAGCTCAGTTCAGTTCTCATATAATGCTGTCAATGCAGGAGATCAATAATATTGTTGAATATTAAATTAAATGAATGCTTTTTGTTTTTTTAATCAAATTTTTCAATCAAAGCTTAAAACGCATTTTCTTAATGTTGGTTTTCAATTAATTATTTAGTTTTGTGTTTGTTATTTTATAGATTATAATCTGTTCTGTTTTTATTTGAGTATAATGATCTGTACGGCACTTCAACCCTGTGTTGTTTTTAAATGTGAAATAAAAGAATACTGTGTCATAACGATTGTAATCTTGTGCTCTTATTCTGTGTTGATTCAAAGTAAATGGAGTCGTGCTGTTCATTATATCAACTCACAAACTCAGTCGACTCACAAAAATCCAGAATCGAACCGGCCTTTAGATGCTGTGGCCTTTAGAAAAACCTGCTGCTTCAACTTGTACATTTTAGCAAAAACGGCACCAAGGCATTCAACTCAGTTTACTTTGGGAGTCGTCTCTATTTATTTAAAGATTAGTTGGGAAGCACTTCATACGCTTCAGAAATGCACACATGACAGGATCACAGTGTAATGAAAGCATGTTGCATCTGTAACGTGTGAAGCCAGAACTCACCTAACAGCTGCACCAGGTTTGGGTGTTTGATTTCTTTCATGACTGCAGCTTCTTTTAGAAACTCTTCCACTTCCATCGTGTCTTCCTGCAAAAGAGGAAAAAAACAACAATTCCCAATTGTTTTATGTACTAAACTGTGTGATTTAGTTGTTGTAATCAATGCTTCTGTACCGGTGCGTCACGGCCTGAGACTGCTCTGATGGCTCAGAGAACAACAATGCAAAAAGTAAATCATTTTGATGACATTTCGAAACAAATTGATTTGTCAACTGGTAGAAGCTCGTCAAATTAGATGTCAACGTGGACTTTAAAAAGGAATGAATAAAACTACAGCAGGTCAAAGCAAATAGTGCTGTAAAATGATTAATCCCATCCAAAATAAAAGTTTGTGTTTACATAATATATGTGTGTGTGCTGTGTATAATTATTTTGTATAATACGCACACATGCATGTACACTGCCATTCAAAAGTTTTGGATCAGTAAGATTTTTAGTGTTTTTAAAAGAAGTCTCTTTTGCTCACCAAGGCTGCATTTATTTAAATAAAAATAAAAAGCAGTAATATTGTGAAATATTATAATATAAATCATCTGTTTTCTACGTGAATATATAGTAAAGTGTAATTTATTCCTGTGATCAAAGCTGAATATTCAGCATCATTACTCCAGTCTTCAGTGTCACATGATCCTTCAGAAATCATTATTATACGAGGATTTGATACTCAAAAACATTCATTATTATTATCAGTGTTGAAAACAGTCATGTACAAATATATTTCAGGATTCTTTTATGAATAGAAAGTTCAAAAGAACAGCATTTTAAAACAACTGTTTTCAACACTGATAAAAATAATTAATGTTTCTTGAGCATCAGATCCTCATATTATCCTGATTTCTGAAGGATCATGTGACACTGAAGACTGGAGTAATGATGATGAACATTCAGCTTTGATCACAGGAATAAATTACACTGTACTATATATTCACATAGGAATCAGCTGTTTAAATTTGTAATAATATATCACAATATTACTGTTTATTTGTTTTTTCAAATAAATGCAGCCTTGGTGAGCAGAAGAGACTTATTTTAAAAACATTAAAACTTCCAAAACTTTTGACAGGTAGTGTATATATAAAATTAAAATAAATTATATATAAATTATATATAAATATATATACATGCATGTGCGTGTAATTAATCGTTTCACAGCGCTAAAAGCATACAAAGAAAAACAATGCAAAAACCAAATAATTGTGATGACATGTTGAAACAAACTGATCCGTCACCCGGTAGAAGCTCCTCAAATCTCATGTCAACATGGACCTCAAAAAAAAGACTGAAACGACAGCAGGTCGAGGCAAACGCAGTGTGTGACTGACCTTTAGTGTTTTGACGGCCACAGTGAGGCTGTACTTCTTCCAGACGCCCTCGTACACTTCTCCATACTGTCCTCCGCCCAGCTTGTGCTTCATCGTGATGTCCGTGCGCTCCATCTCCCATTTGTCATAGTTGGGCGACACGCCGTAGATGGTGGGCTTGTTGCGTTTGGGAGCCGGGTAATGCAGCGTGGTGATGAGCCCGTCCGCCACCGTGGAGTGATGATGGACCAACTCTGCCAGCGTGTTGAAGCGGCTCTCTGACGACACGTATAACTGGACACAAGACACGAGACACGAGAGCGTGAGCCTGCGCATGCTCAGACCTGGCCTCAACACACCCGTTAGAGAAGCACAATGTGGCATTTGAAAATGGATTCCACTTCTGGAATCGGATACTTGTTATAAAATTTAAATTTTGATCGATTCCTCTGTGAGCATTTCAATATGAGTTTAAACCATTCAAGCGCGAGAGATATAGGTGTATCAGTATACTGGATCCATGCGGCTCTTAAAGTGACAGCAGCCTAATATTCCTGCTCTATAATAACACCTGCTCTCACTCTCACACTCACTCTAACACTCACTCTCACTCTCACACTCACTCTCACACTCACTCTCACACTCACTCACACTCACACTCACACTCACTCTCACTCTCACACTCACTCTCACACTCACTCTCACACTCACTCTCACACTCACTCTCACACTCACTCTCACACTCACTCACTCTCACTCTCACTCTCACACTCACACTCACACTCACACTCACACTCACTCTAACACTCACTCTCACACTCACACTCACTCTCACTCTAACACTCACTCTCACTCTCACACTCACTCTAACACTCACTCTCACTCTCACACTAACACTCACTCTCACACTCACACTCACTCTAACACTCACTCTAACACTCACTCTCACACTCACTCTCACACTCACTCTCACACTCACTCTCACACTCACTCTCACACTCACTCTCACACTCACTCTCACTCTAACACTCACTCTCACTCTCACACTCACACTCACTCTCACTCTCACACTCACTCTAACACTCACTCTCACACTCTCACTCTAACACTCACACTCACTCTCACACTCACTCTCACACTCACTCTAACACTCACTCTAACACTCACTCTAACACTCACTCTCACTCTCACTCTCACACTAACACTCACTCTCACTCTCACACTCACACTCACACTCACTCTAACACTCACTCTCACACTCACTCTCACACTCACTCTCACACTCACTCTCACACTCACACTCACACTCACTCTCACTCTCACACTCACTCTAACACTCACACTCACTCTCACACTCACTCTCACACTCACTCTCACACTCACTCTCACACTCACTCTCACTCTCACTCTCACTCTCACTCTCACACTCACTCTCACACTCACTCTCACTCTCACTCTCACTCTCACACTCACTCTCACTCTCACACTCACTCTCACACTCACTCTCACACTCACTCTCACACTCACTCTCACACTCACTCTCACTCTAACACTCACTCTCACTCTAACACTCACACTCACACTCTAACACTCACTCTAACACTCACACTCACTCTCACTCTCACACTCACTCTAACACTCACTCTCACACTCACACTCTAACACTCACTCTCACTCTCACTCTAACACTCACACTCACACTCACACACTCACTCTCACACTCACTCTAACACTCACTCTCACTCTAACACTCACTCTCACTCTCACTCTCACACTCACTCTCACACTCACTCTCACTCTAACACTCACTCTCACTCTAACACTCACTCTCACTCTCACACTCACACTCACACTCTAACACTCACTCTAACACTCACACTCACTCTCACTCTCACACTCACTCTCACTCTAACACTCACTCTCACTCTCACACTCACTCTCACACTCACTCTAACACTCACTCTAACACTCACTCTCACTCTAACACTCACTCTAACACTCACACTCTCACACTCACACTCACTCTCACTCTAACACTCACTCTCACACTCACACTCTAACACTCACACTCACTCTCACTCTCACTCTCACTCACTCTCACACTCACTCACTCTCACACTCACTCTCACACTCACTCTCACACTCACTCTCACTCTAACACTCACTCTAACACTCACTCTAACACTCACTCTAACACTCACTCTAACACTCACTCTAACACTCACTCTAACACTCACTCTCACTCTCACTCTAACACTCACTCTCACTCTCACTCTCACTAACTCTCACTCTAACACTCACACTCACACTCACACTCACTCTCACACTCACTCTCACACACTCACTCACACACTCACTCACACACTCACTATCACTCTCACTCTCACACTCACTCTAACACTCACTCTAACACTCACTCTAACACTCACTCTAACACTCACTCTCACTCTCACACTCACACTCACTCTCACTCTAACACTCACTCTAACACTCACACTCACACTCACTCTCACACTCACACTCACTCTCACTCTAACTCTAACTCTAACTCTAACTCTAACTCTCACTCTAACACTCACACTCACTCTCACACTCACACACTCACTCACACACTCACACTCACTAGCACTCTCACTCTAACACTCACTCTAACACTCACTCTAACACTCACTCTAACACTCACTCTAACACTCACTCTCACACTCACTCTCACACTCACTATCACTCTCACTCTAACTCTAACACTCACACTCACTCTCACACTCACTCACACACTCACTCACACACTCACTCTAACACTCACACTCACTATCACTCTCACTCTCACACTCACTCTAACACTCACTCTAACACTCACTCTAACACTCACTCTAACACTCACTCTCACACTCACTCTAACACTCACTCTAACACTCTCACACTCACACTCACTCTAACACTCACACTCACTCACACTCACACACTCACTCTCACACACTCACTCTCACACACTCACTCTCACTCACTCTCACTCTCACTCTCACTCTCACACTCACTCTAACTCTAACTCTCACTCTCACACTCACTCTAACACTCACTCTAACACTCACTCTAACACTCACTCTAACACTCACTCTAACACTCACTCTAACACTCACTCTCACACTCACTCTAACACTCACTCTAACACTCACTCTCACACTCACTCTAACACTCACTCTAACACTCACTCTAACACTCACTCTAACACTCTCACACTCACACTCACTCTAACACTCACTCTCACTCTCACTCTCACACTCACACTCACTCTCACACTCACACTCACTCTAACACTCACTCTAACACTCACACTCACACACTCACTCTCACTCTCACACTCACACACTCACTCTCACTCTCACTCTCACACTCACTCTCACTCTCACACTCACTCACACTCACACTCACTCTCACACTCACTCTCACACTCACTCTCACACTCACTCTCACACTCACTCTCACACTCACTCTCACACTCACTCTCACACTCACTCTCACACTCACACTCACACTCACACTCACACTCACACTCACGCCGTCAGAGGCGGTGTTGATACAGTAGTGGTAGACGCGCCCCTCGTAGTGCAGCGATATGGACCACGACCACACACACACACACACTCTCGCTCACCTTCCCGTCGGAGGCGGTGTTGATATGGTAATGGTAGACACGCCCCTCGTAGTGCAGCGATATGGACCACACTCACACTCACACACACATTCTCGCTCACCTTGCCGTCGGAGGCAGTGTTGATACGGTAGTGGTAGACGCGCCCCTCGTAGCGCAGTGATATGGACCGCTGGCCGGGGCTGCTCTCGCTCTCGCGCACCAGGAAGCTGCCGTTGATGCCGCTGCTGAGCAGGTACTCGGCGGCGTTGCGCGACACGGGTCCGTGGTACCAGCTGTGCTTCTCCAGGCTGTTCACCGGCGTGATGTAGTTGCTCGGCACCCAGCCCTGCCCGTTCTTCGTCTGCGCCTCGCACCACTCGCCATTGTGATTGTATCCCAGAACCCTCAGCTTCTCTCCTGGTTACAGACATGTTACATTCAGTCACTCAGTGCATTGGGCCAGCTCTACCACATCACCTGTCAGGGTCTGTTATAGTGTTATCAAAAGTATCGACTTCGGAACAAAGTCGGTTCTGAAATTATAAAAATGTGAGGCTTTGAGCGCTGTTGAGCGGAATCATAAACAGCTCTGATTGGCCGTTGTGTTCACGAGCTCATCGAATATGTCTGTGATTGGCTACAATGATCAAACGCTCCCGTGCACTGATCATTGTAGGCCATATATGGCCAATCAGAGGTGTTTATGATTCCGCTTAACAGCGCTCAAAGCCTTTTTACAATTTCAGTACCGACTTGGTACCGTAGACAGTTCTTTCGACAACACTCGCCTATTATTCAATTCAATTTAATTTACATTTATTTGTTTAGCGCTTTTCACAATACACATCAGTTCAAAGCAGCTTTACAGAAAGTCAGAAAGTCCACATTACAGTTTACAGTGATGTTATCAGAGCAAACTGTCTAAGTTATGCATTTCAGAAATGTACATATACAAAATCACAGTTAGCTAAAAAACTATTAATTTAAACAATGTAATAATTTAAACAATGAGTTCATTTAAATAATAATAACTAGTTTGTTAACAAATGATTTTGACATTAGGCTATTTTGCAGCTGTGCCGTTGTAAGTAATTGTGAAAAGATGTGATTATTAAAGGTTGGTTCAAAGGTTTTCATTTGCATGTTTTTTTCATGAATGCATTGACCAATTAGTGGCATTTAAATACACACACACTAGAGGATGACACGGGAGTGGATTTTCACTCCTGTCCCGTCCCACTCCCATAGAAAGAAATCTTGTCCCGTCCCACTCCCAGACCAAAGTTTAAAAAATAATCCCATCCCATCCCGCTCCTGGTAAATTGACTCTCACTCCCATCCCGCTCCTGTTTAAACTGACTCCCGCTCCTGTACCGCTCCCATATATATTTTTCTTCAATTAGTGTTTAGTTAATACATAGAATTTGATTTAGTCTGCTCTCCATCTTGTTTTAGACCAGCTGCTGAGCCCCTGTTTCTAGATTTTCTCCAGAAAATGGAAGACAGCAAATAAAAGAAAAACAGTAGGCTACATAGTTCACACCATGTCTACAATAGTTTAATAAACCCAAACAGCACATAACGTGAGACTAAAGCCCAGTCCCAAATCGCACACTTCATGAGCACTTTCGGTCTTGTGGACTTACAATGGCTGCCGCGTGCGCGTGTCCGTCAAGTCCGTGAGACCGCAGTGTGTCCCATTTGTCATTTTTAGATCTCAGAAGGGTGCTCGCGAGCGCCCCCTCTGCGGTCGATTTGCGCCCTTGATGCGCACTTTTGCTGAGCCCGCGCTGATGCGGACTCCACAGCAGACTTCTTCCCGACATTCAAAGCGGCGTTACGTCGCGTAAGTGCGGACTCAGAGGAAGACTGCGAGTGCTTAGGGTTCCATTTGGGACAGGGCCTAAGACTAAGCATGTCTTACAAGCAGCGTACATCGTGCTATCACAGTCACATTCTACTCTCATAAACTTAATTATACTACAGGGCTGTTGAATGCTTGATTCTGATTGGTTGAGAACGTTCTAAGGTGTGCAATTATTTTCAGGGAAACGCACGGCTAAAGTAGTTCCAGCAGGTCTTGACCGCATTACAGTTCCATATCACTTCGCGTAGTAAACTGTAATAACGGAAAATAGGATACAATTCATGACAATAAAAACATGCAGCCACATGCGCTTGATCTGCCATTTTCGATGTCTAACTTCACAATCATTGGAAATATGCAGTTTAATTTTAATAAATAAAGTATAGTCCTATCTATAATCAATAGAAAATTAAACTGAATAGGCCTATATAAAAATTGATAGTCCTGCTGCACGGATTTTAGTAATTATTGCAGATAATAGGCTATAACAAATAAATAATTATTGATAGGCCTATAGTTGTTAAAAGGACGTTGTGTTTCATTTATTAGGCTAGTCTACTGTCAATATTAGAAGAAAAAAAAACATGAACGAACTAATTAAAACGAATTGAATAAATAAATAAATCATAATATTGACACACATATGCTTCTCTCTCTCTCTAATAACTGCATTAATAACTGCATAAAGCCGGGGACACACTTATACTGTAAGGCCGGTTATGAATGTAATTTATTATGATTGATGATTGATCATGCCCAAACGTGTGTTCAGCGCGTTCAGTCTGTGTTCACAGTCTGGGTTTAACATCTGCTGCAGTCGATGGAACAGTCAGAGAGTGTTTCAGCCAGTCGTGTAGTGTGTCCAGCATTAGTCTGCTTCTCTGCTATCAGAGGCTCAAACCTCCGTTACTCTAAAATGACGTTTTGGAATTAGCAACGGAGGCATGGGATTAGATGCGCAGGAAATTAGTCCCACATACAAGAGCGTTTTAATGACAAAAACTTTACAAACGTCTTGAAATACATCATGTGAACAATGTTTCGAGGTGTGGTGACTGTAGTATAAGCGGAATAATTGACTTCAGGCCGTTGAATTATTAGAAAAATAATGCACACCGAGGTGTAACTCCGCATCGCGTCGTGACCTCATTACCACCTCGGGTGTGCATTATTTTTATAATAATTCAACGGCCTGTCGTCAATTATTCCTTACTTAATATTTCAGACTTTCCGACCAGTTCTGTGAACTTAATAGACATGTCATTACTTCTGACTTTGCGCTGTAAATAATTTTTTGCCACATCGACTTCTCCGCGGCTGTTAGCTCCCTCCATCACTGCTCTTTGAATTCCGGCGGTAAGCCGTGACAAAAAGCACTGATGGCTTCTGGGACGGCTGGGTCGTGTAGTTATTTTTTAATTGCGTTACATTGTAGGTGTATTAAAAGGAAACTACAAAATGGTGCATTTACTTTTTTCTTTTTTTGTCGTCTTTGCGATTGGTTGATTCCCGCTCCCGTCTGCTCCCGTTAACCATTTATCCTGTACCGTCCCAATCCCCTGATTAATAGCAAAGATGACTCCCATCCTGCAGGAATCCCACGGGAATCCCGTGACCCGTGGGATTCCCGAAAAAATGTCAGCCTCTAACACACACTCAACTTTAATACTTACTGATCGTATGGAATTACCTTTGTGCCAATAACAATGAACGTAACTTTTCAAGAAACTAATGCAAATATAAATTGAAACTGAATAAAATATCCGTGAAACTAAAAATAAAAACCTGTAGGCGAATTTTTTTACTTCGTTCTTAATATTCATTCACAAATACCACTACCAGCAAATTCTATAATACAGTGGGGGTACAGAATCAGAATTAGGTATAGTGAATGGGATATATAGTGAATACACTGTATGTTTTGCTACTGTAACTGTTTTCACATCTTTCATTCGCTGATCTGAACTTACAAATGCGCATCCAGACGTTTAATTTACACTTCTGAAGTTTTCGTTTACGCTGCCTGAGTTTTCGTTCGCCAATCTGGCACATATCTCTCGTGGGGGCGGGGCTAGCAGCAGTGTGTTCTCATTGGCTACTGAGGTTTTGATTGACAGCCTTTTGACCTAGAAGTGAAGACGTCAGTGTTGTGTTTACATGTGTGGATGTAAGCATTACTAAAATGTAATAGAAAACTGTGCTTACAGACGCTTACCTAACACAACACTGACGTCTTCACTTCCAGGTCAAGAAGCTGTCAATCAAAAACTCAGTAGCCAATGAGAAACAATGCTTATGTGCACTATGAATAGTGTGGCTGTGTGATGTTCCTAATTTGAAAGTATTAGATAAAAGCATCTGCTAAATGAACACATGTAAATGAAAAAAAGAGCAAAAAGTTGAGTAAAATATATTTATACTGAATCTACATGCTCTCATTATCTAATAAAGGGACGCTGGTTTTCCCGAGCCGATGGGAAAGCACGAACATGTTGTGCAAGATAAAGGAAGAGATGAAGAATGTGCAGCAAATATGTGTATTTCCAGTCAGTCATGTGACCGAACAAAGGCCGGCTTCTCTCTTGCTGCGACTCCAAAACACAAACCAGAAAACACCCGCAGAACTGAGCAGTTTGTTGTTCTGGAGGAGGAGAAGTACTAGTCAAAAATGCTAGTAATTATGAATAATATTGACACAAAACAGTGTGTGACCGAAGTGTGTGAGAGCTCAAACTCGACAGGAAGAAACCTTTTTGTTTTTTAACGTAATTAATGAAACCAGAAGGAGCAAATTTCTGATCTGTGCAAAACATCAGGTATGTACATTATTAGGTTATAAGTCTTGCTGATACATGGCATTGTTTTAATGTAAAAATAATAATAAGTTTTAATGGTAACACTCTACAATAAGGTTCATTAATGTATTTACTAACATGAACAAACAATGAGCAATACATTTGTTACAGTATTTATTAATCTTTGTTAATGTTAGTTAATAAAAATACAGCTGTTCATTGTTTGTTCATGTCAGTTCACAGTGCAGTAACTAATGTTAACTAATACAACCTTTGATTTTAATAATGTATTAGTAAATGTTGAAAATATAGGCTATTAACTAAGATTAATAAATGCTGAAGAAGTATTGCTCATTCTTAGTTCATGTTAACTAATGAACCTTATTGTAACCGAAAATAGAATATTATCTCGATCCATAACAAGCCTCTAACTAATAACTCAACTAATGTTAACTAATAAACCTTTCTGAGGTTCAGAGAACAGGGAGAGATTTCACTGGTATTTGTATCGACCTCTAAAGTTTTGTCCTTTTAATTGTATAACAAGTATCCAATGCCTGACCTGAAGTATGTGATTCCAGAATTGGACTCTAGTTATGAACATTATTAGGTTATGAATCTTGCTGACACATGGTATTGTTATTAATGTAATAATAATCATAACATTTAATAATTAAAGGAGTCTGTACCCATGTTTCCATTACCCTTCAAATTGACCCTTCGCAGGGAGTTTGATTGACAGGCGATCTGACCAATCAGAATCCACCATCCGCCATTTTGTCCAACAAAGCCGTCAGGAGAGTTAGCAGATTAACGTTAGGGTTTAAACTTGAAAAACACTGACGTCTTTCCACGGCTAAAACAACATTCCTTCTGATGTTCATTCATGTTTATTTGATTCTATAAATGAACTAGCAGGAAGAGATGATCGGCTCACGAGAAGCTTTAACTGAGGCTCTAGCGATCTGTCAGACACATTAAAGAGACACAAAACAGCATTTATTGTTTAAATTTCTTTGAAAAATTACTAAATTTGAAAGGTGAGACTTTGTTTCATCTCAAAAGTAAGCTGTAAGCAACAGTAACTAAAGGGGGCGGGTCTTTGCGAACGGTCAATTGCGCAAATTTAAATTGCGAATTGAAAATACGCCCAATGGAAACTCCCATGTATCGCAAAAAAGTGTTTACGCTCGCATGAGGAGGGTTTTCAGGCAATTCAAAAAAGGAATATTTTGCAAAACCGCAATGGAAACAGTTTTTGCGCATTTACAATCACCTGACGTAGATGACGCGGTGTGATTAATAAAGACTGTCTCGTCTTCTGTCCAAACTCATTAAAGACAAAAGAATTACATGAATACTGGATTCTAAACCTCGAAGAAACGCCACAATCAAGATCTGGAAGCAGAAATGAGGAGAAACACCAGAAGCTCCTCATACGAGCCGCTCACAGTCTAAGAGGCTTTAATTGACATTAATGCTGGATACACACACGTCTCCACGATTAATAATAATGGCTAGTGTGGTAACTGGGATATATATAAACCACATAAACCAGCATCCATTGCCATGATTGTTGGAAGGATTATCGCAAGAGGAAAAAATTACGTTTTAGTCGCATTACATCGGTTAATGGAAAATGTCGAATAATTCACAGAAGTTTTGCGCAAATCTGTAATGGAAACGCGCCTTGTGAGCAATATTTACTGTTGAACTGGTTGTGCATCGAGCTCTGAAGTTTTGACCTCACGAAAGGCCAAGCCTGTGGGAATGTGGAGCGCTCGAGCGATTGCAGGCTTCAGATGATGACATGAGTGTGTTCCTCACCTTTGGTGATGCTGAGAGTGTTGTCGCCGCTCGCTACGAAGTCATACAGCGCCACGAACAGGTTGGGGTCGTTCTCTCCGGGTCCCGCCAGCAGATTCTCCTTGGAGTTCCAGCGAGCCGCTTCAGAAAGACCCGGAGGCTCGAACCCGGGCCGCTGAAGGGCTTCTGCAAACACATCCAAGGTCAAAGGTCAATACTCCACACTGAATGTTGACATGCGAGTGTAACTCCCATTACTATAACACAGAACAATCTGAACAACGTAAGAGAAATCTTTACAAAAAAATTCTTAAAGGTGCAGTGTGTAATATTTAGGAGGATCTGTTGACAAATGCAATATCACATACATAACTATGTTTTCAGTGGTGTATAAAGACCTTACATAATGAACCATTATGTTTTTATTACTTTAGAATGAGGCATTTCTGTCTACACACACCGCAGGTCTCCTTACAGCGACATGTTTCTACGGTGGCCCTGAACGGACAAACGCGTTTCGTCACTTTGTTCTTTGTGTCAAGAAGCTGCTAAAGGAACAATAATATTCACATTAACATTTCGTTTTACTGAATAATTAAGTAAACCTAATTTCTTAATTTATCTTTGTAAAGAAACCCCATTGCTTAACTGGCTACTCTGCTGTCTCAGACGACGACATCACTTCCTGTCGGCCACCGTAACTTCTTTTGTGTGCAATTCACAGCCTCACCACTAGATGCCGCAAAATATCACACACTGTACCTTTAAGTACAGTTGGCAAATTTGAATGACAATTCAGTTGTTCAATCATCATGAGATTAATGTCACAATGCAAAAGTTTGAAATACTTTTTTGAAAAGTTTGAAAGATTTTTTTTAAGTTTGAAAGATTTTTTAATGTTTCTGAAAGAGTCTCTTCTGCTCATCAAGGCTGCGTTTATATGACCGTAAAAACTGAAATATTATTCCAGTGTAAATCAGCTGTTTTCTATGTGAATATATAGTAAAGTGTAATTTATTCCTGTGATCAAAGCTGAATTTACATCATCATTACTCCAGTCTTCAGTGTCACATGATCCTTCAGAAATCAGGATAATACGATGATCTGATGCTCAAGAAACATTTATGATTATTATCAGTGTTGAAAACAGTTAATATTTCTGTGAAAACCTTGATTCACTATAATTTAAAAGTTTGGGACACGTAAGAACAAGTTGTTTTTTTTAAAAGAAGTTGATACTTTTAATCAGCAAGGACACATTATCTTAATAAAAAGTGACAGTAAAGACATCTATAATGTCACAAAAGATTCTATTTCTAATAAATGCAGGTGAAATATTGAACTTTCCTTTCATCAAAGAATCCCACAGAAATATGAAGCATCACTGATATGTACGATTTCTCAACTGTCCTTAAAAAAATACTTTTTTTCCTTTAGATTCAGGAGTGAAACTTGAGCTGCAGATGTTTTGATGGAGTTTCACCCCGATAGCAACACACACCCCAGATGTTCTCGGCAATAATCATCGGCACGTCACCACAGCAGTGTCACATGGCATGGGCATGAAAGTCAATCTGAACATTATTCGCATCTCTTTAATCAGTCATTTCACACAATCCTGCTCATTACAGTGAGCCATGATAAAGACAGAACAACATGAGAATCAGCAAATAATGAGTTATTCAGAGAATAAAGTTCGAATCTCTAAGAGGGTTAACGGGTTAAAAAGATGTTTTCCGACCGTTACTGGCATTCAGTAATCTCACAAACGTCTCATTATTGTTAAATCAGCCTGAGAGTTGAAATCAAACACACACACGCACACAATAAGATCACTCAGTAAATGAGCTCAAAGATGCATCCAAAACTCTCTCCACACACACACACACACACACACACACACCACACGGCTCTATCCAGACAGGAATCAGATTTCCCAGTATTTTCTCCTCCCTCGTTTTTTCCTCTCTTTCTTTTCCCCGAGCCAGTACGTCTGGCTTTGCTCTCGCTCGTTCCCCCTCCTCCACTTTCCAAACAGGCAGGAGGAGAACCAAGGCCTGGGGTTTTCACGAGACCAGAGACACAGATCCATCCGTGTGTTCATCCGAACCCCGAGCTCGGCCTCGGCCACCCTGTAATTGAGATTCTTCACACACACACACACACACACACACACACACACACACACACACACGCCCTCACAGTCGCTTACCTTCAAAGTAACAGCTGGAGGACGAAGAAAGACCTTTCTTGGATTTACAGCCCACCAATTTTAGACAAATTTCCAACATTTTCATTTGCTTCCCAACACGTCCAAATCGAAAGATATAATCCAGTTCTTTTCTCTTTTATCCAAAGGAAAGTTCAAAAGAAAGTAGCCAAAAACATGAAAAAGTTGTGTGTTAGTAGTTTAAGTCATAAACAAAGTGAAGATAAAGTCAAACACGGTTTTTCTTCATCTTAAACCCACTTCACAACGTTCTTCTAGCGAGTTTCCAAAGTAAGAGGCTCCATTTTCCCCCCCGCTCTTCCCGTTCTTCTCGTTTTCTCCGTCCGGTGACGAACTAGCCATCCACACGGATATTTCCCACAACCACCACAAGCGTGTAGGAGTTAAATGAAGCACTTTGACGATAGTGTTGTCTTTTTCATGGTGTGTGTCGTCTTGAGAGACGATCCAGAGGAAAAGCTAGAACTGATCCCTGCCAACAAAGAGGCCCTTTCAGGATGGGGCCGATGACATCACGGCCGATGACATCACAGGCTCCGCCCACCGGCTGAAACCTGCAGCTTTATCTGCAGTGAGAGAGTGTAACTGGAATCTGCCTTTGTCTTTCCGTGTCACAAGCCCCTCCTGCACAGATCTGGCTGAACGTGTGCTGAACACAGGCACTGCAGTGCACAGGGTCAGCCTTATGGATCAGGCACAAATATGGTGACCCTGGGCAATATGGTCAAAAATAAATTATCACGATAATTGTTTTATATCAGTCCATATCGATAATTATCACGATAAATGTCAAATCTTTATTTCTTTCAAGTTTAAAGGCAGATTTTTGCTCCTAAGTGAAAGTTGTAGAAACCAGAGCATTAATTGTGGTTTTAAACTACTCTTTATTGTCAGAACATATCATGACAAACACTTGCCAAACAGGAGAACATTTCACAAATCTGAGGGAGAACATTCAAACATTTGTCATTTTTCCTTAACAAAATAAATATCTTTATTGGAAAATTAATTTCTTAGTTTCTGCATGTGCTAATGGGGGATATTGTTCCAAGTCTAGAAACAGGTTTGTGTTGGCTAATAGGGGTGTCACGATTCTCCAAATCCTCAATTCCATTACATTTTCGATTCTATGGTCACGGTTCTTATTTTTTTTAAAGCACAGTTTACTAAGCCATTTTAGACTAGACTTTTATGCAATATAATATATGACCTTTGTTCGCAATGTATCACACTACATTGTCAAATTTAAAACATTTATTAACAAAATAATGTCACAATAACTTATATCTTCAGTCAATTGGAAACTTAAGCAAAATAACCTGCCATGTAGTTTCTCTTTTGTAACTGCAGTCTTATTCACAGTTCACAACAAAACAAACACGGTTTAACAGATACATCTATTTTTTCCTTGCTTTGCCTCGGCCTTAAAGTAAAAACATGACTGTGAAAAATATTAGTATTTAATTAAATGCATTTATGATGAAATTACAACCTTTTCATGTCAATTTGTGTTCATTTTGACCACGAACTGTGCGCTGTCACTTTAACTCATAAGCTCAAAATGAGCTGTTTGGGAAGAAATTATCCGCTTCCAAATTATGTCATTTTAATCACGAATTTGAAACATTAAAAACCATTTTACTCTTTGTGGTGTGCGAGTAATAGAGTGAATATATCTAGTAGTAAAGCTAATGCAAGGGCTAGAAATCAAATAATCTTCTGCTGATCCTTCCAGGGAACTACACTGCGACCAAAATGGTTGCATATACGACCTTTTGAAATGCCATTGCGACCATAATTTTTATTGGGTCGCAAATGTATCACTGATTATTTTTGTACCTACCTTATGTTTTAGGCTATGAAGTGCGCGCACCCTCACACAAACACTGTTCCCACAATAACTGCTTCCCCAGCTCAAGCTGTGAATGTAGATCACGTGCCCACTACGAAGTACGCGCGCCTACACATAAACACGACCAACGAGCCGTCAACTCGGACCATTTTTCCTGCCAACTAAAAACCGCGCTGGCGCGACCACCATAACGTTGCACAACATCAAATGGCAAACGTAATGAAAGTGGAACGAAACTGCGCTATTATTTTGTGCTTCACGGACCGTTTATCAGTTCGGACCATCAATGTCAGTGCAGCGCGAGCCGATCTTCATCAAGCACACAGCACAGCGCTGAGAGATCCAGTAAAGAAAGCATTTGAATTCGCCACTGAAGTAATAACATCACTGCGAGATCTAGTGAGAAGCATTCACATTTCTCTGTTATTAACGGATCAAACAGCGCTGACGTGGAAACCAGGAGAAACATTATGCCATGAATGAACTAGTTATAGGCTTTAAGTTCACAGATCAGCAACATTCACCATGGATTTAATATAGTAACACACTAACTGTAACCATGGAAGTTTGGCTGGAATAGTAAAATGCTTTCAGGTAGGTGTACATCACACATCTTTTTCCAGCACTTCAAAACTCAAATATTATCATGTTTAAAATGTGATGATGACCAAAACATTATTTGTTCATACTTCAAAGATGACTCCCATTTATAAAACAAAATGTTTTTTTTTAATAAATAGGACATTTCTCTGGCATTTCTTTATTTTTGCTGTATCGAATCGAACCGTGAATTTTGTGAACCGTTACACCCCTAACCAATTTTAAAGAAAACAAGAAGGAATGTGGTTTAATCTGTTACATCTGTATGCAATACAGTTTCATTATTGTTCAATATTATCCAGACCGGCTTACGGTAAATAATTTGTGCGACCAAATCATGTTTTGCGCCAGTAACAGAAAAAGTTAGTAGTGCAAGTGCCACCAGTGGAAAAGGTTAGTGTAGTTCCCTGCCTTCCTTGTCATCATGGAGAGCGCGGTTCATGGTCGCAACGACAGACGCCACGGGAGAGCAAGCGCTTGAGGAGAGGACACAGCGGCGCGACGTTGTTGATTGTTTGACATTGTGACTGCGCGTTTCTCCTTGTTTTCTATTGTTTCTCAGCTAATCATATTTGATGATATGATTGTAGCTTTCCTGTAGCTCAAACAGTAGAGTGCTGGCGCTTACAATGCCAAGGTCATGGGTTCGATTCCCAGGGAAAGAAAGAACTGATAAGAATGTAAAATGTGTACCTTGAAATGCAATGTAATTCTTAAAGGATTAAGACTTAAAGGATTAAAGCGTCTGCCAAATGCATAAATGTAACTGAAAAATTATCATAAAAATTAGTTTTCTATACAGATATCGACATCGGTAAAACAGCAATATTAATATCGGTTATTATCGGTATCGGCCACAATTTTCACATCAGTGCATCACTAGTCTCTGGGAACCCGGGCTGATCAGCAGCGTAACGGCCAGCTTATATATCAAATCATCTCTGAATTTTCCAGTCCTGAGAATGAGGGCTGGAAATATGACGAAGATATGATGGTGGCTACGATGGTGGCTGTGATGGTGGCTGTGATGGTGGCTGTGATGGTGGCTGTGATGGTGGCTGTGATGGTGGCTGTGATGGTGGCTGTGATGGTGGCTGTGATGGTGGCTGTGATGGTGGCTGTGATGGTGGCTGTGATGGTGGTGTGATGGTACGTCAGGTCTACGTACACATGACGATGACGATGACGTCAGTTCCGCCAGGTGTGTTGGGAGCTCTGGTAGCAGTAGCAGTTTATACGGTGTTTTTAAGCAGTTTTGGTTACCGTTTTAAAAATTCTGAAGAGTGCTTTGAATATGATGCTTTTACGCAGCTGAAAATTGAGCGTTTGGACATAGACTGTCGTTTGTCAGTAAATGATGACAAACTTTGTGGATACGGCAGTGTCGCCTTGATTACCTGGCGGTCTAAAGCCGCCTTCAAAGCAAGTTCCGGAGGAACCCAGCGACCCGATGCCTTTGGCAAAATATTATTAATCTGCCTACTGCTCTCGGGAGATATCCATCAGTGTCCGGGCCCTACTAACTCGGAAACAGCTGAATACCGGCAAAAGAAGCCTACCATCAATTGCTGCCCTAACTGTGGAAAGGGGGTAAGAGCAAACGCCAAAGCAGTTGCCTGTGACTTATGTGATGTTTTTGTTCATATAAGGTGCGGGAATATTGCTTCAAATTTGTATAACCGGGCAGTAAGGAATAAGTCGGACATCCCGTTGGTTTGTAACCGATGTTGTGTGCAGGAAATGTGCAGCGTAAATGTCTTTGAGGACGCACATGAATTGAGAACGTATGATGACGATAGTATGGATGGGAGACACTATGATTCACTTGGCCTTTTAAATCGGAAAGGGATGCATTTTGTTCACGTTAATGCGAGGAGTCTGCTACCCAAACTGGATGAAATCGGACACCTCGCGTCCACGTCAAAGGCTGCTGTGATCGCAGTATCAGAGACCTGGCTAGACTGTTCCATTCAGGACTGTGAAGTTGGGCTTAAAGGTTATAACATCTACCGACGCGATCGCAACAGACACGGAGGAGGAGTGTGCCTTTTTATTAGGACTGATATAACTTTCAATCCGCGCCACGATCTACAGGTGGATGGCTTGGAGGCAGTTTGGGTGGAGTTAATTCTTCCTAAAACCAAGCCCATCATTGTTTGTGTATGTTATCGCCCACCTAAGCAAACAGACTTTTATGATCTACTTGAATCGGTCTGTTGTAAAAGCAATGTATGCCTAGAAAAAGAATGCATCATCATGGGTGATTTTAATACAAATCTTTTATTGCCACGAAGTAGCTTGAAAGAATCTCTCTCATGTCTTTGCAGGGTGTCTGGTTTACAGCAATTAATTACTGAACCTACTAGGTTGTCTATAAATAGCCAGTCCCTTCTTGACTTAATTTTGGTAACTGATTGTGGAATGATAAGTCAATCAGGTGTTCTGGATGTTGCTTTTAGTGACCATAATGCAGTTTTTTGCACACGCAAGAAATCGAAATCTCAGCCAATAAATGAGCACTGTTCTATCAAATACAGATGCACAAAACAGTACTCTGCTGAGGTGTTCAATCAAAGGCTGGCGGAGAGAGACTGGTCTGATGTGCTTGAATGTAATGATGTGGATAAGGCTTGGGATTTATTTAAGCAGCGTTTTTTAGCAGCTCTGGATGAAGTCGCTCCAATGAGGGAAACAAGAATTAAGCATAGAAGTGCATGTTGGATGTCATCTGAAATTGTTGACATGATTAGACAACGTAATAAATGTTTCATAAAGTTTAAAAAGTCTAAACTCCCAGCGGACTATAAATCTTATGTTTATCTTAGAAATCAAGTTAGTTACAAGGTACAGCAAGCTAAGTCTGAATTTTATACTGATTCCATTACTGCAAATGTAAAACAGCCTAAAAAACTATGGAAAATTCTCAATGATATGGGATCAACAGCAAAAGCAAAATCTAAGTCTGGTAAAGCGGGGCTTATTATTGAGGATGAGATGTGTTTTGATAAGCGGCTGATTGCTTGCCATTTTAACCAGTATTTTACAACCGTTGCTGCCAGTTTAGTCAATAAATTGCCTGGTGCATCCGACAAATTTGGCACAAATTTTGTTAACTCCTTTTATAGAAATAAAAATGTATCTGCAGATACGTTTGCAATTAGTCCTGTCTCAGAGGAAAAAGTAAGAGCGAGTCTCTCCACCCTGTCTGTGAATAAGGCCTCTGGCTTGGACCTTATTCCCTCAAGGTTTCTTAGGGATAGTGCTGGGTTTACATATAGTATTCTTACCCATATTATAAATTTGTCCATAAGTCAGGGTGTTTTTCCAAAAGATATGAAGAATGCCAGGGTGATTCCTCTTTTTAAGAAAAATAGCAGAGCTGATGTTGGAAATTATAGGCCAGTATCAATTCTGTCATCTATATCAAAGATTTTTGAGCGTCTTGTGTATGAACAGGTGGAGGAGTATTTTATCAGGCTTGATCTATTATATGAGCTCCAGTCTGGCTTTAGAGCTGCACATTCTACCGATACCTGTCTCATTCACCTTTTCGATTATATGCGTCAGAACTTTGATAAAGGGAATTATGTTGGTATGTTATTACTTGACCTGCAAAAAGCTTTCGATACTGTGAACCATAAGATTTTGCTTTCTAAATTAAAGTGCATGGGTTTTAGTAACTCAGCACTCATATGGTTCACTTCTTACCTAACAGATAGGACTCAGGTCTGTGATGTTGAGGGAATCCTCTCTGATCCACGGAGTATAACATGCGGGGTGCCCCAAGGTTCAATCCTAGGGCCCCTATTATTTTTAGTATATATAAATGACATATCAGCTGCTGTACGGTGCAAGGTACTATTATATGCTGATGATTCTGCTTTACTTGTCCCAGGGTGTAATGTAAAGGACATTGAACATACTCTTGGTATAGAGCTTGAGTCTGTCAACCAGTGGCTAGTAGACAATAAGCTCTCTATGCATCTGGGCAAGACTGAATCAATCCTGTTTGGTACTAAAAGGAAGTTAACAAAATTAAACACCTTAAAGGTGATGTGTAATGGGTCTGAAATTGTATCCAAATCAAGTGTCACATATTTGGGTGTAACATTGGATCAATCACTTATAGGTGATTCCATTGCAGCAAAGGTTTTAGCTAAATGTGCTTATAAGTTGAAGTTTTTATATCGCAAGACAAAGCTTTTTGATTTCTCTGTAAAGAAATTATTGGTTTTAACTTTGATTCAATGTCATGTAGATTTTGCTTGCTCTGCATGGTTTTCTGGGTTGTCTGTGAAACTTAAAAACAAATTCCAAGTACTTCAAAACAATGTTATTCGGTACTTATTAAAAGCACCCCCCTGTACTCATATAGGTAGAGCGGAGTTTACAAGAGCTGGTCTACTTCCTGTACATCTAAGAGTAGAGCAACTTAAGCTGAACCATATGTTTAACATTGTTAATGGTCATGCCCCGAAATATTTATACTCTAATTTAATCATGGTCCATACGCAGCATAGTTATAATACTAGGGCCAGCATCCGCTCTTGCATAGTTCCTAGAGCAACTAATGCTATAAAAAAATCTTTCTTTTATACTGGTATCATATTATGGAATAGCTTGCCTACTGATATAAAACTCCTATCATCACGAGGGATTTTTAAAACACAGGTTAAAAAATTTTTATGGAACAAGGTGAATATTTATTGATAATTTGGAGAGTTTCTACAGTGACTTTATTTTGTTTTTATGTGATGTCTTTTTATTCTAATACTCATTCTGAATGTTTTATATTTTAGTTTTGTTTGTTTGTTTCTTGTCTATTGTTTTTTCTGTGTGTAACACCAAGGACCGTGCTGGAAATAAGTATTTTACTTTAGCATGTTATCCTTTGGATTACTGTTATTTTTTTTCTTTTTTGTCTTGATCCATAAATAAATCAATCAATCAATCAATCAATCAATGGTGGTGTGATGGTGGTGTGATGGTGGTGTGATGGTGGCTGTGATGGTGGCTGTGATGGTGGCTGTGATGGTGGTGTGATGGTGGTGTGATGGTGGTGTGATGGTGGTGTGATGGTGGCTGTGATGGTGGCTGTGATGGTGGCTGTGATGGTGGCTGTGATGGTGGCTGTGATGGTGGCTGTGATGGTGGCTGTGATGGTGCTGTGATGGTGGTGTGATGGTGGTGTGATGGTGGTGTGATGGTGGTGGCGGTGATGGTGGTGATGGCGGTGATGGTGGTGATGGCTGTGATGGTGGTGATGGCTGTGATGGTGGTGATGGCTGTGATGGTGGTGATGGCTGTGATGGTGGTGATGGTGGTGATGGCTGTGATGGCGGTGATGGCTGTGATGGCGGTGATGGCTGTGATGGCGGTGATGGCTGTGGTGGTGGTGTGATGGTGGTGTGATGGTGAAATATGACGAAGATGTGATGGTGGCTGTGATGATGGTGTGATGGTGGGTGTGATGGTGAAATATGACGAAGATGTGATGGTGGCTGTGATGGTGGCTGTGATGATGAAATATGATGAAGATGTGATGGTGGCTGTGATGATGGTGTGATGGTGAAATATGATGAAGATGTGATGGTGGCTGTGATGGTGGCTGTGATGATGAAATATGCTGAAGATGTGATGGTGGCTGTGATGATGGTGTGATGGTGAAATATGATGAAGATGTGATGGTGGCTGTGATGGTGAAATGACGAAGATGTGATGGTGGCTGTGATGGTGAAATATGATGAAGATGTGGTGGTGGCTGTGATGATGGTGTGATGGTGAAATGACGAAGATGTGATGATGGTGTGATGGTGAAATGACGAAGATGTGATGGTGGCTGTGATGGTGAAATATGACGAAGATGTAATGGTGGCTGTGATGATGGTGTGATGGTGAAATGACGAAGATGTGATGGTGGCTGTGATGATGAAATATGACGAAGATGTAATGGTGGCTGTGATGGTGGCTGTGATGATGAAATATGACGAAGATGTGATGGTGGCTGTGATGGTGGCTGTGATGATGAAATATGACGAAGATGTGATGGTGGCTGTGATGGTGGCTGTGATGATGAAATATGACGAAGATGTAATGGTGGCTGTGATGATGAAATATGACGAAGATGTAATGGTGGCTGTGATGGTGGTGATGGCTGTGATGGTGGTGATGGTGGTGATGGCTGTGATGGTGGTGATGGCTGTGATGGTGGTGATGGCTGTGATGGTGGTGATGGTGGTGATGGCTGTGATGGTGGTGATGGCTGTGATGGCGGTGATGGCTGTGATGGCTGTGATGGCGGTGATGGCTGTGATGGTGGTGATGGCTGTGATGGTGGTGTGATGGTGGTGTGATGGTGAAATATGACGAAGATGTGATGGTGGCTGTGATGATGGTGTGATGGTGGGTGTGATGGTGAAATATGACGAAGATGTGATGGTGGCTGTGATGGTGGCTGTGATGATGAAATATGATGAAGATGTGATGGTGGCTGTGATGATGGTGTGATGGTGAAATATGATGAAGATGTGATGGTGGCTGTGATGGTGGCTGTGATGATGAAATATGATGAAGATGTGATGGTGGCTGTGATGATGGTGTGATGGTGAAATATGATGAAGATGTGATGGTGGCTGTGATGATGGTGTGATGGTGAAATGACGAAGATGTGATGGTGGCTGTGATGGTGAAATATGATGAAGATGTGGTGGTGGCTGTGATGATGGTGTGATGGTGAAATGACGAAGATGTGATGATGGTGTGATGGTGAAATGACGAAGATGTGATGGTGGCTGTGATGGTGAAATATGACGAAGATGTAATGGTGGCTGTGATGGTGGCTGTGATGATGAAATATGACGAAGATGTGATGGTGGCTGTGATGGTGGCTGTGATGATGAAATATGACGAAGATGTGATGGTGGCTGTGATGGTGGCTGTGATGATGAAATATGACGAAGATGTGATGGTGGCTGTGATGGTGGCTGTGATGATGAAATATGACGAAGATGTGATGGTGGCTGTGATGGTGAAATATGATGAAGATGTGATGGTGGCTGTGATGATGGTGTGATGGTGAAATGACGAAGATGTGATGGTGGCTGTGATGATGAAATATGACGAAGATGTAATGGTGGCTGTGATGGTGGCTGTGATGATGAAATATGACGAAGATGTAATGGTGGCTGTGATGGTGGCTGTGATGATGAAATATGACGAAGATGTGATGGTGGCTGTGATGGTGGCTGTGATGATGAAATATGACGAAGATGTAATGGTGGCTGTGATGATGAAATATGACGAAGATGTAATGGTGGCTGTGATGGTGGCTGTGATGATGAAATATGACGAAGATGTGATGGTGGCTGTGATGGTGGCTGTGATGATGAAATATGACGAAGATGTAATGGTGGCTGTGATGGTGGCTGTGATGATGAAATATGACGAAGATGTGATGGTGGCTGTGATGATGAAATATGACGAAGATGTGATGGTGGCTGTGATGATGAAATATGACGAAGATGTGATGGTGGCTGTGATGATGAAATATGACGAAGATGTAATGGTGGCTGTGATGATGGTGTGATGGTGAAATATGACGAAGATGTAATGGTGGCTGTGATGGTGGCTGTGATGATGAAATATGATGAAGATGTGATGGTGGCTGTGATGGTGGCTGTGATGATGAAATATGACGAAGATGTAATGGTGGCTGTGATGGTGGCTGTGATGATGAAATATGACGAAGATGTGATGGTGGCTGTGATGGTGGCTGTGATGATGAAATATGACGAAGATGTAATGGTGGCTGTGATGGTGGCTGTGATGATGAAATATGACGAAGATGTGATGGTGGCTGTGATGGTGGCTGTGATGATGAAATATGACGAAGATGTGATGGTGGCTGTGATGGTGGCTGTGATGATGAAATATGACGAAGATGTAATGGTGGCTGTGATGATGGTGTGATGGTGAAATATGACGAAGATGTGATGGTGGCTGTGATGGTGGCTGTGATGATGAAATATGACGAAGATGTAATGGTGGCTGTGATGGTGGCTGTGATGATGAAATATGACGAAGATGTGATGGTGGCTGTGATGGTGGCTGTGATGATGAAATATGACGAAGATGTAATGGTGGCTGTGATGATGGTGTGATGGTGAAATATGACGAAGATGTGATGGTGGCTGTGATGATGGTGTGATGGTGAAATATGACGAAGATGTAATGGTGGCTGTGATGGTGGCTGTGATGATGAAATATGACGAAGATGTAATGGTGGCTGTGTAGTCCGGCCAGACAAAAGTGATCCACAGCACACAGACTCTGATGCTCTGCTCCAATAACACTTGTTTCAGTCGAAAGGAGAAGCTCCTGTGTATGATAACTAAAGCTTTCAATATCCCTTTCACATTATATAATATTCTCCATTCTGTCTATGTTTTATGCCACTGTCGCCCTTTCCGCCTTCGGCTTTTGTCTTGTTTAGTTGGGGACATTTAATATTCAACAATATTATTGATCTCCTGCATTGACAGCATTATATGAGACCTGAACTGACAATGACATCACGGTTTACTCAGAGCGGCTGTATATATATAAATTACCTAAATTAATGACTTTTTTACAACAAAACTGAAACATCACTGAACTTACTTAAGCTGGACTGTGACGCTATTTTCTTCTAGAAACAACCTTTGTTGCATTATTTTCCTGTTATCTCTGTAAAGCTGCTTTGAAACACTGTGTGTTGTAAAAAGTGCTGTATAAATAAAGATAACTTGACTTAAAACAGTCTTTACTAGTAAATTACTGTTAAATTACCAGTACCAGATCATATGTGAACTGGACCTTTTCAAATATACTGGTAAATTGGTTCCGGGAATTTACCAGTAAGGGAAGTTGTAACATTACCAGTAAATTACCGGTATATGCGCTGTGAAGATTACCGGTATCTTGCACGTACGAGTTAAGAACGTGCTGACGTAAGAAGGGATTTGGGCCAATCAGAAGCCGTTGAAAGAGCAACAGATTTGAGCCAATCATAACATTTTAAAAGTCAAGTCATCTTCATTTATACAGCGCTTTTAACAATGTAGACTGTTCCAAAGCAGCTTTACAGTGATAACAGGAGATTACAGTAGCAGAGATTGTTTAGGCTTTACAGCAGATCTAGAATAAAGTTATTGTCCAGATAAAGTTAGTTTTGATTGATTCACTTCCGTCGCAACGATCATTAGTTATTAACTTAACGGCCGCTAACACACACCGCTCTAACAGAAAACTCTAAAGTTCTCTCTACACACACTTTACAGACGCGAGCCTGTGAGAGCGCTGATGGCTTTGACTATATGTGCGCAGCCGTGTAGACCTTCCCCAAAAAACCAACCCTCAACAAACTACTTGTCTGGCCTTAAAAAATTTATAATACAGAATGTTTATCGCTTAAGACACACATGACGATTTTACTCATTACGGTTTACAAATGTCTTCAGATTGGAGCGATAGTGGAACTAATTCGCTTTTCCTCGTCCGGGCGGATGAAGAGGTTTGCCAACAATTTAGAGGTACAGTTAGCGATACCGTCATGTATGATGTATGATCAAATAACTAGCCTTCTTCAGGAACAAGGCATACACTTCCGGTTAATTACACCCTAACCCGTATTCCGGAGCTGACGAGTGAACGGTCTGTTACCGGTGAAAGCCAGAACGCTGTTGCTTGTGTGAACAGCACATTTTTTTGATTTACCGGTAAAGTCGTTCTGGCAATTTTACGGTAATTTACCGCGATTGTTGTTTGAAAGGGACTATTGTCAAATTAAACTTTAAGGTCATATCTGAAATGGTGCAACAAATGTCTTTTGGGATGAAAAAACACGATTCACCCTAACATGCTTATTAAACTTCTACATATTACAAAGTCTATGATGTAATTAAATAAATTACAGACTCACAGACCCTCGGTTTCAGAGCAGTTCATTTATCACATTTATGCCAAGAGATTGCTTATGATCTACTGTTGGTGTTTATTTATAATATGATGTAAGTGATTGTAAGAGTGCATATTTATCTTCCTCATCTTTTTGAACAAAAAAAAAAAACAGCAATAGTAAAGCATAAACATTTCTAAATAAGAGTCCTAGGCTGGTTTATGAATTAAAAGTCCTGCATTATGCATAAAGGTTTTTTTCCCCTGGGTTATTATTTATGTATCTTGTATTTAATTCAAGGTAAACTCTTGTAGCTTTTTTCTAGGCCAAAAACAGGAAGAAAGAAAAGTATATTTCTTTATAAGAATACCTCCAAAAATGCAAAACCTGTTGTTCAAAAAGATGTTGCAAAAGAAGTTCAAAACTTTGCAAAATTTGCATTGCAGTTGTTCAGGTATTAGGTTTTCTGAGTGGTTGCTAGGGTAATGTAAGCGGTTGCTAGCGTGCTCTATGTGTTTCTTCCTATCTGGTCTTCAAGAGTCCTGCATTAATTGAATGTTAAAAATGGTTTTCTCATTTGCTCAGACAAAAGCCAGGGTTGCAGAGGCAGGTTTTGAGAAAGAGGGGGAGGTGACAGATGTAGAAACATGAAGCACATTTCTCAGAGATGAGCTCATAGAGGATCATTTATATAATCCACTCTCCGTTAGCTGACGCACACCATCTCTTGCGGTCATTAAACACACACTCCTTCCCAGCTCAACCAGTTTATTTCAATGCGGAGCGTTTAGTTAAACTGAGGGTTTCATCGTGAGCTCAGGAATGGAAACATGATCCAGGTGTGCTGGGAAATCACAACAGGCCTGACGTCACACACACACACACACACACACACACACACACACACACACGGTCCAGTGCATGAGCTGCTCTTCCACTTCCGCAGTCATACCTTTTCCATTAAAGTTACAGTGTGTGATATTTTGCAGCATCTAGTGGTGAGGCTGTGAATTGCACCCAACAGAAGTTACGGTGGCCGACAGGAAGTGATGTCGTCGTCTGAGACAGCAGAGTAGCCAGTTAAGCAATGAGGTTTCTTTACAAAGATAAATGAAGAAATTAGGTTTACTTAATTATTCAGTAAAACGATATGTTAATGTGAATATTATTGTTCCTTTAGCAGCTTCTTGACACGAAGAACAAAGTGACGAAATGCGTTGTCCGTTCAGGGCCACCGTAGCAACATGTCGCTGTAAGGAGACCTGCGGTGTGTGTAGATTGAAATGCCTCATTCTAAGGTAATAAAAACATAACGGTTCATTATGTAAGGTCTTTATACACCACTGAAAATTATGTATATGATATTGCATTTCTGTCAACAGATCCACCTAAATATTACACACTGCACCTTTAAGTGACAATATTTCCCCCCTAAATAGATTTTCCAGTGCTTTTTTTACCTTTATGAATAACTTAATGATGTAATAAATAAATAATGTTTTAAATAAAAAATGTTCAAGAGAGAAAATATGCAATGATGGTAAAAAACGAAGTGATACTTTTAAATATTAAACTAATACCACCAGTAGGCGGCAGTAAGTCACTGTCTTAATGAGAGAGTCGAGTCATTCAGTAACGAAGCAACTAGCTGTATCTATAAATTAATCATTGAATGATTGACTCACAACTCAAAGCTGTAGAATAGCTCACGAAACACCGATGTGTGCTGTAGTTCTGCTATCATTTCATTGCAAAATAGAGTTAATACTGACAGTACTGTGTTTAAATGCACAATTTGTTTGTTGACCTGTGCAATCGATGGATATATGGGAACAATAGCATTCTTGCTCGTTATCAACATTAAATACAAGAACTCACATAGGGTGTGTTTTAAATTTTAAGGGATTAAGAGATTAAGATCATGTGTGCAGCAGATCCACTAGAGCGGCTTCTCATGGAAAGTGTAAAATTTTATTTTGTAACATCTTTTGCTCAGACCAATTCTGGAATTCATTACCTAATTATTTAAAATCTGCTGCAAGTTTTAAGTAAAAAAAAAAAAAAGAAGCCAATTAGTCTTGGTTAATTCAGCAACAAACTTGTACAGATCTGCATGACTCTATAATGAGAGACTGAGGAATGTAAATGGCACATTCCTGTCTTGTCCCGTTCAGTTGGTGTTACTGTAGTACTTCAGTACGTTTGACTTAAGGCCATCCTTAAAAATATTTTTGGTTCACAATAACAGCAACTGAAGTGTGGGAGAGAGTAGGCTCCTCATACACTCACACACACTCACTCACCTCACTCAACTCAACTCACACACTCACTCACTCACACACTCACACACACTCACACACACTCACACACACTCACACACACTCACACACACTCACACACACTCACACACACTCACTCACCCACTCACTCACACTCTCACTCACTCACACACACTCACACACACACTCACACACACTCACACACACTCACTCACACTCACTCACACACTCACACACTCACTCACTCAACTCACTCAACTCACTCACTCACACACTCTCACACACACTCACACTCACACTCACACTTACACACTCACTCACACACACACACTCACTCACCCACTCACTCACTCACACTCTCACTCACTCACACACACACTCACACACACTCACACACACTCACTCACACTCACTCACACTCTCACACTCACTCACACACTCACACACACACACACCCACTCACACTCTCACTCTCACTCACTCACTCTCACACTCACTCACTCACTCACACTCACACACACTCACTCACTCTCACACTCACTCTCTCACACTCACACACACTCACACTCACACTCACTCACACTCACTCACACTCACACACACTCTCACACTCACTCTCACACTCACTCACACTCACTCACACTCACTCACACTCACACACTCACTCACACTCACTCACACTCACTCACACTCACTCACACTCACACACTCGCACACTCACTCATACTCACTCATACTCACTCACACTCACGCACACTCACTCACACTCACTCACACACTCACTCACACACTCACTCACACACTCACTCACACACACTCACTCTCACACTCACTCTCACTCACACTCACTCACACACACACTCACTCACTCACTCACACTCTCACTCACTCACTCACTCACACTCTCACTCACACTCTCACTCACTCTCACACTCACTCACTCACTCACACTCACTCACACTCACTCACTCACACTCACTCACTCACACACTCTCACACTCACTCACTCACACTCACTCACGCACGCACACTCACTCACACTCTCTCACTCACTCACACACTCACTCACTCACATTCACTCACTCACACTCACTCTCACACTCACTCACACTCACTCACTCACACTCACCCACACTCACTCACCCACACTCACTCTCACACTCACACACTCACTCACACACACTCACACACACTCACTCTCACACTCACTCTCACTCACACTCACTCACACACACTCACTCACACTCACTCACTCACTCTCTCACTCACTCACTCACACTCACTCACACTCACTCACTCACACTCACTCACTCACACACTCTCACACTCACTCACTCACACTCACTCACTCACGCACGCACACTCACTCACACTCTCTCACACACTCACTCACTCACATTCACTCACTCACACTCACTCACACTCACTCACTCACACTCACCCACACTCACTCACTCACCCACACTCACTCTCACACTCACTCACACTCACTCACTCACACTCTCACTCACACTCTCACTCACTCTCACACTCACTCACACTCACTCACACTCACTCACACTCACTCACACTCACTCACTCACATTCACTCACTCACACTCACTCTCACACTCACACTCACTCACTCACACTCACTCACTCACACTCACTCACTCACACTCACTCACACTCACCCACACTCACTCACACTCACCCACACTCACTCACACTCACCCACACTCACTCTCACACTCACTCACACTCACTCACACTCACTCACACACTCACCCACACTCACCCACACTCACCCACACTCACCCACACTCACCCACACTCACTCACACTCACTCACACTCACCCACACTCACTCACACTCACTCACACTCACTCACACTCACTCACACTCACCCACCCACACTCACCCACACTCACCCACACTCACCCACACTCACCCACACTCACTCACTCACACTCACCCACACTCACTCACACTCACCCACACTCACTCACACTCACTCACTCACACTCACCCACACTCACTCACACTCACCCACACTCACTCACACTCACTCACTCACACTCACCCACACTCACTCACACTCACTCTCACACTAGGATTGTGCTGATAGACGATAGTATCGTGTATCGACGATAGTCAGAGATGTCGCCGATGGCTGCTGCCTTTGACGACATCAATACGATATTTGGCTCGGTTTCCCATTAATGTATTAAATAATAATAATTATTATTAGTATTATCATTATTATAAGGTTATACTGTTATTAAATTAATATAAGGAACTACAATTAATTTGTCTTGCCTAAATTCATAACGACATCACCGACACGCCCGAGGATTGAGAACTCCTCAAAGAAAATGTGTTTAAAACCGACTACAAAACTACATCCACATCAATATTGAATTGCAAGGTGACAAATCGTCAAAAGTGCTTGTTATAACAGACGCATCATTCTAGGTGGGTTTGTTCATCAGATTACAAAATGTTAATAATAATATCACTAAAATTATATAGACCTATAACAGTCTTTAGTTCACGAACACGGCACATATCAGTCATCGGTCTGTGAAAATCAAAAGCAGCTTCAAACACTTTAAAAATAACTTGTTTAACAAGATATTCTTCTAATTTTTTCACTGTCATTAATGTAGGTTCACAAGAGAAATATTAAGCCAGTAAATTAAGATAGTTGCTATACCGTTATATCCATCGTCGTCTCTGAGAGAATGTGGCGTTCAGCAGATGATGCCGAAAGTCCGTTTCTGCTTTCACTTTCAGGAAATAAGTGAGCGCGTTTACATGCACGTTCTTAACCCGATTATGCTGAATAAACTGACAGTGCATGTGGTCATGTAAACGCATTTAAGCCTATAACTCCTGCGGATCAGGTGGATATCACGGGATTCACGCTCGTGCAGGTGTTGCTAATAAACTGGATGTAATTTAAGTTCTGTTGCTTATATATATATATATATATATATATATATATATATATATATATATATATATATATATATATATATATATATATATATATACACTACCGGTCAAAAGTTCGGGGTCAGTAAGATTTTTTATGTTTTTAAATGAAGTCTCTTCTGCTCACCAAGGCTGCAATTATTTGATAAAAAAAATAATAAAAAAAAAATAATAATAATAAAAAAATAAAGTAGGCTAATATTGTGAAATATTATTACAATTTAAAACAGCGGTTTTCTATGTGAATATATAGTGAAGTGTAATTTATTCCTGTGATCAAAGCTGAATTTACAGCATCATTACTCCAGTCTTCAGTGTCACCTTTTTTAAATTATTATAATATTAAATTATTATAATATGATGCTCAAGAAACATTTATGATTATTATCCATGTTGAAAACAGTTTTTTTACATTTTTATTTCAGGATTCTTTGATGAATAGAAAGTTCAAATGAACAGCATTTATTTAAAATATAATCTTTTCTAACATTATAAATGTCTTTACTGTATAACTTTTGATCAATTTAACTCATCCTTGATGAATAAAAGTATTTTCTAATTTCTTTCCCCCAAAAATAAAAAATACATTTTACTGACCCCAAACTTTTGAATGGTAGTGATTAATGTTACAAAAGCTTTCCATTTCAGATCAATGCTGTTCTTTTGAACTTTCTATTCATCAAAGAATCCTGAAATAAAAATGTAAAAAACTGTTTTCAACATGGATAATAATCATAAATGTTTCTTGAGCATCATATTATAATAATTTCATATTATAATCATTTAAAAAATGTGACACTGAAGACTGGAGTAATGATGCTGTAAATTCAGCTTTGATCACAGGAATAAATTACACTTTACTATATATTCACATAGAAAACCGCTGTTTTAAATTGTATTATACTACAGGGCTGTTGAATGCTTGATTCTGATTGGTTGAGAACGTTCTAAGGTGTGAAATTATTTTCAGGGAAACGCACGGCTAAAGTAGTTCCGGCAGGTCTTGACCGCATTACAGTTCCATATCACTTCACGTAGCATTCAACTGTAATAGCGGAAAATAGGATACGATTCATAACAAGAAAAACATGCGCTTGATCTGCCATTTTCGATGTCTAACTTCCCAATCATTGGAAACATGCCGTTTAATTTTAATAAATAAAGTATAGTCCTATCTAATCAATAGAAAATTAAACTGAATAGGCCTATATAAATAAATTGATAGTCCTGCTGCACGCGGGTTTTCGTAATTATTGCAGATAATAGGCTATAACAAATAAGTAATTATTGATAGGCCTATAGTTGTTAAAAGGACGTTGTGTTTCATTTATTAGGCTAGTCTACTGTCAATATTAGAAGAAGAAAAAAACATGAACGAACGAATTAAAACGAATTGAATTAATAAATAAATAATAATATTGACGCACATATGCTTCTCTCTCCCTCTAATAACTGCATTAATAACTGCATAAAGCCGGGGACACACTTATACTGTAAGGCCGGTTATGAATGTAATTTATTATGATTGATGATTGATCATGCCCAAACGTGTGTTCAGCGTGTTCAGTCTGTGTTCACAGTCTGGGTTTAACATCTGCTGCAGTCGATGGACACAGTCAGAGAGTGTTTCAGCCAGTCGTTGAGTGATAAAGAGAAGCAGACTAGACTAATGCTGGGCACACAGTGGCTCAAACCTCCGTTACTCTAAAATGACGTTTTGGAATTAGCAACGGAGGCATGGGATTAGATGCGCAGGAAATTAGTCCCACATACAAGAGCGTTTTAATGACAAAAACTTTACAAACGTCTTGAAATACATCATGTGAACAATGTTTCGAGGTGTGGTGACTGTAGTATAAGCGGAAATAATTGACTTCAGGCCGTTGAATTATTATAAAAATAATGCACACCGAGGTGTAACTCCGCATCGCGTCGTGACCGCATTACCACCTCGGGTGTGCATTATTTTTATAATAATTCAACGGCCTGAAGTCAATTATTCCTTACATAATATTTCACAATATTACTGTTTTTTTGTATTTTTTATCAAATAATTGCAGCCTTGATGAGCAGAAGAGACTTCTTTTAAAAACATAAAAAATCTTACCGATCTAAAACTTTTGCACAGTACTGTATATATATATTATTTATTTTTTAATAAAAATGACATTACATAACCTATATCACACCGTCAGAGAGTTTATTCACACAACACACGTATACACATAAAACATGATACCAGAGTTTTAAAATCAAATATTTTAAAGGGGTGGTTTACTGCTTTTTTCTTTGCATGATTGTGTTTATGGGGTGCAAAATAACATGTCTTCGGGTTTTTTTTGTTTTTTTTTGCCTTATTTTTCATAAATTTCACCTTTATTGTAAGCCGCTTTCTTCTCTGTCATTTAAACGACCGGTTGACTTCCTGACTCTATGAAAACACTCCCTCAGAAACAGGCACTGGGCTCAGATTGGTTAGCTGGGCCGGTGTGTTGTGATTGGCTAAACTGCGTGTGCACGTTGTCTGGAAACGTCACGCCCATTACCTTTACGGGCGAAAGTTGCATGTGCTCCAGTGACGGTCTAATGTAAATAATGGTGTCAATACGGCCGTATCAGTTTGAGCCAGAATCAGACCCGAACTACAGCGTCCGTAGGAAGCCCGAACACAGAAGACTGACAGCTGGGTGAAAACACTCGACGGCACGGCTACAGCTCTCCACTGTAACTCTTCCTCAGAGACAGAGCCGCAGGAATATGGCCACGCCCCCTTTTTTGCATATTCCGGAGGCAGGGCTGATGTAAACGTATGGGTTAGTTACATATAAAACCCGGGAGTATCTCGTTGTAGTCCCATTCGATTCGTTTTTGTAAGCATTAAAATTCCTGATTTTTAAAAGACGATTGCTGCGTCCCAATGTGCATACTATCCATCCTAAATAGTATGTGACATTAGCAATTTTCAATACTATTTAGGGCATAGTATGCACATTGGGACGCAGCGGATATCTCTGCTTGCGTTGAACTTTCAGCGCCGCAACTTTGCAGATACTGTTCATGCACCAACGGCAACATTACACACTAGGGGTGTCCCCGACTAAGGATTTTCATAGTCGAATCAGAATCGTCAATTCTCCCCTATAGTCGACTAATAGTCGAATCGTGCGTGTGGGGTTGGGGAGGGGGCGGGGCTTTAACATTTTAATGCCGCGATGTACAGAACATCACACAAAGATATAGAAGAAAATGTATAAAAACACTTCGGATCAATAAAACTAAGAAATAACTGTAGAAAGGATTTGCATTTCACATGCAAATCAAATTAAATTGGCTAAATTGCCTGTGCGAGCAGCTGTAAGCGCAACATCGATGCACCGAAAAATAATCAACAATTAATTTACAGAATTAAATTAGAACAGAATATACATTTCTAATAAATAAAATACAAAACGAAATAAGTCAGAATCAAGTCACAAGATGCAGAACAAATGTGTGCAAATGCCTAAAGTGCAGGGGAACATATATTCAAAACACAAGCAACAAATTGTTAATTTAGATAACCCTGAGTGATCAAAAAATAAAGTAAAAATAAAGAAATTATAATATAAAGAAAACGTCCGGCAGAAGTGGATCATGGTTTTCCTGATGCTAAATCCAGCCTTGGAGAATATCCTTTCTGATGGTGTGCATCCACACTTTAGATTTTCTTATCCCAGACATTTTTAAAGATTTAAATCCCTGCCGCCAAGACGGTCCTCTTTCGGTCACAGATCGAAAGTGAAACTTAAATCTGTCACGGGGTGTTCGGATTTATTCACGCACGTTAAAAATATTTATTAAAAGCTTCTTTCTTTGCACATTTTTATTTACAGCATTGTCATAATAGGCTCCTATATTAACGTTTTGAGTTGACAGAAAACCGCTAGTTCTATGTGAAATCTGGCATTGAGCACCCGATATAACCTCTGCGAAGATTCGACCGTGAGATTGGCAGTCGAATCAGGCTCCTCCTATCGACGCATCGAATCTTCGACTATTCGGGGTCACCCCTATTACACACTATTTAAAATGAAAAAAGTGAAATCGCAATCAACCACCCCTTTAAAAGAGAACATACATCACGATTGTTTAAACCAATGAGCATTAAGTTGTGTCATCAGCAAGTCGTTTCCCATCATGCTTCTGATCAGTGCAGTCGGTGGAGAGCAACTGCGCTCGACTGCAGAATCCGACACATCCGCCTTGCACTCGCGAGAGATTTTTGACACACGTCAGCATAACATCAGAGCCAGGCGGACCGCTCTCGGACACATTTCTCACATTTCGGTGATCACCACGAGATGCATGCCGGGTAGAAATGTGTCCGAGAGCACATTCAACAACACGTCATGTGACCTCACAACAACACGGCCATGTGACCGCACAACACGGCCATGTGACCGCACAACACGGCCATGTGACCGCACAACACGGCCATGTGACCGCACAACACGTCATGTGACCTCACAACACGGCCATGTGACCGCACAACACGGCCATGTGACCTCACAACACGGCCATGTGACCGCACAACACGGCCATGTGACCGCACAACACGGCCATGTGACCGCACAACACGGCCATGTGACCTCACAACACGGTCATGTGACCGCACAACACGGCCATGTGACCGCACAACACGGCCATGTGACCGCACAACACGGCCATGTGACCTCACAACACGGCCATGTGACCGCACAACACGGCCATGTGACCGCACAACACGGCCATGTGACCTCACAACACGGCCATGTGACCGCACAACACGGTCATGTGACCTGACAACACGGTCATGTGACCTCACAACACGGCCATGTGACCGCACAACACGGCCATGTGACCTCACAACACGGCCATGTGACCGCACAACACGGTCATGTGACCTGACAACACGGCCATGTGACCTCACAACACGGCCATGTGACCGCACAACACGGCCATGTGACCGCACAACACGGTCATGTGACCGCACAACACGGTCATGTGACCGCACAACACGGTCATGTGACCGCACAACACGGCCATGTGACCGCACAACACGGTCATGTGACCGCACAACACGGCCATGTGACCGCACAACACGGTCATGTGACCGCACAACACGGCCATGTGACCTCACAACACGGCCATGTGACCGCACAACACGGCCATGTGACCGCACAACACGGTCATGTGACCTGAACATTAGGGCTGGGTATCGAGTTCGATACTTTTTAGGTACCGACCGAACATGTCTTGTTTTTTGGTACCACATTTCGATACCTAAGGGGTTAATCTAGCCAACGTCAGTGAAACAATGAATAAGCATGCAGCATGATTGGCTGTGGCAGAAAAACACTAACGTTAGTTTACGCAGTTGCCCAGAGAGACGTGGCTCGTCGCACTTGAGACTGTAGTGTGTGTGTGTGTGTGTGTCCCAACCCAGATAGATATAAAATATGTGGAAAAGATCAACAGTGTACCTACCTGTGTACCACACTCGATGTCAGAGGCACGAGATCCAATATTTTCGACAAGATAATCGCTGCAACACTTGAGTGTTTTCCCATCTTCGACTGCAAGAACCGGAGCACAAATGAACCGAAACTATAGGATACTCGACTCACAGACACGAGAAATAGGCATATAGACTTAAATATAGGTTAAAATATGTCTACTTTTAAACGAAACAATTAGAAATAAAGAGTTTGATTATGTAATCCATAGGTGCGCGTGCGTGTTCACTACTGCAGGAATGACGATCGAGACATATTCATCTTTGCAGACAACACAATCAGTAAACACTTATTAATAAAATGTTTAAATATATCCTTGCTATTTTTTCCCGACACATCCATAATCATTAGGCTACTTTCGCCACTGCTTGCGGTAAGCTTTATGCGTTGTTGGTTTTTTTGGGTTTTTTTTGAGCGCGAGGTGTACTTCACCCCAGTAGCCTATATTTAATTAAATTCACATTTATTTATATAGCATTTTTCACAAAGCATATCGTTTCAAAGCAGCTTTACAGAAAATGCATGTGTCTAAACTGTGTGTAATGCATTTCAATAAATTTTCATTGTTTCATTGTTAAACAATGCATTAAAGCAGAAAAAATGAGCTCATTGAAGTAAAGAATACATGTTGTTAAATGATTAGGAAACATAGAAAACTTTAGCATTTTTTTTTTTTTTACAGACTCAAAATATGTGTAAAAAAGTCAACAAACTGAAAAAAAAAAAGAAAGGTAATGTAATATTGTTAAAACGGATTTCCTAAAATTGGTACCGAAAAAGGTATCGTTCAGGAACTGGTATCGAAGTCAAGGTATCGGTATCGAAAATTTTGTTACGATACCCAGCCCTACTGAACATAGTCATGTGACCTGAACACATGTATCACTGCAAACGTATGAAGGTGGACTCACAACACGGTCATGTGACCTCACAACACGGTCATGTGACCTCACAACACGGTCATGTGACCTCACAACACGGTCATGTGACCTCACAACACGGTCATGTGACCTCACAACACGGTCATGTGACCTCACAACACTTCACGCTGAACACAAACGCATGAACCGGGACTGACCGTGGACGGTGAACACATTGCAGTTCTGCGCTCCGGCCCGCGACGCCTCCCGCTTCCCCGAGGCCTTGATGAAGGGCAGCGCCGGCAGACTCGGTCTCCGCTGGTCCCCGACGGGCTTCCCCGGCTGCTGCCCCATAAGGGCCCGACACACACACACACCGGATCCCGGTCCCGACGAGTCAGAGTCCAGCGCCGCTCACGCATCCACAGCCAGATCCAGAAGCCTGTGCGGGTCTAATCACAGCAGAACACAGGTTTAAAAGCTTAAACTGCATAAGAGTCGACAAAGACACACTGTGCACCGTGTAGTGTATGAACTCTAAATTTCTACATTTATTCTGTCTTTCAACATGGGAGTCTGATAGCTCCTCCCCCTCCACTACGTAATTGAACCTGCGACAGTCGAGTGCATGTAGTGGCCAACATCCACACTTAGTTTTTTCGGTTAAATAAGTGCATCATCTGAGAACTTAAAGTGCACTTCTTTGTAGAATGCTGAGTGTGAACGCACTACTCTACTATTTACAGGGCTCCATTTGTCCTGCCGGCACCACCAAATATTTAGGTAGCGCTGGGCTGGCGTGACCACAACGTTGCCGAGCAGCGAATGCAAACGAAATGAAAGCGGAACGAAAATGCGCTGATCATTTATGCTTAATAACATCATCGCTGAGATCCAGTGAGAAACATCCTGATTCGGCGCAGTGTTCTCCGTTATTAACCATATCAGATCAAACACGCCGACGTGGAAACCAGGAGAAACACACTCTGATTTTACTCAAAGTGAAGTTTCAGCTGTATACAGTATTAAATGCAGTGTAAAGTTTAATTGTGTATTAAGAAATATTATTGGTTTAATGAACTCGATTAATAAGTTCAAGAGTACTCCTAACTATTGTTTTTTATAAACTTAAATGAATTGAGGGAATCGGTTTCCTCAAATGAAATGAGTTTCAGCTTAACTTGTTGGGTTTTACAGGCTTTCAGACCAGCACCATTCCCCGTGGATTTAGGCTAACGTAGGAACTCTAACCAGAACTACGGCATTGTGACAGAAATAATCCAACTCTTACAAGTACTACATCTTTTTCCAACACTTCAAAACTATAATATGTAATAAAGGTTATTTGTAATGTGATGACCAACACATTTTTTGTTCATCCTTCAAAGATTGTCCTAAAACTAAAAATTTTAAGATGTAGGAAAACTCTAATTTAAAAAATAAATGTAATTCCCATTGTAAACATTAGGATGCTTATTGGCTGCATTTACACTTGGCATTAACATGCGACCTGTATCTGGATGTTGTCCACATACACATTGAAAAGACGAGTGTAAACGCGTTTCTGATCGGAATGTTATCCGACCCGTGTGTCCTGGTTCAGAGGTGGTCGAGGACGCATTGTGATCGGATCTCAGTGTAAAACGCAATCCAGCCATCGTGCGTGTGTGCGTGTGTGTGTGTGTGTGCGTGTGTGTGTGTGTGTGTGTGTGTGTGTGTGTGTGTGCGTGTGTACGTGTGTGTGTGTGTGTGTGTCTGCATTCACAGGTGCACGTCATTTAAATCCCCGCCCAGTCTCACCACGTGCTGTCAGAAAATAATGACCAGACGCAGTTTAGACAATAAATTAAACACATTTGAACCTTACAAATAAACGTCAATATTTAAAACACTGTGTACGTGTGTCATTTTTTTCATTTTAATTGTGCAACATTATCTGAACGAGGCGATCTCCTGTACAATCACAGCTGTGATCATGAGATCTTAAGAGCGTGCGCTGCCAGAGGAATAATGGGAATACACTTTTTATTTTTTAATGTTTTAAACGTTGAATGTTTTTGTTGTTTCAGCATGTTTATTAATCTCCCATTTCTGTTAATATAGCCATTGCACGCTATAGCCTTAAACCCTGATGATCGATGATGTGACAATTGTTTAACAAGATCAAACCAGTTATTTTTGTATGATCAGCTCTGAAATATTCCTTCATTCAAAAAACGTAATTTGATATAAGACTGGAGATTGCATGGGAAAGTACATTGGGACATTGCTTAATTTGTATCATCTTTACTCTTAATTTGGCTACTGACCTAATTTAAATATTATGCTAAAACAGAAATCCGATCGGTTATCCAGATACAGAGGCTACTTAATATGAACAAATGTAAACGCACCGTGTCCTGATTGGCTAATGATCCGATCTGCTTGATCGGATCACGGTGATCGCATGTTAATGCCAAGTGTAAACGCAGCCATTGGCTATTTTCACTCCCCTAATATCATTTTTTTCACTCGTTTTGCTTTTTAATTAATATTAAGACATTATGAATGATAATAATTAAAGTTAATAATTTCATCAACACCCTAAATTAAGCTCAGTGCTTTATTGCGCTGCCCCTCAAATGTTAGTCTGGAGCCTGTGAACTTAAAATAAAACTGCACGTTGTAATATCGGTGCGTTACGTTTATTTATTATTAAAGAATTTGTCAGTATTACAGTTATTTTGGGGGAAATTTGAATAATTGCATTGCAAGCTGATTTAAAGGTACAATATGTAACATTTTTGCATTAAAATATCCCAAAATCACAAGGCCAGTGTTATATATTTTGTTAAGTTGATAACTTACAATATTCCAAATGTTTCCAACTATTTTTAAATCGTGAGAAAATTGCGATTTTACCCAAGGAAACGGGGCGTGTGAGCTGGGAGTCGTATAGCAAGTATATAGTTCATATAGCAAACGAGCTAACACATAGAATAACATCATAATGCTGTTTAGAATAGTGTACCAGTTAACGTTAGACCAAGTGGAACAGCGCTGCGTTCCTTCACAAGTTTAATTCATCAAATAAACTGACCTTTGAGTAGTAATTCAGCACTTGCGGGTAGTTCTGTAGAATGAAATGTCCTCATTCCTTTATATCCGCGGGACTCGCGTGTGATATATGTCTCTTTTAAACAATCGCGACCTGCTTCATACCACTGTAATGTTAAAAACATGATTGTTTTCACTCCTCCATAAACATTATTAGATCCATCAGCTTGACGGCAAGTCCCATCATTCAGCTCGTCACTGCGTCATAAACCTACGCCTTTGTTATAGTAAGAGGTTAGCGACCCCTAGCGGTGAAAAAAATTGCATATTGTACCTTTAAGGTGTGCCCCTAAATGTTCTGCTTGCGCTCCTAAAATTTTCAGTAAAGGGCCCTGATTTATACTACAAAATGGCGTAGAATAGAGCACAAGTACACGATTTGGGACGCAGTTTATATTCAATTCAATTCACATTTATTTGTATAGCGCTTTTCACAATACACATCAGTTCAAAGCAGCGTTACAGAAAATCATGAGGCCACATTACAGTTTACAGTGATCTGTTATCAGAGGAGACTCTAAGTTATGTACTTAACTTACCTCTGATAACAGATCATACAAAAAGCAGGAACTGTGGGATGAATAATAATAATAATGTCATTCTCACGTGTCAGAGGAGGACGTAACATCAGTCTTCAGGGTGATGACGTCACTGAAACCTCCACATGATCCACAGAAACTCTGAGAAGGGTTGTGCTGATGAGCTGTCAATCATAGTGACGTCACGCTAATATGAATATCTCCAGGCCACCGGCACATCAGACGTGTCAATAATTCGCTCAGATATGCAGATGTGCATGAAACTACAGTCAATTATCATCGTTATTCACTTGAAGAAATGTCCAACAATAACTTTTAAATAGCAGATCTTCGATTGTGATTAGTAGTGTCATTCAGTACATAACTGTTTTACTGCATGTATATAATAATTATTTATTTACGTTTGCAGCAGCTGTAAACAAGCACATCGACGTCACTGCGGTAATAACGCTGATGAGATTTCAGCTAATTAAACACATGTAAAGTTAACTTAGGTGTAAAATAGAGTCTGAACTCTCACAGAAACTCTCACACGCGGTGTTATCCCGATTAAACCCTCGGTTCGTGTAACTTTGACTTGTAGTGTATAGTTTGTTGGAGTTGTAGTTGTTAAATCTCTCGTCACTTCCGCGTGCAGTTCTCTCTCTCGAGATCCTGAGGAGAATATAAACGCTCTCCGCGCAGTCTTTATGCCTCTCCTGTCGGGCTCGTTTCCTCACCGAACATTCCCTGGACTCCTCCGCTGTTTTTTAGTGTTGATTCTCGCCATGTCTTCCTTTTATTTCATAACTTTCTGCACTTTTCTTGGAGTCGCTCGTCGTCGCAGGAACCGCCATATTCGCGCACGCGAGCTCCGCTCATGACGTCACACGCACGCCGCGCTCTTCCGCCAACAATCGCTTCAGTAAATATTTCAAAATATGTTTCTCAGTTTTTTTTGTAATTTGTATTCTTCCACAATGGCTACTTCCAATATTGATATTTTTAAAAATAACTTTATGAGTGATACCAAAAAAATAGATCAGAACTTCCAAAATGTGTGTGATAAAGAAATAGTTATTGAGGAGTTGAGAGAGTGCATTAACTTGCTAAAAAAATAACAAATCTCCAGGCAATGACGGGCTAACAGGAGAGTTTTATCAGACATTTTCTAAAGAACTTTCACCCTTCTTATTATTAGTATTTATAGAAGCTATAGAAAAAGGTGAATTGCCTACTTCATTAAAACAAGGGGTTATAACTCTGATTCCCAAACCTAGCAAGGACAAGTTACTTATTGAAAATTGGAGGCCTATTAGTTTGCTTAATAATGACAGTAAGTTGTTTGCAATGATTTTTGCTAGAAGAATGAAACAAGGTTTAGATCAAATAATTTATATGGAACAGTCTGGTTTTATGCAAGGCCGTCATATTAGGAATAATATTAGACTAATCTTAGACATGGTAGACTATAATCATTTTATTGAAGATGATAGTTTTGTTTTATTTATTGATTTTTATAATGCATTTGATACTGTAAATTATGATTTTATTTTCAAAGTTATTAACTTGTTAGGTTTTGGAGATGTATTTTTGAAAGCAGTCAAAACATTGTACAATGGTTGTAATAGTTCTGTCATGATATTCACCGTGGCATTAGGCAGGGCCTCTCTCCTGCTTTATTCTTGTTGGTCACACAGGTTTTGGCAATGCATGTAAAAAGGAATAAGTATAATGGTATCACAGCTTTAGGTTTAGAATTTAAACGTAGCCAGTTTGCTGATGACACTGCAATTTTTTGGAAAAACAAATTCGAGGTACCAAAAATAATTAGATGTATTGAGGCATTCACTGCTGTATCTGGCCTTAAAATGAGTTGTGATAAATCTGTATTGTTTCCCCTTAAAGATTACTCCTCTACAGAAATAGAGAACATCCCAGTTAAACACCAATTAACATATCTAGGGATAATAACTTGTAAAAATGAAAAACAAAGGAGTCAGTTAAATTTTGAACCAATTATTGAGAGAACAAAAAATAAATTTAATTGGTGGTTAATGAGGGATATATCAATAATTGGGAGGGTATTATTGTCAAAGGCGGAAGGTATATCTAGATCAGTATATACAGCTTTATCATCAGATGTGCCTCCTAAGGTGATTAAGGAATTAGATAAGATACTTTATGACTTCATATGGAGGAAAAAAAACACATTATTTAAAAAAGGAGGTAATATGTAACACCAAAGAACAAGGGGGACTCGAGGTTTTAGATTATAATACACTTAATGACACTTTCAAAATTAAATGGTTGATAGAGTTTTTGAAGAATAGAGAAAGTCTTTGGAACGTATTTCCAAATTATATATTTAATACTCTTGGAGGCATAGATTTTTTTGTTGAAATGTAATTTTTCTGCTGACAAAATTCCTGTAAAATTGTTTTCACAGACAAGCCCTGCTAGCATGGAAATTGGTATATAAACACAATTTTTCACCACACAACTATTTCATATGGAATAACAAAGACATACTTTTTACAAACAAATCACTATTCTATCACACTTGGTTCAATGAAGGGATTATATTAGTAAGACAATTGGTTAATTCCAATGGATATTTGTTATCATATTCTGAATTTCTACAAAAATTCAAATTACCAGTTAAACCAAGAGTTTGCGATTGTTCTTGACGCGATTCCAAAGAGTGTGATTTTACTCTTAAAAAACGCTGATTCAGTGGAAATCAACATGGACAATATTTGTGGTAAAATTTTCATTGATAATGTTGATGTTTTACAACCAAAATGTAGCAATATGATTATAAGGTGTCTTTTCCTGCAGCAAGATTCGTTTGGTCTTCTTTATTTGGTGATATCTCTTGGGTTAAAGCATGGAAATTACCATTAATTCTTCACAGAATTTATCCTGCTAAGCATGTTTTGGAAAGATTTAATCTTCATATTTTGTATACTTGTGAATTTTGTGCACTAGAGAAAGAAACAATTTTGCATCTGTTTTTTCACTGTATTTACTCAAGATTATTTTGGAAAGATTTAGAAACCTTCATTAATAGAAAACTGAAGTGTATGATGGAAATTTGTGTTTTTGATGTGCTTTTTTATACTCAAAGACAATTTGGAATGTAAAGAACAGCATATTATACAGTTACTTATTTTATTAGGAAAATACCATATACATAAAAAGAAGTGGGCTCAAGGTAAACCAAATTTTCCACATTTTATAAATGACTTTAAAATATATGTACATCTTTTGGAACAAACTAAAAATAAAAAACAATGAAAACGTAATGCTTTGAAAACACTGAATTTTATGTAATTTTTTTTTCTTTTTCTTCTGGCAGTTAATGTAATATTGTGATTATGTGATACCTCTGTTCGTGTGGCATTGAATAAAAAATTTTAAAAAATAAAAAACAATCGCTTCAGTTCCTTTTTTAATTTTTATACTTTTTTTTAATTTTTATCTCTCTAGTCTACATCTTCCAGCCAGGCACATTTTTATTCATTTATATTGTAGTTGTTTTTTCATCTTTATTTTCTTTCTATTTCCTTAGTAACTTAATCATATCATTTGATGTATGATAATGTTCCTTTCATTTAAAAAGTTATTTCCTTGAACATACTCAAAACTAGCTTTTATTTGGAAAATAAGAAAGCTGTTAAAATGTGTCAATATTTGTAAACATTTTGATGTTTTATTATATTTATTGTTTAATTATTTTGACTTGTTTGGTGTACATGTATAGTATTTTTATTACTTGTATTTTATTCTTTATAAAGCACTTTGGTCAACTTTGATTGTTTTTTAAATGTGGTCTAGAAATAAATGATTGATTTTTTTCTTTTTTTAAAATAAAATAATTAGTAATCTGTAATATAATCAGTATATATATATAATTCCTATATTGTATGGTGATCATTGAAGCTCTGCCCTCTAGCAGCCGGACACTGACTGCCACACTATTAAAGGAACAGTTCACCCAAAAATAAAAAATGTGGACCCCTTCCATTGTATGTTTTTTCTACACTATGGAGGTCAATGGGGTCCAACCGTGTTATTCACACGTTAAACACATACGGGGTTGGAACAACTTGAGGGTGACAGAAGCGTTAAAGTCCCTTTAACACAATATTACTTAACATTACAAACATAAAAAATAAACATTTCTAAACTATCATAAGTGGTACGAGATTAACGCTGGTTAACACGTCCGTAAGGTTTCAGTACGGTGTGTTTTTGCTTGTAAGAGGAACAATAAAAGCCACTTGTTTTCTGACAAATTCATTCATTCCATGAGTAAATGACAGATGTTTAAATTTTGTGGTGTACTGTCCATTTAACACAATATTATTTGACATAACAATCATTACAATTATATGATATACAATCATACAAAGATATCTTAACTATTTTAAGTTCGAAACCACACTCCCGTAAGGTTTCAGAAGCGGAGCATGGTGTGTTTTAGTTTGTACGAGGAACAATAAAAGCCATTTGTTTTCTGTCGGATTCATTTATTTATTATGTGTAGGGTCTGTATGAAACGGTGTGTTATCCCTCGTGCTCGACCAGGCGCTGTCGCGTCTCCAGAACGATCTCCTCCATGGTCTCCGGCTTCAGGATATCTTTAATCTGCGAGGAAACACAGATTGTTTCATTGCTTCACTCCTCATGAACGTTCACACAGAGATAAACGAGATTATAATACTCTGAGATTATAATACCCTGAGATTATAATACCCTGAGAATATAATACCCTGAGATGAACGAGATTATAATACCCTGAGATTATAATACCCTGAGAATATAATACCCTGAGAATATAATACCCTGAGATGAACGAGATTATAATACCCTGAGATTATAATACCCTGAGAATATAATACCCTGAGAATATAATACCCTGAGAATATAATACCTTGAGAATATAATACCCTGAGATGAACGAGATTATAATACCCTGAGATAATACCCTGAGAATATAATACCCTGAGATGAACGAGATTATAATACCCTGAGATTATAATACCCTGAGAATATAATACCCCGAGAATATAATACCCTGAGAATATAATACCCTGAGAATATAATACCCTGAGATGAACGAGATTATAATACCCTGAGAATATAATACCCTGAGAATATAATACCCTGAGATTATAATACCCTGAGAATATAATACCCTGAGAATATAATACCCTGAGATGAACGAGATTATAATACCCTGAGAATATAATACCCTGAGAATATAATACCCTGAGAATATAATACCCTGAGAATATAATACCCTGAGAATATAATACCTTGAGAATATAATACCCTGAGATGAACGAGATTATAATACCCTGAGATTATAATACCCTGAGAATATAATACCCTGAGATGAACGAGATTATAATACCCTGAGAATATAATACCCTGAGAATATAATACCCTGAGATTATAATACCCTGAGAATATAATACCCTGAGATGAACGAGATTATAATACCCTGAGATTATAATACCCTGAGAATATAATACCCCGAGAATATAATACCCTGAGAATATAATACCCTGAGAATATAATACCCTGAGATGAACGAGATTATAATACCCTGAGAATATAATACCCTGAGATTATAATACCCTGAGAATATAATACCCTGAGAATATAATACCCTGAGAATATAATACCCTGAGATGAACGAGATTATAATACCCTGAGATTATAATACCCTGAGAATATAATACCCTGAGAATATAATACCCTGAGAATATAATACCTTGAGATGAACGAGATTATAATACCCTGAGATTATAATACCCTGAGATTATAATACCCTGAGAATATAATACCCTGAGAATATAATACCCTGAGATGAACGAGATTATAATACCCTGAGATTATAATACCCTGAGATTATGATACCCTGAGATGAACGAGATTATGATACCCTGACATTGATACCCTGAGATTATGATACCCTGAGAATATGATACCCTGAGATTATAATACCCTGAGAATATAATACCCTGAGATGAACGAGATTATAATACCCTGAGATTATAATACCCTGAGAATATAATACCCTGAGATGAACGAGATTATAATACCCTGAGATTATAATACCCTGAGAATATAATACCCTGAGAATATAATACCCTGAGATGAACGAGATTATAATACCCTGAGATTATAATACCCTGAGATTATGATAGCCTGAGATGAACGAGATTATGATACCCTGACATTGATACCCTGAGATTATGATACCCTGAGATTATGATACCCTGAGATTATAATACTCTGAGATTATAATACCCTGAGATGAACAAGATTATGATACTCTGAGATTATGATACCGTGAGATTATAATACTCTGAGATTATAATACTCTGAGATTATAATACTCTGAGATTATAATACTCTGAGATTATAATACTCTGAGATTATAATACTCTGAGATTATAATACTCTGAGATTATAATACTCTGAGATTATAATACTCTGAGATTATAATACTCTGAGATTATAATACTCTGAGATTATAATACTCTGAGATTATAATACTCTGAGATTATAATACTCTGAGATGAACGAGATTATGATACTCTGAGATTATGATACCCTGAGATTGTGATACCTTGTGTGGGAGAGCTGCCTCGTAGCAGTAAAGCACGCTGGTGTCGTACAGCAAAACCTTATGAGTCGCGAGAGCCAACAAGCAGTTCCTGAGCCGCGAGATCACCTCCCGATCGGACACAGACACCGGCTGCACAGAGACAATACACAATAGTGACTCAGTGTGTGTGTGTGTCTGTGTGTGTGTGTGTGTTTAGGGTAGGCAATCGAAAATTTAATACTTGAGGTCAGGAATCAGATACTTTTTATGAACTAAAATTGATTCCTCTTATCGATTTCTTTGTGAGCATTTCAATATGAGTTTAATATTCACGCTCTATAACAACGCTGATATTCCAGCTCTATAATAACGCTGACATTCCCGCTCTATAATAACGCTGATATAACACTGATATTCCCGCTCTATAATAACGCTGATATAACACTGATATTCCCGCTCTATAATAACGCTGATATTCCCGCTCTATAATAATGCTGATATTCCCGCTCTATAACACTGATATTCTCACTCTATAATAACACTGATATTCCCACTCTTTAACACTGATATTCCCGTTCTATAATAACACTGATATTCCCGATCTATAATAACACTGATATTCCGCTCTATAATAACACTGATATTCCAGCTCTATAATAACACTGATATTCCGCTCTATAATAACGCTGATATTCCCGCTCTATAATAACACTGATATTCCCGCTCTATAATAACGCTGATATTCTCACTCTATAATAACACTGATATTCCCGCTCTATAATAACACTGATATTCCGCTCTATAATAACACTGATATTCCGCTCTATAATAACGCTGATATTCACGCTCTATAATAACGCTGATATTCCCGCTCTATAATAACACTGATATTCCCGCTCTATAATAACACTGATATTCCGCTCTATAATAACACTGATATTCCGCTCTATAATAACACTGATATTCCAGCTCTATAATAACGCTGATATTCCCGCTCTATAATAACACTGATATTCCCGCTCTATAATAACACTGATATTCCGCTCTATAATAACACTGATATTCCGCTCTATAATAGCACTGATATTCCCGCTCTATAATAACGCTGATATTCCCGCTGTATAATAAAGCTGATATTCCCGCTCTATAACAACGCTGATATTCCCGCTCTATAATAACGCTGATATTCCCACTCTATAATAACACTGATATTCCCGCTCTTTAACACGGATATTCCCGTTCTATAATAACACTGATATTCCGCTCTATAATAACGCTGATATTCCCGCTCTATAATAACACTGATATTCCGCTCTATAATAACACTGATATTCCGCTCTATAATAACACTGATATTCCCGCTCTATAATAACGCTGATATTCCCGTTCTATAATAACACTGATATTCCCGCTCTATAATAACACTGATATTCCCGCTCTTTAACACTGATATTCCCGCTCTTTAACACTGATATTCCCGCTCTTTAACACTGATATTCCCGCTCTTTAACACTGATATTCCCGTTCTATAATAACACTGACATTCCCGCTCTATAATAACGCTGATATTCCTGCTCTATAATAACACTGATATTCCCAACACTGATATTCCCGCTCTATAATAACGCTGATATTCCTGCTCTATAATAACACTGATATTCCTGCTCTATAATAACACTGATATTCCCGCTCTATAATAACGCTGATATTCCTGCTCTATAATAACGCTGATATTCCTGCTCTATAATAACGCTGATATTCCCGTTCTATAATAACACTGATATTCCCGCTCTATAATAACACTGATATTCCCGCTCTTTAACACTGATATTCCCGCTCTTTAACACTGATATTCCCGCTCTTTAACACTGATATTCCCGTTCTATAATAACACTGACATTCCCCTTCCATAATAACACTGATATTCCCAACACTGATATTCCCGCTCTATAATAACGCTGATATTCCTGCTCTATAATAACGCTGATATTCCCGCTCTATAATAACACTGATATTCCCGCTCTATAATAACACTGATATTCCCGCTCTATAATAACACTGATATTCCCGCTCTATAATAACACTGATATTCCCCTTCTATAATAACACTGATATTCCCAACACTGATATTCCCGCTCTATAATAACGCTGATATTCCTGCTCTATAATAACGCTGATATTCCTGCTCTATAATACCGCTGATATTCCCGTTCTATAATAACACTGATATTCCCGCTCTATAACACTGATATTCCCGCTCTATAACACTGATATTGCCGCTATTTAACACTGATATTCCCGTTCTATAATAACACTGATATTCCCGCTCTATAATAACGCTGATATTCCTGCTCTATAATACCGCTGATATTCCCGCTCTATAATAACACTGATATTCCCGCTCTTTAACACTGATATTCCCGCTCTATAACACTGATATTCCCGCTCTTTAACACTGATATTCCCGCTATTTAACACTGATATTCCCGCTCTATAATAACACTGATATTCCCGCTCTATAATAACACTGATATTCCCGCTCTATAATAACACTGATATTCCCGCTCTATAATAACACTGATATTCCCGCTCTTTAACACTGATATTCCCGCTCTATAACACTGATATTCCCGCTCTTTAACACTGATATTCCCGCTATTTAACACTGATATTCCCGCTCTATAATAACACTGATATTCCCGCTCTATAATAACGCTGATATTCCCGCTCTATAATAACGCTGATATTCCCGCTCTATAATAACGCTGATATTCCCGCTCTATAATAACACTGATATTCCCGTTCTATAATAACACTGATATTCCCGTTCTATAATAACACTGATATTCCCGTTCTATAATAACACTGATATTCCTGTTCTATAATAACGCTGATATTCCCGTTCTATAATAACGCTGATATTCCTGCTCAATAACGCTGATATTCCCCCCGCTCTATAATAACACTGATATTCCCCCCGCTCTATAACACTGATATTCCCCCCGCTCTATAATAACGCTGATATTCCCGTTCTATAATAACACTGATATTCCCGTTCTATAATAACACTGATATTCCCGCTCTATAATAACACTGATATTCCCGCTCTATAACACTGATATTCCCGTTCTATAATAACGCCGATATTCCCGCTCTATAATAATGCTGATATTCCCGCTCTATAATGACGCTGATATTCCCGCTCTATAATAACACTGATATTCCCGTTCTATAATAACACTGATATTCCCGTTCTATAATAACGCTGATATTCCTGCTCTATAATAACGCTGATATTCCCGCTCTTTAACACTGATATTCCCCCCGCTCTATAATAACACTGATATTCCCGCTCTATAATAACACTGATATTCCCGTTCTATAATAACACTGATATTCCCGTTCTATATTCCCGTTCTATAATAACACTGATATTCCCGTTCTATAGTAACACTGATATTCCCGCTCTACAATAACACTGATATTCCCCCTATAATAACACTGATATTCCCGCTCTATAATAACACTGATATTCCCGTTCTATAATAACGCCGATATTCCCGCTCTATAATAACACTGATATTCCTGCTCTATAATAACACTGATATTCCCGCTCTATAATAACACTGATATTCCCGTTCTATAATAACGCTGATATTCCCGCTCTATAACACTGATATTCCCGTTCTATAATAACGCCGATATTCCCGCTCTATAATAACACTGATATTCCCGCTCTACAATAACACTGATATTCCCGCTCTACAATAACACTGATATTCCCGCTCTACAATAACACTGATATTCCCGCTCTACCCGCTCTACAATAACACTGATATTCCCGCTCTATAACACTGATATTCCCCCCGCTCTATAATAACACTGATATTCCCGTTCTATAATAACACTGATATTCCCGTTCTATATTCCCGTTCTATAATAACACTGATATTCCCGTTCTATAGTAACACTGATATTCCCGCTCTACAATAACACTGATATTCCCGCTCTACAATAACACTGATATTCCCGCTCTATAATAACACTGATATTCCCGCTCTATAATAACACTGATATTCCCGTTCTATAATAACGCCGATATTCCCGCTCTATAATAACACTGATATTCCTGCTCTATAATAACACTGATATTCCCGCTCTATAATAACACTGATATTCCCGTTCTATAATAACGCTGATATTCCCGCTCTATAACACTGATATTCCCGTTCTATAATAACGCCGATATTCCCGCTCTATAATAACACAGATATTCCCGCTCTACAATAACACTGATATTCCCGCTCTACAATAACACTGATATTCCCGCTCTACAATAACACTGATATTCCCGCTCTACAATAACACTGATATTCCCGCTCTACAATAACACTGATATTCCCGCTCTACAATAACACTGATATTCCCGCTCTATAACACTGATATTCCCGTTCTATAATAATGCCGATATTCCCGCTCCGTAACACTGATATTCCCGCTCTATTACACTGATATTCCCGCTCTACAATAACACTGATATTCCCGCTCTACAATAACACTGATATTCCCGCTCTACAATAACACTGATATTCCCGCTCTACAGCTCTACAATAACACTGATATTCCCGCTCTACAATAACACTGATATTCCCGCTCTACAATAACACTGATATTCCCGCTCTAAAATAACGCTGATATTCCCGCTCTAAAATAACGCTGATATTCCCGCTCTAAAATAACGCTGATATTCCCGCTCTACAATAACGCTGATATTCTCGCTCTATAATAACGCTGATGTTCCCGTTCTATAATAACGCCGATATTCCCGGTCTATAATAACACTGATATTCCCGCTCTATAACACTGATATTCCCGCTCTATAACACTGATATTCCCGCTCTACAATAACACTGATATTCCCGCTCTATAACAACACTGATATTCCCGCTCTACAATAACGCTGATATTCCCGCTCTATAACACTGATATTCCCGCTCTACAATAACACTGATATTCCCGCTCTATAACACTGATATTCCCGCTCTATAATAACACTGATATTCCCGTTCTATAATAACGCCGATATTCCCGCTCTATAATAACACTGATATTCCCGCTCTATAATAACACTGATATTCCCGTTCTATAATAACGCCGATATTCCCGCTCTATAATAACACTGATATTCCCGCTCTATAACACTGATATTCCCGCTCTATAACACTGATATTCCCGCTCTATAGACCAACGCTACTTTTGCGTCATCGAAGGGTAACGCCCCTTTTTGGGGGAAAACAAACGGATCCCCCTGAGAACAGAACTCGCTCTAGATCTGCAATTTAAGTTTCGTGATAGCAAAAATGGCACAAACACACTCTTTTTGCCGGCCGAAGACCGTGAGAAGAAGCTACTGGACACAGGGTTACAGAGGTGTCCCTTTGAAATGGTCGAAAACTGGATTAATGACCCCACGCAGTGGCCAAATATGGACTATTCAGACATCTACCACTATCTATGTAGCCTATTTTATTTTTGTTATTAACACTCACAGTATGACAAACTAGACGATGAGGCCATGTCACTATCATATTTAACTTGATTTAAGCTATTGACAGTTTTGTTGTCGACTATGCTATAACTTACTAGTTAGAAAGACGAAGCTGCTAGCAGCTACGTGATTAGCTCTCACTATAGGCACTTTTACAACTTTCAAAGTCCTAGCACTTTCTAGACACAAGCAGAAACCAGCCAAGTCCACTTTAGATCTAGCCTGCCACTATTTCAACAGTAAAATCAGTTAACAGCCAAGGTAGCGTGCCTAGTGAGAGCTAATCACGTAACGTTAGCTGCTAGCAGCATCGTCTTTCTAAATAGTATAGCTAATCGACAACAAAACTATGTCAATTTAAATCAAGTTAAATATGATGATTAAAGTGACATGGCCTCATCGTTTAGTTTGTCATATTGAGAGTGTGTTAATGACAAAAAAATAGGCTACTTACTTGGTGATTCCACGAGATAGTGGTAGTCTGAATAGTCCATATTTGGCCACTGTGTTGGGTCATTAATCCAGTTTTCGACCATTTCAAAGGGACACCTCTGTAACCCCGTGTCCAGTAACGTTAGCTTCTTTAAATACAGCTCACGGTCCTCGGCCGGTGTCGTGCAGAAAAGTGATGGTCTGCCGAAAACTGATTGCGCCCAGTCTCTTTACATCTACAGCTGGATCAAACAGACATAACGTGCAAATAACCATCAGTTTATGTCCGTGGTAATAGCAAAGGTATGTCTGTGTGATACTTTAACGTTTCTTTTAACATAACTTATTTGTGGCCAAATAAGTGTTTGCAGTTGATAGCTTATCAGGCATGACATTTCCATGATTATAGGAAATAATAGAAGCCCGTTGTTGCCGATGGAATAGGCTACGTGACGTGTTTGTATTTGGAAAACGGACTGTAGCTTATAACATGAATTACTGCTATATAAAAAAATAAAATACATGATCTCTTTTGACTGCATTATTTTTCCTGCTGTATACCAACCAATCCAGCCCTTTTTACCTGTTAAAATAGGCCTACCTTTAAATGTCGAAAACAACCAATAAAATGCAGTATTCTAACAAAATGATTGAAGTCTCTACTTATTTCAATAAACAATGCAATCAATTTTCGGAACACCATCACTGTTGAGTGTGTATGTTTGTGCCATTTTTGCTATCACGAAACTTAAATTGCAGATCTAGAGCGAGTTCTGTTCTCGGGGGAATCCGTTTGTTTTCCCCCAAAAAGGGGCGTTACCCTTCGATGACGCAAAAGTAGCGTTGGTCTATAACACTGATATTCCTGCTCTATAATAACGCTGATATTCCCGCTCTATAACACTGATATTCCCGCTCTATAACACTGATATTCCCGCTCGATAACGCCGATATTCCCGTTCTATAATAACACTGATATTCCCGCTCTACAATAACGCTAATATTCCCGTTCTATAATAACGCTGATATTTAACGCTGATATTCCCGTTCTATAATAACGCTGATATTCCCGCTCTACAATAACGCCGATATTCCCGCTCTACAACACTGATATTCCCGTTCTATAATAACGCCGATATTCCCACTCTATAATAACACTGATATTCCCGCTCTATAACACTGATATTCCCGCCGCTCTATAACACTGATATTCCCGCTCTATAATAACGCTGATATTCCCGCTCTATAATAACACTGATATTCCCGCTCTATAATAACACTGATATTCCCGCTCTATAATAACACTGATATTCCCGCTCTATAACACTGATATTCCTGCTCTATAATAACACTGATATTCCGTTCTATAATAACACTGATATTCCTGCTCTATAATAACGCTGATATTCCCGCTTTATAATAACGCTGATATTCCCGCTCTATAATAACGCTGATATTCCCGCTCTATAACACTGATATTCCCGCTCTATAACACTGATATTCCCGCTCTACAATAACACTGATATTCCCGCTCTATAACACTGATATTCCCGCTCTATAATAACACTGATATTCCCGCTCTACAATAACGCTGATATTCCCGCTCTACAATAACGCTGATATTCCCGCTCTATAACACTGATATTCCCGCTCTACAATAACACTGATATTCCCGCTCTATAACACTGATATTCCCGCTCTATAATAACACTGATATTCCCGTTCTATAATAACGCCGATATTCCCGCTCTATAATAACACTGATATTCCCGCTCTATAATAACACTGATATTCCCGTTCTATAATAACGCCGATATTCCCGCTCTATAATAACACTGATATTCCCGCTCTATAACACTGATATTCCCGCTCTATAACACTGATATTCCTGCTCTATAATAACACTGATATTCCCGCTCTATAACACTGATATTCCCGCTCTATAACACTGATATTCCCGCTCTATAATAACACTGATATTCCCGCTCTATAACACTGATATTCCCGCTCTATAACACTGATATTCCTGCTCTATAATAACGCCGATATTCCCGCTCTATAATAACACTGATATTCCCGCTCTATAACACTGATATTCCCGCTCTATAACACTGATATTCCCGCTCTATAACACTGATATTCCTGCTCTATAATAACGCTGATATTCCCGCTCTATAACACTGATATTCCCGCTCTATAACACTGATATTCCCGCTCGATAACGCCGATATTCCCGTTCTATAATAACACTGATATTCCCGCTCTACAATAACGCTAATATTCCCGTTCTATAATAACGCTGATATTTAACGCTGATATTCCCGTTCTATAATAACGCTGATATTCCCGCTCTACAATAACGCCGATATTCCCGCTCTACAATAACACTGATATTCCCGTTCTATAATAACGCCGATATTCCCGCTCTATAATAACACTGATATTCCCGCTCTATAACACTGATATTCCCGCTCTATAATAACGCTGATATTCCCGCTCTATAATAACGCGCTCTATAATAACGCTGATATTCCTGCTCTATAACACTGATATTCCTGCTCTATAATAACGCTGATATTCCCGCTCTATAATAACGCTGATATTCCCGCTCTATAATAACGCTGATATTCCCGCTCTATAATAACGCTGATATTCCCGCTCTATAACACTGATATTCCGTTCTATAATAACACTGATATTCCTGCTCTATAATAACGCTGATATTCCCGCTCTATAATAACGCTGATATTCCCGCTCTATAATAACGCTGATATTCCCGCTCTATAATAACGCTGATATTCCCGCTCTATAATAACGCTGATATTCCCGCTCTATAATAACGCTGATATTCCCGCTCTATAACACTGATATTCCTGCTCTATAATGACGCTGATATTCCCGCTCTATAATAACACTGATATTCCCGCTCTATAATAACGCTGATATTCCCGCTCTATAATAACGCTGATATTCCCGCTCTATAATAACACTGATATTCCCGCTCTATAATGACGCTGATATTCCCGCTCTATAATAACGCTGATATTCCCGCTCTATAATAACGCTGATATTCCCGCTCTATAATAACGCTGATATTCCCGCTCTATAACACTGATATTCCTGCTCTATAATGACGCTGATATTCCCGCTCTATAACACTGATATTCCGTTCCATAATAATGCCGATATTCCCGCTCTATAATAACACTGATATTCCCGCTCTATAATAACACTAATCACACAACAGAAGACAGAGAAAATTCACTCGTTCTAGACTGAATATCTTTTACAACTATATTCGTAATGTATATTTTATTTATAAAGTGCAGTTATTTTACATTTTTAATTCGTTTCTGAACCTGAAAATCTTAAAACACTGTTTATTTCAATCGTATCTTTGTCCAGTTGTATCTTTTGTTGCAATTGCCAATTTGTTTATTTGTTCTTTTTTAACTACTGAGTGTTTATTGTCTTTAATAATGCTTGAAATGTATATTAGTTAGACTATATGTTTCTTTACCTTATTAGAATGGAAATTAGGAATCGATAAGCAGAATGAGAACCGTTAACACTGAAAAGATGCCCCCCCCGTGCGCCCTCAGAGATACGGAGATACGGATGATCTGACCTCCATGCTGGTGTAGAAGCCGCCGGCCTCCTCGTCCTGCGTCTCCGGCGTGGGATAAAGCCACACGTAGCCGTTGTTTCCCAGGATCACGGACGCGCCGCACGGCAGGTTGTGGAAGTGAGTTTTCTGCCTCTTCACCAGCGACGGGGAGACGAGGACCAGCGCTCCCTGACCCAGCTGAAACACACGCTCTACATCACTGACCAGCTGAAACACACGCTCTACATCACTGACCAGCTGAAACACACGCTCTACATCACTGAACAGCTGAAACACACGCACTACATCACTGAACAGCTGAAACACACGCACTACATCACTGAACAGCTGAAACACACGCTCTACATCACTGACCAGCTGAAACACACGCTCTACATCACTGAACAGCTGAAACACACGCTCTACATCACTGAACAGCTGAAACACACGCTCTACATCACTGACCAGCTGAAACACACGCACTACATCACTGACCAGCTGAAACACACGCTCTACATCACTGACCAGCTGAAACACACGCTCTACATCACTGAACAGCTGAAACACACGCACTACATCACTGAACAGCTGAAACACACGCTCTACATCACTGACCAGCTGAAACACACGCTCTACATCACTGAACAGCTGAAACACACGCTCTACATCACTGACCAGCTGAAACACACGCTCTACATCACTGACCAGCTGAAACACACGCTCTACATCACTGAACAGCTGAAACACACGCTCTACATCACTGACCAGCTGAAACACACGCTCTACATCACTGACCAGCTGAAACACACGCTCTACATCACTGACCAGCTGAAACACACGCTCTACATCACTGACCAGCTGAAACACACGCTCTACATCACTGACCAGCTGAAACACACGCACTACATCACTGACCAGCTGAAACACACGCTCTACATCACTGAACAGCTGAAACACACGCACTACATCACTGAACAGCTGAAACACACGCTCTACATCACTGACCAGCTGAAACACACGCACTACATCACTGACCAGCTGAAACACACGCTCTACATCACTGAACAGCTGAAACACACGCACTACATCACTGACCAGCTGAAACACACGCTCTACATCACTGACCAGCTGAAACACACGCTCTACATCACTGACCAGCTGAAACACACGCTCTACATCACTGACCAGCTGAAACACACGCACTACATCACTGACCAGCTGAAACACACGCTCTACATCACTGACCAGCTGAAACACACGCTCTACATCACTGAACAGCTGAAACACACGCTCTACATCACTGACCAGCTGAAACACACGCTCTACATCACTGACCAGCTGAAACACACGCACTACATCACTGACCAGCTGAAACACACGCACTACATCACTGAACAGCTGAAACACACGCTCTACATCACTGACCAGCTGAAACACACGCTCTACATCACTGACCAGCTGAAACACACGCTCTACATCACTGACCAGCTGAAACACACGCACTACATCACTGAACAGCTGAAACACACGCTCTACATCACTGAACAGCTGAAACACACGCTCTACATCACTGACCAGCTGAAACACACGCTCTACATCACTGACCAGCTGAAACACACGCTCTACATCACTGACCAGCTGAAACACACGCACTACATCACTGACCAGCTGAAACACACGCACTACATCACTGAACAGCTGAAACACACGCTCTACATCACTGACCAGCTGAAACACACGCTCTACATCACTGACCAGCTGAAACACACGCTCTACATCACTGACCAGCTGAAACACACGCACTACATCACTGAACAGCTGAAACACACGCTCTACATCACTGACCAGCTGAAACACACGCTCTACATCACTGAACAGCTGAAACACACGCTCTACATCACTGAACAGCTGAAACACACGCACTACATCACTGAACAGCTGAAACACACGCACTACATCACTGAACAGCTGAAACACACGCTCTACATCACTGACCAGCTGAAACACACGCACTACATCACTGACCAGCTGAAACACACGCTCTACATCACTGAACAGCTGAAACACACGCACTACATCACTGAACAGCTGAAACACACGCTCTACATCACTGAACAGCTGAAACACACGCACTACATCACTGACCAGCTGAAACACACGCACTACATCACTGAACAGCTGAAACACACGCTCTACATCACTGACCAGCTGAAACACACGCTCTACATCACTGACCAGCTGAAACACACGCTCTACATCACTGACCAGCTGAAACACACGCACTACATCACTGAACAGCTGAAACACACGCTCTACATCACTGACCAGCTGAAACACACGCTCTACATCACTGACCAGCTGAAACACACGCACTACATCACTGAACAGCTGAAACACACGCACTACATCACTGAACAGCTGAAACACACGCTCTACATCACTGACCAGCTGAAACACACGCTCTACATCACTGACCAGCTGAAACACACGCACTACATCACTGAACAGCTGAAACACACGCTCTACATCACTGACCAGCTGAAACACACGCACTACATCACTGAACAGCTGAAACACACGCTCTACATCACTGACCAGCTGAAACACACGCACTACATCACTGAACAGCTGAAACACACGCACTACATCACTGAACAGCTGAAACACACGCTCTACATCACTGACCAGCTGAAACACACGCACTACATCACTGACCAGCTGAAACACACGCTCTACATCACTGAACAGCTGAAACACACGCTCTACATCACTGAACAGCTGAAACACACGCACTACATCACTGAACAGCTGAAACACACGCTCTACATCACTGAACAGCTGAAACACACGCACTACATCACTGAACAGCTGAAACACACGCTCTACATCACTGAACAGCTGAAACACACGCACTACATCACTGAACAGCTGAAACACACGCTCTACATCACTGAACAGCTGAAACACACGCTCTACATCACTGAACAGCTGAAACACACGCACTACATCACTGAACAGCTGAAACACACGCACTACATCACTGAACAGCTGAAACACACGCACTACATCACTGAACAGCTGAAACACACGCTCTACATCACTGAACAGCTGAAACACACGCACTACATCACTGAACAGCTGAAACACACGCACTACATCACTGAACAGCTGAAACACACGCTCTACATCACTGACCAGCTGAAACACACGCACTACATCACTGAACAGCTGAAACACACGCACTACATCACTGACCAGCTGAAACACACGCTCTACATCACTGAACAGCTGAAACACACGCACTACATCACTGACCAGCTGAAACACACGCTCTACATCACTGACCAGCTGAAACACACGCTCTACATCACTGAACAGCTGAAACACACGCTCTACATCACTGACCAGCTGAAACACACGCTCTACATCACTGAACAGCTGAAACACACGCTCTACATCACTGAACAGCTGAAACTAGGGGTGTGACGGTTATGATATAACCGTGAGACCGACGGTTATAGTTGAACACCGTCATTAGAACTCTATAACCGCCAAAACCGTGTTATTAAAATATATTACAGATAAGGTTACACTATCAGTGTTGGGGAGTAACGGAATACTTGTACCGGCGTTAGGTATTCAGAATACAAATTATGATAAACTGTAGTATCCACAGAACATAAAATATTCATTTTATTTAATTTTTCGTGTTCGCATTTATGAGGAAAAAACAATGTTATGGACGTGAGCGCTCTGAAAGCGGCACTAAAAAGATGCTTTAAAACTTTCACAGAGGCATCAAACAGAAAGCACAAAACCTTTCTTTAAAACGAATTTCGTTTTATATTAATTGTATCTTAATTTTAATCAATGTTTCATCAACCAATTGCCTGGATTTAATAAATAACAAGTAATAAAAGATAAATATAGCAGACGATAGATAATCACGAAACAGAGGCGCCGGCTCGTGAACTGGAGCTCATCTCGTAAATGAACCGAAACTCGGCGTATAAGGTCGCCTACTCGCCTCACAGTCACAGACATGTCTACTTTTAAACAGAACAATTCAAAACGAAAGAAAACAGACTACAGACTGCTCTCTGCTTATGTAAATGTGCATTTTTCTCTGGCGCGTTCACTACTGCGAAGATCGCGAGTCAGCATCGTCGTCACCTTCATCTTTTCAGATACTGACAAAGAAAACACTTGTTTATTAATAAACAATTACAATATCTCCTTGCTATATTTTACATATTCATAATCATTATTTTTGCCGGTTCTTTGTGACAGGTAGGTGCTTTACTGGCAGCGCCACATGAACGCGTCACCAACGCATCCACCAGAATATATATATATATTTTTTTTTAAGGATTTGTTTAGTGTGCGTGTTTAATTTAATGGAAAGCACGTTCACTGCTAGTTGTCTTGCTGTTAATTTTAAATAAACATAGAGCAAGTAGCTAATCAGTGCCTGCTCGTTTATTCAAACTAAGTTGTCCTATAACAACCCCCCCCCCCCCCCCCCGGACGATGACGGTTATGTTACGAACCGTCACATTTAACTCACATCATAACCGTCATCACCAATTCTGAAACCGGCACACCCCTAGCTGAAACACACGCTCTACATCACTGAACAGCTGAGACACACGCTCTACATCACTGACCAGCTGAAACACACGCTCTACATCACTGAACAGCTGAGACACACGCTCTACATCACTGACCAGCTGAAACACACGCTCTACATCACTGAACAGCTGAAACACACGCTCTACATCACTGACCAGCTGAAACACACGCTCTACATCACTGACCAGCTGAAACACACGCTCTACATCACTGAACAGCTGAAACACACGCTCTACATCACTGACCAGCTGAAACACACGCTCTACATCACTGAACAGCTGAAACACACGCTCTACATCACTGACCAGCTGAAACACACGCTCTACATCACTGACCAGCTGAAACACACGCACTACATCACTGACCAGCTGAAACACACGCTCTACATCACTGAACAGCTGAAACACACGCACTACATCACTGAACAGCTGAAACACACGCTCTACATCACTGACCAGCTGAAACACACGCTCTACATCACTGACCAGCTGAAACACACGCTCTACATCACTGAACAGCTGAAACACACGCTCTACATCACTGAACAGCTGAAACACACGCTCTACATCACTGAACAGCTGAAACACACGCTCTACATCACTGACCAGCTGAAACACACGCTCTACATCACTGACCAGCTGAAACACACGCTCTACATCACTGACCAGCTGAAACACACGCACTACATCACTGACCAGCTGAAACACACGCTCTACATCACTGACCAGCTGAAACACACGCTCTACATCACTGAACAGCTGAAACACACGCACTACATCACTGACCAGCTGAAACACACGCTCTACATCACTGAACAGCTGAAACACACGCACTACATCACTGAACAGCTGAAACACACGCTCTACATCACTGACCAGCTGAAACACACGCTCTACATCACTGAACAGCTGAAACACACGCTCTACATCACTGACCAGCTGAAACACACGCTCTACATCACTGACCAGCTGAAACACACGCTCTACATCACTGACCAGCTGAAACACACGCTCTACATCACTGAACAGCTGAAACACACGCTCTACATCACTGAACAGCTGAAACACACGCTCTACATCACTGAACAGCTGAAACACACGCTCTACATCACTGACCAGCTGAAACACACGCTCTACATCACTGAACAGCTGAGACACACGCTCTACATCACTGACCAGCTGAGACACATGCTCTACATCACTGACCAGCTGAAACACACGCTCTACATCACTGACCAGCTGAAACACACGCTCTACATCACTGAACAGCTGAAACACACGCACTACATCACTGAACAGCTGAAAAACACGCTCTACATCACTGACCAGCTGAAACACACGCTCTACATCACTGACCAGCTGAAACACACGCTCTACATCACTGACCAGCTGAAACACACGCTCTACATCACTGACCAGCTGAAACACACGCTCTACATCACTGACCAGCTGAAACACACGCTCTACATCACTGACCAGCTGAAACACACGCTCTACATCACTGAACAGCTGAAACACACGCTCTACATCACTGACCAGCTGAAACACACGCTCTACATCACTGACCAGCTGAAACACACGCTCTACATCACTGACCAGCTGAAACACACGCTCTACATCACTGACCAGCTGAAACACACGCACTACATCACTGAACAGCTGAAACACACGCACTACATCACTGACCAGCTGAAACACACGCTCTACATCACTGACCAGCTGAAACACACGCTCTACATCACTGACCAGCTGAGACACACGCTCTACATCACTGAACAGCTGAAACACACGCACTACATCACTGACCAGCTGAAACACACGCTCTACATCACTGAACAGCTGAAACACACGCTCTACATCACTGAACAGCTGAAACACACGCACTACATCACTGACCAGCTGAAACACACGCTCTACATCACTGAACAGCTGAAACACACGCTCTACATCACTGACCAGCTGAAACACACGCACTACATCACTGAACAGCTGAAACACACGCTCTACATCACTGAACAGCTGAAACACACGCTCTACATCACTGAACAGCTGAAACACACGCACTACATCACTGACCAGCTGAAACACACGCACTACATCACTGAACAGCTGAAACACACGCACTACATCACTGACCAGCTGAAACACACGCTCTACATCACTGACCAGCTGAAACACACGCTCTACATCACTGACCAGCTGAGACACACGCTCTACATCACTGACCAGCTGAAACACACGCTCTACATCACTGAACAGCTGAAACACACGCTCTACATCACTGACCAGCTGAAACACACGCACTACATCACTGAACAGCTGAAACACACGCTCTACATCACTGAACAGCTGAAACACACGCACTACATCACTGAACAGCTGAAACACATCACTGAACAGCTGAAACACACGCTCTACATCACTGAACAGCTGAAACACACGCTCTACATCACTGAACAGCTGAAACACACGCACTACATCACTGACCAGCTGAGACACACGCTCTACATCACTGACCAGCTGAAACACACGCTCTACATCACTGAACAGCTGAAACACACGCTCTACATCACTGAACAGCTGAAACACACGCACTACATCACTGACCAGCTGAAACACACGCTCTACATCACTGACCAGCTGAAACACACGCTCTACATCACTGACCAGCTGAAACACACGCTCTACATCACTGAACAGCTGAAACACACGCACTACATCACTGACCAGCTGAAACACACGCTCTACATCACTGAACAGCTGAAACACACGCTCTACATCACTGAACAGCTGAAACACACGCACTACATCACTGACCAGCTGAGACACACGCACTACATCACTGAACAGCTGAAACACACGCTCTACATCACTGAACAGCTGAAACACACGCTCTACATCACTGAACAGCTGAAACACACGCTCTACATCACTGAACAGCTGAAACACACGCTCTACATCACTGACCAGCTGAAACACACGCTCTACATCACTGAACAGCTGAAACACACGCTCTACATCACTGAACAGCTGAAACACACGCTCTACATCACTGAACAGCTGAAACACACGCTCTACATCACTGAACAGCTGAAACACACGCTCTACATCACTGAACAGCTGAAACACACGCTCTACATCACTGAACAGCTGAAACACACGCTCTACATCACTGAACAGCTGAAACACACGCACTACATCACTGAACAGCTGAAACACACGCTCTACATCACTGAACAGCTGAAACACACGCACTACATCACTGACCAGCTGAAACACACGCTCTACATCACTGAACAGCTGAAACACACGCTCTACATCACTGAACAGCTGAAACACACGCACTACATCACTGAACAGCTGAAACACACGCTCTACATCACTGAACAGCTGAAACACACGCACTACATCACTGACCAGCTGAAACACACGCTCTACATCACTGAACAGCTGAAACACACGCTCTACATCACTGACCAGCTGAAACACACGCTCTACATCACTGAACAGCTGAAACACACGCTCTACATCACTGAACAGCTGAAACACACGCTCTACATCACTGAACAGCTGAAACACACGCACTACATCACTGACCAGCTGAAACACACGCTCTACATCACTGAACAGCTGAAACACACGCTCTACATCACTGAACAGCTGAAACACACGCACTACATCACTGAACAGCTGAAACACACGCTCTACATCACTGAACAGCTGAAACACACGCACTACATCACTGAACAGCTGAAACACATCACTGAACAGCTGAAACACACGCTCTACATCACTGAACAGCTGAAACACACGCACTACATCACTGACCAGCTGAGACACATGCTCTACATCACTGACCAGCTGAAACACACGCTCTACATCACTGAACAGCTGAAACACACGCTCTACATCACTGAACAGCTGAAACACACGCACTACATCACTGAACAGCTGAAACACACGCTCTACATCACTGAACAGCTGAAACACACGCACTACATCACTGAACAGCTGAAACACATCACTGAACAGCTGAAACACACGCTCTACATCACTGAACAGCTGAAACACACGCTCTACATCACTGAACAGCTGAAACACACGCTCTACATCACTGAACAGCTGAGACACACGCACTACATCACTGAACAGCTGAAACACACGCTCTACATCACTGAACAGCTGAAACACACGCTCTACATCACTGACCAGCTGAAACACACGCTCTACATCACTGACCAGCTGAAACACACGCACTACATCACTGAACAGCTGAAACACACGCTCTACATCACTGACCAGCTGAAACACACGCACTACATCACTGAACAGCTGAAACACACGCTCTACATCACTGAACAGCTGAAACACACGCTCTACATCACTGACCAGCTGAAACACACGCTCTACATCACTGACCAGCTGAGACACACGCTCTACATCACTGAACAGCTGAAACACACGCACTACATCACTGAACAGCTGAAACACACGCTCTACATCACTGAACAGCTGAAACACACGCACTACATCACTGAACAGCTGAAACACATCACTGAACAGCTGAGACACACGCACTACATCACTGAACAGCTGAAACACACGCTCTACATCACTGACCAGCTGAAACACACGCTCTACATCACTGACCAGCTGAAACACACGCTCTACATCACTGACCAGCTGAAACACACGCTCTACATCACTGAACAGCTGAAACACACGCTCTACATCACTGAACAGCTGAAACCACATCACTGACCAGCTGAAACACACGCTCTACATCACTGACCAGCTGAAACACACGCTCTACATCACTGACCAGCTGAAACACACGCTCTACATCACTGAACAGCTGAAACACACGCACTACATCACTGAACAGCTGAAACACATCACTGAACAGCTGAAACACACGCTCTACATCACTGAACAGCTGAAACACACGCTCTACATCACTGAACAGCTGAAACACACGCTCTACATCACTGACCAGCTGAAACACACGCACTACATCACTGACCA